>JARQOC010000006.1:77527143-77554290 GCA_033576535.1 Allobates femoralis | reverse complement strand
TTGCGCTATGTCTGTGATCTGCGTTTTTACTACAGCATTAAACAACTGAACGGACATCCTCTGTGCCAGGGGATTCCATAATTTTTTCCAGGGGTTGTATATCTATCTATATATATATATATATATATATATACTGCAGATTTGTTGGGAGAAATTCCTGCAACTGAAAATCAGCTCTATTTATCTAAATGTCAAGCACATGTATTTCTGTAAGTCCCATTTATGCAGATATAAAGTATGTAGATAGGCAGGGCATCACACTTACCTCCTGGACATCCTCAAGGGGTGGCTGGGTGCTGGTTTTGCTTGGACTAGTTGTGGGTTCCTCCTGTAAACAGACATTGTGTTCATTATATATTTGTCCATTTTTAATGCCTCTTCTAACAACACCCATGGTTTTTGTTCTGTGTGTCAGTCATATCATGTCAAAGTCAAGTTTAGCGATGTTAGTTGTCAGTCGGTGTAAATCATCTGATTGCCACCAGAGGGGGCTAGACTACAGCTACGGAAAGGGGATGTCAGATGTCCTACATCTAGTGAAGAAAACCTGTAACATCTGTCTAAAAGAAATCATAATCATGCATGATGTCTGCAGCTTTATAGGCTGCATAGAACTTATACATGTAAAGTAAATGTGTGTATGTTCTCCTTGGGTTTGTGTGGGTTTTCTTCCGGGTTCTCCGGTTTCCTCCCACACTCCAAAGTCCAAACACATATTGATACTCCAAAAACAGCACAGTTCCACATCATCTTTAATTAAATCACATCCACTTGGCTTGAACTGCAGTAGATTTTCTGCATAAACATATACAGTGTAAAAAATGCTGCATTTATGCTACACAGGAACAAGGCCATAAAGAAAGTGGGAGAACGTAGCAATATACACAGTAAAATCAGAGCGGATGGCTAATGTGCATTATGTGCATAGAAAAAAACTGTGTTTTCTTGTCTTAGCAGATAAAAAAATTCTTGAATGTTCTTACAAAAGCTGGTGTAAAATCTCTGAAAAATTAGGAAACATTTTGCACACACAAGGTTGTTCAACATATTAAGACTTGAGAGTTTTATGTGAGTTTGATATAAGCAGAGGTGGGGGGTGCAGAGATGGAAGCAGGGGTGGGATGCGCCCGGTTCTCCCCGGTTCGCCGGAGACTGTTGTTTAAACAGCAGCCGACTCCCCGAACCGGGAAGATCAAGAGCCGCAATCTGGTTCTGTCAGACGCAGCCCACGGACACTCTGCTCTCATCACTCCCCGGCGTCCCCACACACTGTTAGGAGCAGATCAGTGGTGGTGTGGGCTATGACTGCAGAGAGCAGGGAGGAGCAGAGCAGTGGTGGTGTGGGTTATGACTGCAGAGAGCAGGTAGGAGCAGAGCAGTGGTGGTGTGGGCTGTGACAGCAGGGAGGAGCAGAGCAGTGGTGGTGTGGGCTATGACTGCAGAGAGCAGGGAGGAGCAGGGCAGTGGTGGTGTGGGTTATGACTGCAGAGAGCAGGTAGGAGCAGAGCAGTGGTGGTGTGGGCTGTGACAGCAGGGAGGAGCAGAGCAGTGGTGGTGTGGGCTGTGACAGCAGGGAGGAGCAGAGCAGTGGTGGTGTGGGCTGTGACAGCAGGGAGGAGCAGAGCAGTGGTGGTGTGGGCTGTGACAGCAGGGAGGAGCAGAGCAGTGGTGGTGTGGGCTGTGACAGCAGGGAGGAGCAGAGCAGTGGTGGTGTGGGCTGTGACAGAAGGGAGGAGCAGTGCAGCGGTGGCGCGGGGCGGGTGGTCAGACTCCAGCTCCTATGGTCCCGGCCGCGTTCTTCTCGACCTGCAAAGCCACACACCACATCCATGGCTGCTCTGTGCTTACAGAACCTATGATGATGTCACATGGATGAGAGGAGTCAAGGGTCCCATGATCAGCTCCTCAGTGTATGGCAGGACTCTGCTGTGCTTGTTGTCATGATGCTGGATGAAGTGAACTTTATCTGTGGGGTCAGGAGGTGTGGATGTAGCAGAGCCGAGTCTGTACAAGGTGTACAGAGCAGAGCCGAGTGTGTATGAGGTGTACGGCGCGGAGCCGTGTGTGTACAAGGTGTATGTAGTGGACCCGAGTGTGTATGAGGTGTACGGATTGGAGCCACGTGTGTATGAGGTGTACTGAGTGGAGCCGAGTGTGTAAGAGATGTATGCAGCGGAGCCGAGAGTGTAAGAGGTGTACGGAGCAGAGCCGCATGTGTATGAGGTGTACAGAGCGGAGCCGAGAGTGTAAATGGTGTACAGAGCAGAGCCGCATGTGTATGAGGTGTACAGAGCGGAGCTGTGTCTATATGAGGTGTACAGAGCGGAGCCGAGAGTGTATATGTGGTATACAGAGCGGAGCTGAGAGTGTACGACATGTACAGAGTGAAGTCGAGTCTGTACGAAGTGTACAGAGCTGAGCCATGTCAATATGAGGTGTACAGAGCTGAGCCAAGAGAATACGAGGTGTACAGAGCGGAGCCCTGTCTGTATGAGGTGTACAGAGCGGAGGAATTCACTGTGGGGGATCATAAAGTGTTTGTGGGGAACTTCTGTTGGCATAATACTTTATGGGGGCAATGAAAGAGGAATCTAGGGGCTTCAATAGGAGAAGAATTACTTTGTAAGGGCAGCAAAGTTGTGAGATATGTATATATGTGACCCAGCCAAATATTTTGATGGGGGGAATCCAATTACAAGTTCTGCTATGGGGTCCCATGATTTCTATGTGCGCCCCTGGTGCAGGATGCATTGTCCCTTTCACATATGCCTCTGCTGCAGGACTGATTGGCCATAATTTACACACCACATCCAATGCCGTCCCTCGGTACATCCAGGCATCCAGCCATGTTTCTCCCAAGCGGCGGTTGGTCAGTTGCGCTCGTCCCCCTTCCCACTCCCACATCCTTTGCTCAACCTAATTGGAAGGCCCCTGCTAGCTCCAGACAGCCCTGTGTGCGGTGATTATGATTGGCTAAGAGTTTCGGGAGGAATAGGCATGGTCTGTTGGGGAAGACGTGCCATTTTACCAGCTTAGTGCAGTGGCGGCTTGTTGATACTCGGACTGAAGGTCGTTGCATGTGGTGTGCGGATGGTGCAGCATGGTGGACATGTCTGACTAGTTAGTGCCAGGCGGTGCCACATTGGAACCGCCCAGAGTTTTGTAGGCATGTGGCATAGATAATATGTTGTCAATCAGTGCTGCCTCTTGTGCTATAAGGATGCAGGGCTGTGTCTGCCTACAGGAACACACCTCTGCCGCCATCATTGTGTGTCTGTATGCTTGTGCCAAGCCTGCCATTGCCATTAATGATCCTTGTTCTGTATTCTTCTGTGTGGTTCTTGTATGTGCGTGTGATGGTGCTGACATCCTTGTGTTTGGACAACTTTTTTTTATCTCTTTAAATTAAAATGTCCACTATTGTCCTCATTTTTACAGGATAGATATAAATCTGTATGCACCAGATTTATTTCTACAGATTTAAAAAATTTAGAAGGGGGGCGCCGTTTTGCAGTTTGCTTCAGGCAGCAGAGAGGGTAGGTTCACCCTTGGTTCCAATATCGCTTCGATTTTTAACAACCGTCCTATTGCACCCTTATTCCTATATATGTTTGAGCAAAGGGTTTGGCTTAAAATGGGTGTGGTTTTTATATTAAAATGGGTGTGGCTTTATAAATGGGTGTGGTTTAAAATGGGCATAACTTTAAACATTTGAGGTTTAAATGGGCGTGTCTTTAAAAAAAATGGACGTGGTTTCCCTACACACAAACACAGAACCGGTTATTGAAAATTTGAATCCCACCCCTGGATGTGAGGACCTGGCCAATTCATTAAAAATAATTGATGTTTGGTATGCCCGATTTGCTATTTCAGTCCTACACTGAGTAGTATTTCTGGCATGGTGGAGAACACCACAGGTCAGATGCGCCGAATTCGCTAAGTGGCAAGTGTCTCCTAATGAATCCGGCGCATTGTACTCCAGAGAGCCCTTCATTAAGACTAGTGTGCCAGTCATATTGAATCGGCTCCTATAGTCTTTCCAGTTTGATAAATCAAACATTTTCTATACATATTAGATCATGTTCACATTTAATTTTCTTGCCCTATTTTTGCCATATAAACAAGGAAAACGTCCGGCACCTGCCTTGAACATATCGGTTACCGGGTTTTTCTCATATAAGCTGCGGCCACCACCAGTAAGGCCTTACATACAGCATTCTATAATATTGTATATAAGTTCCCAGGCCAATCTGTATAACATAAAGACCTTTTATTATATTCACCTTCGGCGCAGTCCAATGGGCGTCGCTGATCTTGATCCAGTGCCTCCTCTCCTCTAGTGATCGTCATCCTTCTTCTGTGCTTCAGGTGGATGATGTGACTTATGTCATGCACACACAGTCTCCTCTATTACACTCTTGTGCACGTGCACTTCTCTCTGCTCTGCTGATAGCAGAGCAAAGAACTGTAATGTGCAGGCGAGAAGAAAGGTCAAAGAACGCCTGTGTAATGCACACTACAATATTTAGCTCTGCCCTCGGCAGGGCAGAGAGAAGTGTGCATATGTGCAGATAAGCAATGGAGGCTGTGGATAATATAGGAAGGGTCATCCACACGATGCAGACAAGGAGGACGGTGATCACAAGCAGAGAGGAGGCTCCAGATTAAGACCAACAACGTCTATTGGACCGGACTGCCCTGTAGGTGATTATAAGAAAAGTTATTTTTTTATGTTATACAGATCGGTCTGGGGACTTATATACAGGATTCCAGAATGCAGTATATAAGGCCTTACTGGTGGTGGCAGCAGCTTTATGTGGGAAAAAAAACTTGGTGACAGGTTCACTTTAAGGCTATGTGCCACGCTGACTATTTGGTTGCAGAATTTTCTGGCCCAAATCTGAACCCTGTATCAAAAATGTAGCAAAATCTGCAATGCGCTTTTGCATATTTTAGAAAAATATTAAAATCTGAGAGTCCTCAGTGGTTGATACCTTTTAATAGCGAACTGAAAAGATGGTAACAAATAGCAAGCTTTCGAGACTCTAAGGTCTGATCATAGGGCTAGTATAATACAAATTCTGATGTGGCATATAGGCGGCCGTCACACTCATCAATATCGTGAGCGATATTGTAAGCGATCACGTGCACGCCGCGATCGCTAACGATATCGCTCACATCGCTGGTGAGCTGTCACACAGACAGACTCACCAGCGATGTGGAGCAGCGAGATCGCTGGTAACTATGGTACACATCGGGTTACTAGGCGCCGCGCGGCGCTTAGTAACCCGACGTTTACCATAGGTACCATCTCCCAGCATAGGCTCTGCCGCTGGGAGATCGTTCATCGTGGTGTCACACACCACAATGAAGCAGATTGAACAAGCGATTATCACTTGATATGAGCTCCGGCTCTCATATCTGCGATGTCACGATCAAGCGATTTTACTTTGTAAAATCGCTTGATTGGACGCAGCGATGCACAAACGATATCACTTAAGCGATCAAAAAGCAGATCGCTTAAGCGATATCGTTCGCAATATTGAACCGTGTGACGGCCGCCATATATATATATATAATATTGTGGGGTGCCGAGGGGAGAGGTGCTAGATGGCAGGTATGTTTCCACTCGGTTCCTCTCATATGCCTCCCTGTATTGAGGAATGAATGAATTACCTAAGACAAGTGAGATGGAGCAGAACAGGAATGAGATGGGGTGCAATGGTTATGGCAGTAAATATCGGAACAGTTCACTGATTAGAAGTTTTATTGTCCTCTAACTGGGGTCTAATCAATGATATGATGCTCCCAAATGCACTTAAAATTTTTTCCTGTGCTAAGATAATCTTATATATGTGTCCCTACTATGTACTGTGTAATGGATGTGTCTGAGCATACAGGGACATGGTCTGATCATACCACATCTCCTGTGCTGAGATAATCTTATATAGGTGTCCCTGCTATGTACTGTGTAATGGATGTGTCTGACCGTACAGAGACATGGTCTAATCATACCACATCTCCTGTGCTGAGATAATCTTATATATGTGTCCCTGCTATGTACTGTGTAATGGCCGTGTCTAACCATACAGGGACATAGACTGATCATACCACATCTCCTGGGCCAGGGAGGAAGGAAAAGAGTATACAGACATTACAGCACGGGATTGCAAATAATTCTTTTTGTGACGTACTGGAAAATCATTTCTCTATCTGTATTTAAAAAATGTTTTATCTCAAAGAAAGAATTAATTGCGATCCCGTCCTGTAATGTCTGTATACAGTTTCCCGTGTGGTAATGTATGTATACTCTTTACTGTGCTGTAATGTCTGTATGCTCTTTTACATCCTCCCCTGCCCAGGAGATGTGGTATAATCAGACTATGTCCCTGTACGGTCAGACACATCCATTACACAGTACATAGAAGGGACACATATATAAGATTATCTCAGCACAGGAGATGTGGTATGATCAGACCATGTCCCTGTACGGTCAGACACATCCATTACACAGTACATAGCAGGGACACATATATAAGATTATCTCGGCACAGGAGATGTGGTATGATCAGACCATGTCCCTGTACGGTCAGACATGACCACTACACAGTACATAGCAGGGACACATATATAAGATTAGCTCAGCCCAGATGTGGTATGATCAGACCATGTTCCTGTACGGTCAGACATGACCATTACACAGTACATAGCAGGGACACATATATATGATTATCTCTGCACTGGAACAATTTTTTTTAAACATATCCAAATGTGGAAATTATTATTATTCCAAGATTAAGTTTGCTTGTGGAAAAACCCCTTTAAGGCTGGAGTCACATGAACTGGGGCGAGGATCGCATGACACTGCCTGGACTGGCTGGCAGCTCTCTTGACCCGAGCTTGTCAACTTCATGTATTTTTATGCAGTAGACATGCTCAGGTCAGGAGAGCTGCTGGCCAGTCCAGGCATTTTGATGCAATCTTTGCATGAGTCATTTGGTAGTATTTTAGCTAAAGGCAATAAATTGGCAAAAAGTAGCAAAAACAACCCCACAGAATTCAGTTTACATTCATATGATTATGTGCCATTTAGCTTATTAATGTGGCGCCCCCCTGGTCGGCGCGCCACGAAGGGGTACTGCACCCAGACTAGCGTGTGTGTGTTATCCCAGTGAGCAGTGAGAGGGGAGGTTCGTATGTAGCTTTCATCCCGCACTCACACACTTAGCTCAGGGGGCCAATTGGTTAAACCCGTTTCCAGGGTAACCGGTCCCAGTGAGAGGTTATATAAGTGGGTAGTGGGGAGCGGGAAGGAGGAGAGTAGAGTAAGTGAGAGGTCGAGGAGGACCCTTCAGGAAACACAGAGGGAGGGCACCCAAAAGGAGAGGTGACCCAGAAGAGAAGGGGGAGCCTGCGGGTGTAAGCTAACACCCGGTGTCAGACCGACTACCTACCGGTCTGGGAGGAGCCCAGTCCACGGAACGGAGTGTCGGTTCCGAGTGCGGTGCAGGCAAGTTCAACTCTGAGCCGCAACATCGGTTTTACTGAGGAGACTTCAGTCTCCAGGTGACCTTTAACAGCAACTAACTTAAGAGCCAGGACCAGCAGGAATCCATCAAGAGTTAGCGGCAATCCAGAGAAGGTTCTTACCCGAGTTCATAATTACAGAGGCAAGAAAGAGAAACACAGGAGGCCAGGTCGGGTTCTATACGGGTCAAGGCTTCAACACAAGTGAGGATAGAGGGCGAAGCCGAAAAGGCATCATTGAAAGCCACAGAAGGACACCCCATTCAGTGGTCACTACCCAGGCCAGCTACCCGTAACTGTGCAACTGTGTACCGATGAGAACTGCCTTGACAAGTTGCCAGTAAATACCCGTGCAGAGCAAGAAGGTCTCATGTGTCTTATTTCCATTAAGCTGGTAAACTACATTCCAGTCTCAGCAAAGAGACTGTGTCATTCTCTGATCCTGCTGAACGGCTGCTGTGAGAACAACCACAACAACCAGTACTACAGAGAGCTGCCCCAGGGACCCTGCTCCGCCTGCAGGGAGCCCTATCATCCGGCTGCCTACCCATCATCCTCGGAGGTCTGCTGGCAGCGCTGGTGCCATCACCAGATACCGCAGGTGGCGTCACGAACATTACACTTTTATTATTAATTTTTACACTTTTCAGCAACCACCAGGGCCACGGACCCGGGCACCGACCACCAGTGTCAGCATCTAGCAGCAACGCCCGGGATCCGAGTTCCCAGACCCCTGGGTGAGTCATTAATTAATGGCGACAATCACTGGCCGTAGCAGTGATGATGAGGTTAATGACTTGAGACCAATGATTGGCTGCAGCAATCACGTGGATAAAGATGTGCTGATCACTTCAGGGAATTACGCAGAGATCAGAAGAAGCATCTGTGGCGCCCCGCAACGAGTGCGTCACAGGAGGGTATTGCAGCCATAAATGCAGCCGCAATATTCTCTGACACAGCAGTGATCTGGTTAACTGAGAGATCCAACCCTGCATGCATCACCTAGAACAGAGGGCCAACCCAGGGTCCTGGTGGGCGGAGTGCTAGGGAAGTGTGTAGGAAGTACAGACACTTAGAGTAGTAGTCTGCAGAGTCTAGAGAAGAGAGAACTTGAACTTGGAGTAGGAGTGGGGGCTCTGCACCTCGTGCAGCCCCCGGGCCGTCACCGGTCGGGTGTCAGCACCTGAGGCCTCAACAACCGGGATCGGGCATCATCAACCACGGGTTCCAAAATACCCCCGTGCCCAACTCACAGCCGGTTCACTGGTACCGAAGCTGGCAGCAGTTCACCTCTGCTACGCGAACCAGAAGAGTGGAGGAGCAGCTTCAAAGGAGCACCCCACCACCAGCCAACTTCCAGTTGTCTAACCAGCGGTGTACCCACCGAGGGATCCAAGGCTCCCAAAAACATCCATAACGTACATCTTGGATAGGGCATTGAAGCAGCCTCCCCGTACCTGATCTGGTATTCCTGGGCGACAATGGCAAAACACTTAGCTAGAATGGAGGAACACTTGCGGCTCTCTAAGGGACACCATCACTGCTGAGTCCACCCGGTCCACTACCCGTAAACTGTATACCATGTACTGCCTGCTGGTTACAGTAAAGACCCGTTACAGAGACTTTCTGTGTCCGTGCTTCCTTATGAACTGCCCGTCTGCACTACCAGGTAACCGCAGCTGCCGCACAACATCTTAAGCAGCTCCAGCCTCCGGGGATCACCGCTCAGCCTGTGGGGAGCGTTCCATCTTGCTGCTGTCTATCCCCCGTAGGTTCCGCAGCGTCGGTAACGATTACCGAAACTACTCATAGGTGGCGTCACGAATAAATTAACCCCTTTAATCTGTTCCTACAAGACGTCTTCAACTTTTGATCTGCACTCTACCGAGCCCGGCTACCGGAAGGCGCGGCCAACCCGTGACAAGGAAGAAGGAGCAACAGCCTGTATAAACCGGAGTCCACGGGCCGACGGTGATTCACATCAGAGTGGCAGAGTGCGACTGAATCGGTAAGTAATAGTTGTTTGGTCATTTTATGAATTTACTAAATTTAGCCACATTTTTGTCAATACCAAAAACTCATTTAAAGTGACCCTTTCAGCAGTTTTTCGCACATAAGCTGTAGCCACCTCCAGTAAGGCTTTATGTACAGCATTCTTGAATCCCATATATATGTCTGCTGGATGATCTGTATAATGTCAAAAAACAGCTTTTGTTATACTCACCTGTGGGGCGATGCTGTCCGGTGGGTGTTTTGGTCTTGGTCTGGAGCCTTCTATCCTGTTGTGTTCAACGTCCTCCTTCTCTACTTCTAGAGCAGGGGTTGGGAACTTCCTGGCCTTAGGGCCGTCAACAGTGTAGGTTTTCAGGATTTCCTTAGTATTGCACAGGAGTTCAAATCATCACCAGTGCAGGTGATTAAATTATAACCTGTGCAATGCTAAGGAAATCCTGCATTGTTGGTGGCCCTCGAAGCCTGGAGTTCCCCACCCGTGTTCTAGTGGGTGACGCGTCCTACATCACCCACACAGTCTCCTCCATTGCGTTCCTCCGTACATGCACTTCTCTCAGCCCTGCTGAGGGCAGAGCGAAGCACTGTAATGTACACGACACAGGCGTTGTTTGACCTTTCGCCATGCATGCACATCACAGTACTTTGCTTTACCCTCAGCAAGGATGAGAGAAGTGTGCGTGCGGACGAGCGCAATGGAGGAGACTGTGTGGGTGATGTAGGATATGTCACCCACTAGAAGCAGAGAAGGAGGACGGCGATCACAAGCAGAGAGGATGCTCCAGACTAAGACAAGCAACACTCGGATCAGACCGCCCTGCAGGAGATTGTAATAAAAACAGGTTTTTTTACATTATAAGATCAAGTCCAGCGACACCCATTGGACTGGACCGCAGATGAGTATAATAAAAGTTGTTGGGACTTATATATAGTATTCCACTGTAGAATGTTATACATAAGGCCTAATTGGTGGGTGGCCGCAGCGTATATGGGAAATAACTGGTGACTGGTTGACTTTAACCCTTTAAGGGCCGAAGCCTCATTTTGCAATTCTGACCAGTGTCACTTTATTAAGTTATAACTCTGGAACGCTTCAACATATCCCAGGTCTGGGAACTTGCTATCTACCTTATGGAGACAGCTAAGTAGGTGAGGAGATTGTAGCCACTTCCCCCCTCTCAGATATATGCAAATTTGTACTTCATTAAGGAAGTGGAGAAACTCCATTGCCACATTTAAGCAGCTCCTCAAAGTCATAATCGCTTTTCAACAAGCTTTTAATATGACTAAGGGATTTGTGCCAGATCAGAACCCCAAACTACAGATGCTGCGTTTCGGGATACCTGCCCCTCATCAGTGTAGTGTGTGGGATATTCTGATCTGGCTGTGTGAGTGGGCTAAGACAAGGTCTGGGAACTTGCTATCTACCTTATGGAGACAGCTAAGTAGGTGAGATTGTAGCCACTTCCCTCCTCTCAGATATATGCAAATTTGCACTTCATTAAGGAAGTGGAGAAACTCCAGTGCCACATTTAAGCAGCTCCTCAAAGTCATAATCGCTTTCCAACAAGCTTTAAATATGACTAAGGGATTTGTGCCAGATCAGAACCCCAAACTACAGACGCTGCGTTTCGGGGTAACTGCCCCTCATCAGTGTAGTGTGTGGGATATTCTTAAATGTGCTTAAATGTGGCACTGGAGTTTCTCCACTTCCTTAATGAAGTACAAATCAACATATCCCAGTGATTCTGAGATTGTTTTTTCATTACATATTGGACTTCATGTTATTGGTAAGTTTATAATGATATTTTCTGCATTTCTTTGACCAAAGAGAGTGTTTACACAAAGTGACAGTTCATGATCATGATGGGTATAGCCATTATTGGTCATTAAGGGGTTAAGATAGGTAGTTCCATAATAGATTCACTCACCTTAGGGTCTTCTTTATTGTGGCTGTTGTCGTTTCCCATTCTGTACTCTCTGGTGTAATGTCATGTGCCAGAATCTAGGGGGAAAAAAAGATAATGACAATTACTGAGATCTGTGTTATTAGAAAGGTAAAGTACAACACTTATTGGGGCCGCACTCTACTGGGGAATGGATCATCTTTCCAGCACATTTTAATATATAGCCCAGCCACTAGAGAGAATGAAGAAGACATCTAGACAAGGAACAGTCATTTATCATTAGATTCCCTTTAGAGCCCTAAGACTTACAGTACAGCAGTTGTCTTATAGTCCAGCAGTTTCTTCTGCAGGCCCTTGCTGTAGATTCCTAATTCCTCCCTTACTGGAGAGTTCCCATCCAGTGTGTCTGCAGCTGTGGATTATGGCATACACTTCTTGACTGTACATGCAGAATTAATGTTGTTTTTTCCTCCTCTCTTACACTAATAGGTAAAATAAAACTATTATCTGAGACCCGCCCGTCATCACACCAAACCTGCTAAACATACACTGCCAGCACCCGCCCCTAGCCAGAAACCTAGGAAGTGGAGACACAATGAATCCAGGCTCATCTGTCACCTATAGTATAGGTCCTATACAGCTGAGAGTCGGGACGTTTTGTTTCAATTTGCCATCATTTACAAATCATATGCTTGCTGTCTGTGAATGAGAACTTTTATTTAGGTCTGGAGGCAAAAATTGGCACAAATCTCTCCCCGATCTGAGCTGAGATGTGGATACAATTGTACCCAGTCTAGACAATGGATAGTCAGACTGATATATAACAAAACACCTGCTGCTGATTGCATTGTCTAGACTAGATAGAGTTGTATCTACTGTATGTCTTGGCTGGAGAGCAGGGCTAGTTATATACAGAATTTCTGCCTATGGGTTTATAGAACATTGTTCTCATTCATTGACAGCAAAAATGTAAAAAATTGGAACACAAAGTACATTAAAATTTGCTATCATGTACACTGGCGATCAAATTTGCATGATCATTTGATTTTTTCAGACAGAATGTAATGTAGATTGATCAATATTTGGGTTTTTTGTGTAAGGGGTCACTGTGCCACTACAACAGGGTTTCCCTAAATAACCAAAGTTTAACAACTTTAAAACCTTTATTTTACACAAAACATGATGATCATAATTAGAGAACAGCAATGACTGTAGCAAAGAGAAAAGTTATTTTGTGATGGTTTTGGAGGGGGATTTTACAAGGCGATATGTCCATTGATAGCCCCTACACTGACGGCACTCTATAACAACATCTTACAGGCGGGACCAATATCTGATCAGATGAACACCGCACATATAAATAACACTGATCCCTAAAGGAGATAAGAACCGGGAAGACCCGGCCAATTATAGGCCGATCTCGCTCATCAATGTGGATCTGAAGATCCTGTCCAAGTTGATGGCAAACAGATTGGCAGTATATCTTCCGAGCTTGATAGGCAGTCATCAGGCGGGGTTCATCAAGGGGCGCTCAGCGACAGGAAACGTGCGGAGGGCACTGTTGACGATTGACTCGGTCACCTGGGGCAGGAAATTGCGGACTGAGAGGGATACAGCCATGGTCACCCTGGACGCGGAAAAAGCATTCGACAATGTCAGGTGGCCATGGCTGGAAAAAGTGCTGGACGCTGTGGGTCTGACGGGCCCTTTTTGATCCTACCTGAATTCCCTTTATGCGAATCCAAGGGCGAGGGTCCGAACGCCGGGATTTCTATCCAGTACGTTCACACTACATAGGGGGACCCGGCAGGGATGCCCGTTGTCGCTGCTTTTATTCAACCTGGCGATTGAGCCTCTTGCCAAATATTTGATTAGTGGTGCTAGTTTCTCGGGGATCTCGGTGGGTAAATGCCTTATACCAGTGATGGCGAACTCCAGGCCTCGAGTGCCACACACAGTCCAGGTTTTCAGGATTTCCATTGCATTTGACAGTTGGCAATCAATTTACCAACTGTCAAACTCTAAGGAAATCCTGAAAACCTGGACTGTGTGTGGCACTCGAGGCCTGGAGTTCGCCATCACTGCCTTAGGGCCCTTTCACATCAGCGTTTTTCGTAATTCGCGGCAGATGCGGTGAAAAAACCGCATCTACCGCGTTTGCCGCATAACCGTTCCACTTGCGGCGCAGTTGCGGTTTTTCCCATACAAAGTATAGGGGGACTTATACGCTCAAATTTCTTTGCAGATGATGTGATATTATACCTGGGAGATCCGGTGACAGATTTGCCACTGATACTGCCCCACATAGAGAGATTTGGCTCTTTCTCAGGTTTTAAATTGAATAAAAGTAAATGCGAGCTGCTTTATTTAGCCGCCCAGCATCAGTCTTCGCGGGGTGCTGGGGGGAGGCCTACCCAGATCCTAGACATTCCGGTGGCCAAAAGGTCGATAAAGTATTTAGGAATACAGCCGGCTCACTCGACAGATTTGATATACCGGCTGAATTATGATCCGATTCTGGATAAACTGGAAAAGGATCTTCGTAGATGGGAAAGTTTGCCGCTTCCTCTGCTGGGCCGTGGTCACTTAATTAGGATGATGAGTTTCTCTAAGCTTCTATACCCACTCCAGGTGCTGCCTTTGTTGCTTCGTAGCAAAGATGTCTCCAGAATAAACAGGGCTTTTACTAGATTTTTGTGGCAGAACAAGCGCCCGAGAATTCGACTCAAAACCCTGATGTTGCCAAAGGAAGGGGGAGGTTTGGCCATTCCTGATGACAGGGGGTATAACCTGGTGTGCCTGGTGAGGCATATCTTGGACTGGCTGGGCGAGTCAAGCAAGTTCTCCGATTTTGAGTTGGAATCAGAGCTTTGCAGGCCGTGGAGTTTAGCATTGGTGTTACACACGTCGAGGTCTAATCTCCCCCAGGTGGTGAAACACTCCATAGTCGCCAGAGACACTATAGCTGTCTGGAAGTTAATCCGGAGAAAATTGGGTCTCTCATGGCGTATGTCCAAGCTTGTCTCCCTCTGGTCCCACCCGGAGTTCCCGCTGGGAGGGAAAATGCACTTTTTCAGCTTTGGAGGGAGAGGGGGATTGAGACGGCGGGAGATCTCCTATGCCACTCAGAGTCTAGATGGTTGAACGGCAGCGAACTGCTGAACTCCCTGGCCTTGCCGGAACACCACATGATACAGTTCAAACAACTTGAACATTACATCATGAAAAAACTGGCGAATGTCCAGTCAGAATGTATTATAAACGTGTGGGATGATCTACTCTCTAGAGGCATAACTAACACAAGTGTTTCTACTTTATACAAAGAATTCTGGTGGGATGGAGGACCTTCAGAAAAAATGGCATTAATGAGCAATGGCGTGACTCCCAGTTTCGCTTGATACACAGGGCGATATATGGTTTTAGATTTTACTCCATCACAACCACTGTAGACAGGCTGCAAGCTTGCCCGAAATGTCAGACACAGAATACCGATCTCCTACATGGGATCTGGGAATGCAGGGCATTACGCCCTTTATGGTCCTTCATGAATACCATGGCAGGGGAGATTACTGGTGGTTCAAAAGACCTTGGCAGAGACGGGTGGGTGTTCCATTACATCACTGACTCACACGGTACAAGACCTGAGCAACGCATATTACACACCGTGGCAATATTAGCCAAGAAGGCGATACTGTGTCACTGGTTGGACGCCAGGCCGCCGTCGAGAGACTTGATCGTCTCTGATATCAAAAGAGCAATGAGGATCGAAAGCATAGATGCGGAGTCGAACAAAGATGAACTAACAGAGAAATTTTTTGAGAAATGGAGAGAATTTATATTACATTACCTGTCGGATGAGGAAATCATATCCGTGGTGTTGCCCTTTCGGGACTCCACTTGGTATTTGCTGGAGCAGCTACAGGGTGGCCTGGGGAGATTGGCGATTTCTTGAATTACGTAGCTGTTTGCGTGATCGGGGTCATTGAACAGATGTATGAATATCTCTTTACATTTATTCTCATGTATTTTTTCTTTTCATTATTTTCTTTTTATCTGTTTCATCTGGGACAAGAGCACTGCCGGGATGGGGGAGGGATTAGGGGAGGCGTGGAACTTTCGTTTGTTGGTTGTAAGTTTGATAGTCTCAATTACTATGTATATGTATATTTACGTTTATATGGAAAGCTGGAAATCAAATAAAATATTTGTTAAAAAAAAATAAAAAAATATATATATATTTTGTGAAGGTTACAACAGTCACCAATCAGTAGGAAGTGCACAGGCCTTTGCTTTGTACAGGCCTTTTCTGTGAATAACTTCAGCATCTCTGCGGCCACAGGACATCACTAGTCTCTCACACTGCTCTGGGGGATTTTGGTCCACTCTTCTTCCAGTTACTTCCACAGTTCTGTGACTGTTATGGGTTTCTTGGCCATAACTTTGTCACAAAGGATTTTCCAGAGGTTTTCTATTGGGTTGATATCAGGACTCTGGGCAGCCATTTCAGTGTTTCAGTGTTTTGTGTTTCAAGGAACTGCTTTACCCATTTTGCTATGTGACAAAAGCATTGTCCTGCATGAAAATGTCGCACCCCCAGGGGCCGGGGTACTCAGAGTCGGACCGTTCTGTCTCTGGGGTGCCACGGCAGCGTGGCCCAGCTCCATGGCCCCAGGTGCGGCAAAGCAAAAAGAAAAAGGGAAAAAAACAAATAAAAGTTTATGGGGATAGTCGTGACTCACCCGTGGGTCGTGTCCAATGTAGTCACCGCTGCTGTGGGGTTTGCCGGGTCGGTGATAGTGGAGGCAGCCAGGATGTTAAGTCCTCCATGGGTAGGGCTGGGTCCCCGGGCAAAGGGAGAGGTCCTGCGCGCCCAGGTGCTGCACTTCTCTTGCTCGCGCAGCTCCTCCGACCAGCGCACGCAGGTAGCAAAGTATGACTGTCTCAATAAGTCACACACACAGTTCTTGAGTTGGCCCTGTATTTTACTTTCCTCGTTACTCAACACACAGTGCACAGTAGTTCGCAAGCACAGTTCTTTGTACACTGGGTCCACGCAACAGTAACCGGCTGGGGCTCTTACTGCAGCAGGGACGGTTTCTCTGCGTCACTCCCCTCAGTGTACCTGTTGGGCCTTTCTGTTCTCTCAGCTCTCATGTGTACGGGTTTGGTCCAGCTGTCACAGGCTGTACAGTGAGTCATATCACACTCTGGGTCACTAGCCCTAGTCCGATAGCTTTGTCCTACACCGTATCGGTTGTTAGGTCTCACAAATTGCATACAGCACCTCGGACAGCTCCTGACTTCAGGAGACTGAACCAATGTACTGTACGCAAATTGTGTACAGTACTGCCGCCGGCATTTTCAGTATATTTCTAAAAGCCAACAATTGCTGGCTTTGAGTTACACTTGTATTAACCCATGCACAATCAGTGTGTGCTGTCAGCATGTGTCCAGGGAGTGTGGACACTCCCTGGACACATGCTGGCACCATACAAACAGCAGGTTAACCCTGCAGACACTGGCTTATTAGCTGCATCTGCAACCTTTGTGCTGACATGCCGCACAGAGGCTGCAGATGGAGTTAATATGCAGCGAAACCCCTTGGATTTTTAACACTTTGACATCTGCTGTGTTTTTACTAATCATCTTGCACCGCTGCTGTCACAGCGGTGCAAGATGATTGGTTACTGCACCGGGAAACAGGCAAATTCAAACCCCGCTGCTTTGACAGCCGCAGAGTTTAAATGCACCAGTAAATGCTGTCCTTGGTCCTGAAGTTTGCTTAAGGACCACAGTCAACATCACACTCACCACACACGTGCACACACATGCATACAGCCATGCACACTCACCCACATGCACCACACTCACACAAATCACGCATTACACTCGCATTACTGTCATGCATCAAACACGCTCCTTGTTTGATGCATGACAGTGTGCCCTCAGCCTTAAATGGGGTTTGTCAGATAATTAAGTAAATTAGAACCAGGTACTAGATTAACACCAATAACCTGCAAGTATTTGAAATTGTTCTCTAATTTTGACCTGTGTTCTTTTTCATTTATCTCAATTACATATTTATTCATTTTTTAAGAATATATTCAATTTATGAAATAAGCTTAAAATACTGCTAATTTACTCATGTTAGGATATTTTCACATAGGACAACACAATGACCTTAACATTAAGGAAATCGTGCATTGTTCTCTAAGGACTCGGACATACAGTAGAGATACAAGACCGTCATGTTTAAAAAACGCTATTATCCTGCAGATCTAGGGTTAATAGCATTTTGATGCCATCTGAACGCCTAACTGGGATCGCCAATGCCAAGAGAAAATGGACTGGTGTGTTTTATGCGGCTTCAGTCACCACTTCACAGCCAATATGAGTTAGTGTATCCTCCGGACAAAATTCCATGAGATTTCATCTACTGCAAAATATGTCTAAAACGTCACAGACAAATATCTCATGCTGTTTAAAAAGTTGGAACAAGGGTAGATGTATGAGAACAGCCTGAAGTCTCCTCAATTAAGGACCCAGAACAAAAATGGTGGTGCTTTAAATATAAGCATAATTACATGGTGTGGTTTAAAAAAGTGTTTGCCAGTTCCTGATTTCTTATTCTTTTGCATGTTTGTCAAAACAGGTGTTGCTTTAATCAGGCCTGGATATGGCTAGGGAAATTGAATTCAGCTTCCCAAAGATGTGACAAACCAAAGTTAATTTATGTTTTAAGGTAGGGGAAAATCACTTTTTCACACAGGGCCCTGTAGGTTTGGATTTATTTTTCTCCTAATAAGGCCTCTTTCACATCAGCGTTTTTGCTTATTCGTGTCAGATCCGGCAGATTTACCACGTAACGGCCAACTTGCGGCAAGCCTCCATCCATTCTCTACGGTAAGTGCGGTTTTTGCATAGAGAATGAATGGGAACTTGCCGCAAGTCGGCCGTTACGTGGCAGATGCGGTAAATATGCCGGATCTGTCGCGAATCAGCAAAAAACGCTGATGTGAAAGGTCCTTAATAAAGACTAATTTACAAATTGTATTTTGTGATTACTTGTGTTATTTTTCGCTAATAATGACATTTGTTTGGTTATCTGAAACATTTAAGTCTGACAAACATGCAAAAGAATAAGAAATCAGGAAGAGGAAAAACACTATTTCACGTCACTGTATTTCCAATTAATTTTGTACTTCCTAGGCTTAGGTTAACTCAGGAATTTGCTGACTCAGTAACTTCTATGTTTATGAACATTCCTCTTTACAAAAATCTAATTTGATCCCATTCACACTTATCTGTAAGATGAATGCTCACTTAATTGACAGCTATTTTCCCGACTCCCTCATACACATACATGTCTAGCTGAGCATCAATGTATCTTCAATGGGGAGAATGAAATAAAACAAGTTAAGTCTGGCAGTATCTTTTGTGATAATAAAGGATGGGGATGCTGAAATCTAAACTATCCACTTTTCCCTCTACATCTGCCATTGGGAGGAAGGTTGGGACATACATTTCAGACATTTGATCACTTCTGCCACTTTCAGTGAGATAGGCAACTTTGGCTCCTTCATTTGGTATGGCCCCTTAGCCATGCCTATGTTGGCATTGTGCTCCTTCTGCTAGGGGCCATATTTCCTGTCCTAAGGTATGCACGCTTGTAGATTCTCCCCAACATTCCTAAACAATCAGGCTCCTGTTGTTCCTTGAGAATCTTATATGAAGTTTGGATTTCTTTTAGCGATACAGCCGTTGCCCCTGACCTTGATTATTTCCTAGGTGTTCTGACTTTTTATTTATCTTACGGTATTGAATAAACTCTTGTGATCACAAAAAATTGACAATTTTTTATGTTTTACAGAACATTATTTTGCTGGTGATCAAAAAAATGCCCAAAAGAAAAAAGCCCACAGGGTTGGGGTTAGGTTTAGGTGTTACGTGTTGGCGTTAGGTCTTAGAGTTAGATGTTAGGGTTGACTGTGGTCATTTCTCATGTAGGCATTTTTCAGAGAACCAATTTTGCTACGTACCATGGGCTCCTGTAAATCAGCTATTGTGTTATGGGCTTGTAATGATGGACGAGGGTAATCAGGTAACTAGTCTGACCCTTAGACTAGAGGGCCCTAGCTTACCCTGTTGCTAGAATTACCTTTAAAGGTGAGGATGTCTGGGCCACCACCCTTGCACTGCCACAGACCAGCTCTAAGCTGACACCCTATCACTTCCTCCCCGGGCTCCAGGTAGGAACAGTAGTACCCCACACACAATGCCAAACACCAAAGGAAAAAGGTATGTTCATGAAGGTTTCAGCAGAAACTGCATTCAGCATCCACACAGCTCACAGGTCAAACAGAGAATGAACTCTATCAGCAACATCATGTGATGGGCCATGGGACTATTTAAAGGCTGAAGGAGTGATCAACCACATCACCTGATACAGACGGCAGAAGCAACTGACATTAACCCTTAATGTCCAAATGGAAATTTACTCCCATTTAAACTACTCAAACTGCAGAGCAGTTGACTGAGACTTCAGAGCAGTCTACACATGCTGTATTGCCTATGGAAAGAGCATTTAGATCTTTCCTCTTTACAAATATGTTTTTGTTTGTTCCATTATTCTTTATTGATTTATTAAGCAAAGCAAAAACAGACATTACAATCAATGACACAAAACGACAAGCATATAGTAACCAGGAGAAAAATAAGGGGGGGGGAGGGATGGGAGCAAATCCTGACAGATAGGGCACATACTCCTAGAGTTAACTTTAGAGCATCCGAAGTTACCAAAAAAACAGAGAAGTACAAAGAAAGAATCAGAGGAATATTAATAACTGGGGATTGGGGCAGCCAAGGGGTGGGAAGCCCACAGAACCCATGACTGAATGGTCTTGTCTCTGGAAGGTCAGTCCAGGAAAAGATAGTATTCATAGTGAAAAATGGAGTCAAGCTTGTCAACCACTTCTCCCAGGACTGCAGGAGATTGAGATCTCCATTTTGCCACTAGACTAATTCTGGCAGCAGTCAGTACATGTGAGACAACTCCCCTAAGACCACAGGGCACCCGGTCGATTCCCACATTCATGTCCGCCAGCTGAGGGGTCAGGGAGAAATTGGTGGAAGTAACCTTCTTCAAGAGGCTAGTAATAATTATCCAAAAGAGTGCTATTTTTGGGCACGACCACGAAGAGTGAACCTGTGTGCCCCTCTCGCCGCAAAGCTTCCAACATAGAGAGGAATGATCCAGCAACATACGAGTTAGATACATTTGCGATGATATTACCCTCCGGTGTATCTTTTTGAGGGTCTCCAAGTGATAAATACAATGTGAAAACCTCTGCATCTCTCTCATGGCAGCTTCTCACTCCTCCAGAGTTGCCCGAAAACCTAAGTCCTCCTCCCATCAGAGCATATAGCTAGGTTTAGAGGGAAGAAGAAGATTGGTAATTTCTTTGAAGATAGAGGAGAGACTCTTGAGTCGCCGGCCCTCCGAAAGAATAAATCATTGATAGAAAGAGGGGAGTCTAGAGGAGGACAATCAGGACAAGTACTTAGAATTCTTGAGAAAATGTTGGATTTGTAAGTACTGGTATTGGGCAATTACTATACTAGGGAATTTCTTACAAAGAGAGTTGAAGGGAAGAACGGAGCCCCCTGAAGTATGCCAGCTAGATTTGAGACACCCGTGGCCTCCCAAGGTTGTAGATATAAGCAGGGAATATGCGCCCTGAGGGATTTGACGCTGATGGTATCCAGAGACAGGTTGATCAAATCGACGATCACTTCTTTCCAGCTGCGAAGTAGGGACTGCATGGTCAACAGCCCAAACAAACAGCCTAAGGTCCCAAGAGTCTCAGCCGTTAACAAGAGGCACAAGGACAAACCTCCGGCCTGATGGGATTCAATCTGTACCCAACCAATATTATGTACCGAGGACGACCAGTGTCTTGCCTCTTCCAGCATAATGGCTCTGTGGTAGCTAGCAATATTGGGTATTCCGATGCTACCTTGTGAGTATGGCAGGTACATGACCTTCCCCGCCACTCTTGGTCTCTTATTGGCCCATATGTAATTGTTGGTTAACCTCTGAAGTTTCGCAATCCAGATGGAATGAAACCTAACAGGTAGACTCCTAAAATAGTACAGACTTTTTTGGGAGTAAAAGCATTTTAAAAGAATGAATTCTGGCAATCCAAGATAGAGAGGGAAGAGGGTGCAGCGCAATATCCTTTGATAGGGTAACTATTAAGTTTTCACAATAACGTGGAATCAGATGGTGTGAGGGACGTGAAGGCAACCCCTAAATAGGGGATGCCCTCTATTTCCCACTTAAAGGGAAGGATTAGCTTCAAAGCTGCTACTAGCTCTGAAGGGACTGCTATTGGAAAAATCAGGGATTTACTCGCGTTTAGCTTACAGTATGAGATTGCCGAGAAGCACGTGACGTCACAATTGAGAAGAGAGATCCGGCGATAACTCCCGGGACTGTCCGGAGGCTTCCCTAGCTTGGGGAGAGTGATGATAGTGGCCTCCAGATTCAGCAAAGAAATCACCACAATGGACAGCCAGTACTCAAAAACCCGTGTAAGGAAAGGGGCCAATGCTGAGGAGAAGCTCTTATAATAGTCTTTCAGGAGCCAATCAGGGCTGGGAGCTGAATGGCGTTTAGAATCCTTAATGGCAGCCTCAACCTCAGCTGTTGTTAAGGGAGAATTCAGCTCATTCAACTGGGATATCAACAAGGAGGGAACATGGAGGCTACCAAGGAAATTTTTAATATTTTCTGTAGTGGGCTGTGGTGTGGCAGGGTCATCTTTCAGATTATATAATCGAAAGTAAAATTGGGCAAATGCCTCCACAATATCTACCGGGCTCCTGAGAATCCTACCAGAGCCGTCTCGCAGAAAATCATTGGTATTATTGCTTTCCCTTTTCTTAATTCTCCTGGCCAATGAAGCTCCTGCCCTATCTCCCATCATGTAATAGGAGGACTTAAGTTTCCTCAAATTCTTCTCATGCTGTTCTAGGAGAAGGGCACAGAGCTAAGAACGGACAAGAAAAATCTGCCTGGTGATCTGCACCAAGGGGGCATTTTTATTAGTACACTGCAAATGATGTAATTGAGAGATAAGGGTGGTCCTCATCGGCTCCTGCTCTTTCTTAATCCGCAAGGCTTTTTGGATAAAAAGATCTCGCACAAAAGCTTTGTGTGAGTCCCATAGCGTTTTGTCCGAGACGTCCTTGTTGTTGTTAATTACAGTAAAAAGAAGTCAGACAGACTCGACCCCATCTCATCAAGTACCTCTCGTCTATATAAGAGTCCAGAATTTAACCTCCATTTCCGTGGAGGCATTGTCCGACCAGCGACCGAAACCACTAAACTCACAGGAGTGTAGTCCGACCACGTGATCAGCCCCATCTCTGCGGACACGCAGGCAGGGAGGGCACCACTGTCCACCAGGAAATAATCAATCCTGGAGTAGGATCTGTGCCTAGGAGAGAAAAAGCAGTAGTCCCTCTCCGCTGCGTGACGGTATCTCCAGATGTTGTGGAAATGGGACTCTCTACAGAGTGAGCTCAAGTCTCGCCGTCTACGCTGGTCCCCGAGGAAGAGTCTAGGTCAAAAGAAGGGGTAATATTGAAATCCCCACAAACTATATGCATACCTCTAGCTCTCCCTCCAAGATCTTCAAAACAGTGCGAACAAACTTAAGCTGGGAGCAGTTAGGGGCATACAGGTTCACTAGCAAAATCTCCACTCCCTCTAGTAAACACACTAAAATAATATACTGACTTAATGGATCAGAGACAACGTTTAGTAGGTGGAACGGAACAGAGTTCTTCACAAAGATGCAGACCCTGCTGATTTCTTAGAGGGGTGGTTAGAAAAGAAAAGTCTATTATACATACGATGGTGGACTCCAATATTGTCCTTTTGCTGTAAATGAGATTGTTGCACATAAATAATGTCCGCCTTCAATTTCCGAACCTCAGCCCAGAACATGGACCATTTGGCAGGGAAATTTAAACCTCTGACATTCAAGGTTACCAGTTTGATACTCATGACGGCGAATCATTGTATGTTGTGAGAGCCAGGTGAAGCACCAACGGGGAGGGATAGGGAAGGAAAACAACAAATCAACAGACAACATACATGTAAACCAGGATAAACAGGCCAGAACCTGTTTGGAAAGGGGGTCAGAGATCCAAGAATGGACATGAAACACTCCGGGCAAAAGCCTCAAAAAATACTAACAAGGTAGAGGCATGAAGTCAACGTACAAAAACAGACTCCTCTGAAGTGGCGCAGGAGAAACCTAGGTCTCACCCACACTTTCCCAGTCAGCAGCCTTTTTCTCCTCCGGGGACTAGGATCAGTAATGGAGCCCTCAACTCTGGCAGGCATGAAGCCCCAGGCCATTACGGCTTTCTCCAGGCGTTGAGGGGAGTGAAAGATGTGACGTGGTTCCTTCATGCGTGAAACAGACCTTAACTGGAAAACCCCAGCTGTAGGGGATATCATGGCCTCTCAGCACTTTACACATGGGGGAAAATTCCCGTCTTCTAGCTAGGGTGCCCGCAAAGACAGAAAAGACAGCCAAGGTAGAGAAAGGCTCAGGAAGATTCGGGCGGTGCTTGAGAGCCTGCATAAAGTGCTCCTTGGTCTTAAAGCAGTGCATCCAGGCCAGGACATCACGAGGCAGTGATTGAATTATATGAGAGGGTTTTGGGACCCTATGGATCCTCTTTATCCCCAAGGTGTTCAGGGAGGCATCTGGGAGGACATGTCTAATAAAGGAGGTCAAAGGTTCTTCCAGGGCTCCTTCCACCACTGCCTCTGGGATCCCCCTTAGATGGATATTGCACCTTCTGGACGTATTCTCTAGATCCCAGAGTTTAAGTTGGAAAGTGGTCATTTTAGAATCCATCAAGGCAAAATCGTCTGCCAAGGTGTTATGTGCAGTGGCATACTCTGCCATCTTCCCTCTATATAATGTCAGTACATTCTCCCAGGGATCCCAGCTCCGCCTTTAGCTCCCCCGACATACCTTTAATGTCCTCATGCAATGCTTTACTCAGCTAGAAAGCAGCTTCTGCATTGTCCCTCTTGTCAATGGGATGTCATGAGGATCCACAGAGACTGCTGCAGTGGTGCTCTTAGTGGAAGAGCGTGAGGACACAGGGCTGGAACCAGCATAGTGGGGGCCAAGAGCCGGCACCATGTTGGAAGTAGGCTCCTGCACTCGGTCCCTGGAGGAGAGATCCGTGACCTTAGCTGGGGTTTCCCGCTGTTTACCCGCTCCTCTCGGCATGGCTGGGCTCACAGGTGTGTCACCACTCCAGGAAGGAGAATTTCCCAGATGGCTGGATGGTGGAAGCTGCTGTAAGGAGTCTTTGTAGGCCGGAACTCCTGGATCAAGTGTGGCGCCCCAATGGTCAGTGCGCCACAGTAGGGGTACTGCACCCAAAACAGAGTGTGCGGTATCCTAGTCATTGGAGGGAATAATGTTGAACTGATGCTCTCTTCCCAGCATCCCTACACCTAGACTAGGGGACCAATCAGCTAACCCGTCACCAGGGTGACCGTTCCTGGTGGGAGGAGTGTTAGGGTAGAAGGAGCAGGAAACACACAGACAGGAGAGTCTAGTATGAGGGACGAAGCAAGGAACAAATCCTAGAGGGACACCACAGGGAGGGCACCCGAAAAGGAGTGACAATCCAGACAGAATGGGGAGACCCAGTGCCAGACTGTCCGACCTGGTCCACAACGGGGTACTGGCTCTAAATTGCAGTGCAGGCGAGTCTAGCCCTGAGCCGCCAATACTGGTGGGTCGCAGGTCTGACAAGCAGATCCTGACCTTGTCCACAATGTGCAGCCCCACCAGGTGTCCTCCAACTGGGTTGAGCCCCTTAGAGAAGAAGGGTCACCTCATCACACCCGACGTGCCTGGTAGGAAGTGGGTTGTACAGGGCAGCGCATGGATAGAAAGCAGGCGCAAGAAAGACACAGAGGTCAGTGAATGTAGCTGAAGGAACACTTGGGGAGCCCCAGAGAGACTTTGCACCCTCCCGTGATTACCCGGCGAGCTACCCGCAAAGACTGTGTAAGTATGTACCTGAACTGCCGTGAACTATTGCCAGTAAAGTACCCGTACAGAGTCAGCAAGCCTCCAGTTTTTTATTCAGTTAAGTTAAGAAGTAGCTGCTGCCACATCGACCAGCTTAGCAGCAGCAATGCCCTGGGGACTCCGCTTCGCTTGCAGGAAGCGTTATCAACTGGCTGCAATACCACCATCCCCGGCGGTCTGACAGCGGCGTTGGTGAGATCACCAGAAACTGCAGGTGACGTCACGAGACTTTATTCTTTTTTTTTAATTATTTTACCCCTTTTACCCAGTGACCCCAGGGTACGGGTCCGGGCACCGACCACCGAGACATCACTCTCCAGCACTAAGACCAGGCTACTGAGTTCCCAAAGACTCCTGGGCAGGTCACAAGTAGCCGGTGCCATTAGTTGCAGGCCATGCCCCCTTTACAATATGCTTTGATCTACATCATTTTCAGAGTGTTTAGGTCTTCTCCATTTTTAACTTTTAAGTAGACACATAATAATACTGCTTGTACCAAAGTACAATCTTCCCATGTATGGGCTTCTCAAAGTAAATGTCCTATGTCTTTTATCTAAGTAGGTTTAAAATCTCTTAAGGTACCGTCACACGCGGCAACTTTTCTAGGAAATTCACTGGCAACTTACTGGCTGCAGTGAAATCATGGAGACATTGTTCGATTTGTACGCAGCAACAAGATAGAACAATGTGTCCATGATTTCACTGCAACCAGCAAATTGCCAGTGAAATTCCTAGAAAAGTTGCCGCGTGTAAAGGTACCCTTATAGAATTTTACCAAAACTAATTCTATGGAAAACTACTCTATGAAAAAACTGCAGAAACAAAACTATGTTATCAAGTCCTTCCTGCATTGCTTCATTAGGCATAAAACACTCCTATACATACAGCTGGCAGGGCGTTCTCATGTAACATGCACATAACATTGCTCACGTGCACCACTGCCTGTCAGAAGACATCTTATATACTGGATCAGCTAGTCACTGGTAATGACTGACTAACGAGCTTAGATGTAATATTATTTTGAAGAGTATAATTTGGTGCGGATTATTTTAAGGAGTGTCTGAAGTTGATGGCTGCCAACATTGTACAATAACATTGATGTGCTGCTGAACAGGTGTTCAATCCTAAATGTTCAGTGGACTATATTCTCTGAAGTCTGAGGCTCACGTGGGAATTAATTTAAACTAATTAATCATTTTATAGTTAATAAAAAACAGAGAGAGACAGTAAGAGGAAAAAAGTTGGCTATGACTTTTCCCAAGCATAATAAAAGAAAGAACATAAAGTGATGGGCAAAAGGTGTATAAGGACACCCCTATGGCCGCTTATAGGGCTGTATCAACTTCTTGATCTTCATCTGAATCCTGCCAAGCAACGTAGACGCATTGGCTTGTATTATCCAGCACATAGCGATATTTGGCCACGCGACCTGTATCAGCACTAGACTGGCTCTGATTCCTTGACTTACGCAGGGGAGCTTTCCAGAGGTGCCCTGATCTGGGCAATATTCATTGTGATGGGGAGGTGAATTGAGATCATCACCTAAAGTGAATGGTGGATCCTGT
>JARQOC010000006.1:77491684-77527043 GCA_033576535.1 Allobates femoralis | reverse complement strand
CCCGGGGCCCAAGGCTGTGGGAGGCCCATGGTCAGATTGCCCTCATCATAATGTTTTGTGCACCCCCATCAGCACTGCACATCTCCGGACAGAGAGCTTTCCTGGGGCTCTGCTGCCGCAATACAGAATGACAGCAGAACGTGAAGTCACAAGGCTGCCCGCCTGCATCAGCAATACCAGAGAATTGTGACAGCGGGCAAACTGCGCACTGTCATTGGTCAAAAGTCTGCAGTCACATAGAGAATACGCAGACTTTTGTCCCAAGTCTGGACAGTTCCTTTAATAAATGATAATACGTATTTCTTAGAAACAAAAAAAAAGTAGAAAGAGGCACTTTATTTTTTTAATGTACAATTTATAAATTATTGATTATATTATATGACGTCTGGTCTGCGGTAGGAATCAAATTCACAGGCTCTAGAATGGTCGACGGTAGCTTCAGTTGTGAGCCAGAGACTGGTTTGGGTAAGATATGAAAACCTTCTCTCTACATGTCTCTACATGCTGTATTCCCTCTTTATAGGCACATCTTATCGGTACATAGAGATACAGCTCTATAGACCAGCAAACCTCTCTATTTAGTGAATACATTTTATATATATATATATCTGCTACATGGCCTGTGTAACACGCTCAGGGGCCACAGAAAGTCCAAACATGTCATATACTACATTGCCATTATATACTCTACTTACATCACGTCTCTATATTCATTTTTAGGCCTGTAAGAATAAGAACACAAGTGTAAGAATCAAATGAAGGGATTTTTTTTAATTTCTTTATATGTTTTATTTAATTATGGTATTTATTGAAAATAAAATTTCAAGGGACCAAAATGACATAAATAAAACTAAAACCAATGGTAAAATATTTAGGACTCTAGAGATGACACACTTCTATTACGATTTACTTATGGGAGTACTTCGGTCCATGTAGAGCATTAAAATGGTTGGTACTTTATTGTAAGGTTATGTTCAGACTGTTGTTTTTGATCCGTTTTTTTTGTGGTCCGTTTTCGTAGAATTTTCAGCAGCAAAACTGGATCCGCTTTTTGCAAAGGAAATCATCATGTTTTAGATCCTTTTTTTGTGCTGCGTTTTTTTATTATTAACAATGGTTTCAAGGAAAAAAATCAAGGAGAAAAACCAGATCAGTAATTGACATGATCATTCTTTTTTTTTTATGCTTTTTCTACTCTAACAACGAACCAGTAAAAACGCAGCGTCTGCACAGAATTTCTGAAAACTCATTGACTTTGCTGGACATCACAAAGAGTGATCCGTTTTCCATGCAAAAATAGATCACAAAGAATGGATCAAAAACGCACAATGTGAACATAGCCCAAGACAAAATGTAAGGAAAAAGATGGCTGACACATACAACAGAGGAAAAGCAGGACAAGGAATGGCTGAATATACTTATGATAATGCACATGGCAAAAACTAATGGAAAGAAAAAGTTGATAAAAGTTACAGATTCATGCGATTGTACAACATGTGAAACAAAAAATATGCATGCACAATAAAAGTGCAAAAGGACATTATACACTCATCATATATGGAGGCAGTAGGTGACATATTTAGTATACATACATACTGATGAGAATTTAGTACAAGTCTCAGGTAAATGTCAGAGTAATAAATATAAAGAATATTGAGACAACAATTGTAAAATCAGTTCATATAACAGTCAGGTCACAAATAACACGGCCAACAAGTGTCCAGTGAGGCGTCACCTCAATACCTCAATAACAGTGCAAGTGCAAATAGGCCATACAATGCTGATCATCATGTGTACAATAGAAAAAATACTAGGATAAAAGCAAGCTGAGAAGAAAACACTGTGATGGTGGTCAAAGAAAGATGAAGATGAGAAAGAAAATGTCGAATGTGATTATTCATAAAGAAACTGCAGACCTGGTGTACAAGAAGGATATTAGGTGGGCAGGAGTGCAAAAAGAGATGATGCATGTGTGGATGGCCCTATACAGATAAGCCCCAAACACTGGACCAGTTTATGATGTCACATATATGTATCTGACATATGTCCAGGTATAGGTAATGTACTGAAAATGCATCCGTGTACACATGACTATGACCCTATCTGTTATGAGGGAGGTCAGGAAGCTGTCGAGATCCGGCCTTGAGCCCGCGTAATGTGATTCACAGTGCTGCTGACACGTGATGCTGGGTATCACATGGCGCAGGCTCGTGACCAGATACCAGCAGCTTCCTGAGCAGCGCATGCGTCCATGATGATGTAGTGGCCCGGAGCGGGCACTACTGGAGTGTTCCCTAATTTGTTAAGTGTTATTTTATGTATAGTCAGGATGACTTAGCAGTTAGACACATTACACAGATACACAGTTAGGTAAAGCTCCCATCTAGGTAGTAACCTAGTAACAGGCTGTGTGGTGGAGCTTGCGGGCGCAGTAGCTCGGATGACAGCTGGTCATGTCAGGGTACAGTTGGAGCTCGGCCAGTCACTTTATCAGAAATATATGGGAACAGTAACCCCGCTCATGTGGGCTGTATGGGAACAGACTGAGCTCAAGATACATACAGGATCTCTTAGGACTCGCACATCTTTAGGCAGATGGAATAACCTGGTCTGCACAGCGCCTTTAGCCTATTAAAACTTAAAGCTGTGGACGCAGGAGGAGTACGGGCCTGGGGGTGGTTCCCACATAGAAAAGATGGGTACACAGAAGAGCATACTATACATGAAGGTCAGAGGGATCAAAAACATGGGGCGGCTGGAAAACACCACTCCAGTGGGCTAGAGGGAGACGACTATTGTGTCAGCTTGGGTAATAAGATGGGCTCTGCTCATACTTGCTGTCATCAGGTCTGTGGAGCCGCACCGCCTGAGCATGTTATTATCATCATGACCCTTTCTGACTTTTTTGGCAAGTAAAGTACCACATGTTTCATTATTTAAAATGACTCCTGACTCTCCTGTTTTTCCTGCACCAACATCAGGGAGCCTCTAACCACCTAGATGACAGGGTAAACAGTAATGCCGGCGCAAAACCCGAACCCCCACAACCACCTGCTTTTCACTGTCACCAGAGCTCCAGGACACGGGCACCAACAACAGATTTATATCTCGGCACGGCAGCACGGGGCCACACAAGGTCCGAACATGTCATATATACTACATTGCAATCATATACGGTACTTACATGACTTCAGTATATTTATCAGTCCTGTAAGAATAAAAACACAAGTGTAAGAATCAAATGAGGGGATTTGTTTTTTTAATTTCTTTATATGTTTTATTTAATTATTTATTGATAATGAGAATTTTAGGGACCAAAATTACATAAAAAAAATCAATAGTAAAATATTTAAAACTCTAGAGATCACACAATTATGACAATTTACTTACAGGAGTACTTCGGCATCAATGGAAGCTTGATTCTGTAAATATAAATATATTATTATTATTAATGATGATACTACTATTACTAATAATATTTGATGTGATGAGGGATCCACATATAATGTATAATGGGAATTCTATGAAGTATCATTGACTTCTCCCCTTCAAACTGGATGTTAATTAATACAGTAACTTACATCCATGAGCCAACGTACAACGCGCTCCATCTTTGAAATGGACTTCTCTCTGATTTTGCAATAACACAAAGTCAGCAAAATCTCAGTAATCGCACTGGAAAATGATAGAAATAAAGAAGAAATTGATTTATAAATGGATTGAATAAAGATCAGATTCAGTTAGATCAGGGGTGGGCAGCTCCTGGCCTCAAGGGAATCTTGAGCAGGAGATTAAATGACCAACTGTCAAATACTAAGGATATACAGAACACCTGCACTGTGTACGGCCCTCGAGGCCTGGAGCTGCCCACCCCTGAGTTAGATCAGGAGAAAAATTTGTTAGACGGGTCCTAACTCCAGGCCTGAGGGCGCACACAGTCAGTGTCTCTAATTCCTTAGCATTATCGTTGTCATCTGATTCAACTGTTAAATTTGAAATCTGAAACCTTAACTGTGGGCCTCAAGGTCTGAGTTTGAGACCCTCTGTTGGGAGATAAATAATGGAGCAAAATCTAACTGACACGTGAAGAATTACTAAGGACAGGAGCCATAACAAATGTCCTGCAAATGCCAGAGCAACTGAAGAGTTCAGCAGAGTGGCCTTATATGGTGTGTGATGTACACAGCCATGGCTTCATGACAGTTTATTTTATTGAACAACATTCATAGTGTGAAATACAAGTTTGAAACCCATATATAATGGCGCAATGTCCTTTATATTAAGGAATTATATAGCGATACAATTATCAGGGAACAAAATCACACCCTGCAAAGTGTGAATGACAAATATTGAGCAGTCTAACTATGTCGTTAATATAATGTCTGGTTTATTAAGGTTTCAATTAATGATGTTATTTAAATTGTCTTATAATATCCATTGTAAATACAGATTGTAATCATAGTATTTAAGCATCAGAAGACATTCCAAAAACAAAATCCTGCAAACATGGATATTTTCCATATGTGAAACAAAGATGGAGCCACACAGTGATCCAGAACACACAGTCTCATCAAGGTTAAAAAGCAAAATAACCCTTAGTGTATCTCCTAAATCTAACTAGGTGAAGTAACTTTTCTAAACTCCTCTTACACTCTATGGCTACGTTTATCTCTTCTGAAACACAACCCCTTTTCAGATCTGCATAATCATGTAAAAGATAGCACCTTACCTTAATGAATTCTATCCTCTAGCCGATGTCTCTTGACATTGCTCAAGCGAATTAGATACATTCCAAAGCCCTCCTTCCGTCCCAGTTCCTCGATCTATTCTCTTTGTCTTCTATTGCTTGTAATATAACCGTAGTGTATGCTTGGCATAACCCTGTCGGCCCCCGCACAGCAGATGGCCTCTGACATGTATTCTGCAACACCAGATGTCAGCTGTTTTAGCAATACTAAGAATATTGAAAAAAAATGTACCTCAGAGTACCATCGAGGCTAAGAAACTCTCAGCCATGATAGTAAGAATGATCAAAAACTTTTCAAGTTCCTAAAATGACTAAAACTACAACAATGAAGATGATGTGTAGGTAAGCTTGTATCTAAACTCCTCCTTCACACTCTTATGGCGGCTACGTGTCTAGTCTCTCTTCCCTGGAAACGACCAGGACCCCCGTCCTTTCGAGATCTGCTGAGTAGGATCTCGGATGTACAAAGGATGGAGCACCTTACTGCTTTAATGAATGTCTTGATTGACCGTGTCTATGCTGTATGGTCTCCTTGGGACTATTTTGCTGCAAGCGAGAATTTATGAGACCCACATTCCCCCAGAGCTGCCCTCCCTTCCCCCATCACCCATTCCTTCCATCTTTGTTTCCTGTCTTAGTTGTATTTGCTGTTACTTGATTTACCTTTCTATTTGATTAGACTCTGTAGTGTTATGCTTGGTTCATATAACCCTGCTCGGCCCCTCCCCCTGCATCAGGAGGAACACTGATGGGGTCTCTTTGACATTGTATTCCTGCTTAACAACCTTTTAGATTGTTCTATGCTGGTTTTTATGCCCTATATAACTTTAATAAACATTACAGTTTGGAAAAAAAAAATGTCCACACCCACATCTCCAAGATGTACCCCATCGTTCCTGTACAGGCCTGGAAGAAAACTCTCAAGATCCAAATGGCAATAAGAATGATCACCAATCGAATCCAAAAACCTTTTCAGCAACTGTTTCACCTGCTTCCTGATGACCTCCATGAACTTAAAACTTTCACAACCCCAAATGAGGCGAGGAATGATCTCAGAAAAGACCAACCTGGACCCAGGAAACATTGATTTTATCAACTTAAAATTTAAAATCCCTCTTAAAATAACAAAGCAGGTACAAGGTCGGGATCTTGCTAATATTGTTCCCGCCGATGTGAAGGATAATTACATCAGGAAGTGGGAATTATGCCGAAAGCAGACTAAGACGGCTCCTTTACATCTGCAGTACAGTGCAATTTGCGGTAGATCAGACAGATATCACCGCACCTGTCACATCTACTGCATAACGGCCGACTTGCGGCACCGATCCAGGAAGCCCCATTCATTCTCTATGATCTGGCACTTGTGGCCACTTTTCGTGCTGCCGCAAGTGCAGGATTTGTCAGTATCGCACATGCTGCACCCAACCTCAAGCCCCATAGAGAATGAATGGGGCTTGCCGGATTGGTGGCGCAGGTCAGCGTTATGTGGTAGTTCTGACAGATGCGGCGACATCTGCTGGATCTACCGCAAATTGCACTGTACCGCAGATGTGAAAGAAGCCTAAGACACTGACATACCTGAGACAACTGCATTCCTCTCACTCCATGCCAGAAAATGGACACCTCAGAACTGTGAAATGGAAGATTTTCGCTTTATCTTCGAACCGAAGTCCTCTTATGGGCCCAATGTATGCATGAATATCCAACGATCCAACCAGTAAGTGGACCTACAAAAGATATTAACACGTTAAACCAGCAAAGCAGGACGCACATATAAGTTTGCCCTACGAGAATTCCAACGTCCTAAATGTTGCATGTAGTGTGATCCCAAGCCAGCTCTCGCCACTTCTGTGGTAGCTCCAATTTTAACCTACGTAGACAATTTCGAAGGATGGCAGAAAATTGGAAAGAATTTACCGGCTCTCCATTTCTATGTACAAATAAAGGACCTGAGCACAGAGGACGAAGAGACAAATAATATTTCAAGTTTGAGAAAGGACATAAAGGTGACCAAGTTGGTCTGTTTTGGACCGCCGAATGAACAATACGACAGCTGAATCAAGGACCGTGACATCGACAATTCGCAAACCAGAGGTTCTGAGCTTGCTGTAACATACCAATTCGGCCAATCCGGAGAGCACCTAAGCATGCCGTAATAAAGCAAGAACAGATTTAAAGAATCTTTGTAGTTATTAAAGCAAACAGCTTTTAATGTATCCCACAACTTCTGTAACATATCCAAAGAAATAGGCTGGTGAGAGTCCGATGTATAGTGCAATTTTCCTTCCAAAAATTGGCGAACTGAAAAAAAGCTTGTTAGTGACACCCCTCCAAACAGCTGAAGAAAAAAAAAAAAAACATACAGCGATTTGGCCAACCCTGAATTACTCAAACCTCTCCCAGCTAACATATCACAGAAAAGCAAAGCGCAGTCTAAATGTTTGTTTACAATAGAAAAATTCCTGGAGGTGCAGAAATTACACCAGTCCTGCCATGTGGCTGTGTAAGCCGCCAACTTAAAGGTGCAAGTGAGTTCCTTACATAGGTGTGCACTAGTCAAAAGGCACCGTGCATAAACTGGGAGGGCAAGATACACCTTCTTGTACTGCAGCCGGAAAGGAAGCCCAAAAGTCTGACCATTGCTAATGGGAAAGTAAAATTGCTGAAATGTTGGTCAACTCTGCAGCATATACAGCTTTCAGCCATATGTTCAATTTTAAACATGTAACAACGAGGTGACGTATAATTCTGTTGAAGGGATCATCCTTAGATGTAAGGGTGTTGATAGCCATGACCGTACACTGAGAATTAAAGTGCAGTAAAATGCGCTTATTCAATAAACGCTTACCCCAAATCTCGAACAAGACAAAGACAGAAAAAATCTCCCGCAAAACCCTATTTTTGCAAAGGCCAAAAAAACCTACTGGCCAAGGAGAAAAAACACCATTCAGTGACAAAAAGTAACCCAAAACCCGTTGAATTGCCCACATGCAAAAACAAACGAAGAGATTACGCAGACGAAAAACTACCCTGGAAGCAACAAACACCGTTAAACTTGCTTAAAAGCTCAGACCATAATGCCACGTCTTCCTTCAAAAACTTGGTGAACTGTATGTGGGATCCTGAAGACATCACGCCTATAGTAGCATCATACAAATAGCCAAAGAAAGGTGGAGCATAGGCATAATCTGCAGAGCAAAATTCAAGCTCCTAAAAGGGACTGAAATTCTTTTAACGTTGCCTTGGGAAGAGAGGTGTGTCACAGTCGCTCTGCCAATTTGCTGTCAAAGTGTTCCGCTTTAAAGATGCCAGTAGACGGTGTCCAAGTTTAACCTTCTTTTATTCTCCAACGCGTTTCAACGCCTTTCCTGGCATCTTCCTCAGTTGAAAGGCGTTGAAACGCGTTGGAGAATAAAAAGAAGGTTAAACTTGGACACCGTCTACGGGCATTCTTTAAAGCGAACACTTTGACAGACATTGCAGCACGGACGGTGACACACCTCTCCTTCCCAAAGCATTGATTTCGTCTCCACGAGTGGAGACGGTGGAAGTCCAGCAGCAGCCATCAGGATATTATCCTACAGTCTATTAACCAGTTGTGGGTGGCACAACTGCATAGTGAGTGGCTTTTCTTTTCTCACCACTACAGGAGTAGTGTCTAGTGATAAGGGCACTATTGCGCCTCTTGTCCCCCCCTCTTGTCTTGTTTAACGTTGCCTTGTCCTATGACGGCATAGCGTATACTATTCTTTCTAGCTTGGAAATTTTTTCAACCGACAAACTGAATTCTATCCTGGACGAAGCAATCGTAATTCCCAAATACTCCAACCTGTGACACAGGTAAACCGTCTTTTCTACTGCAAGTGGTACCCCAAAATATTCTATTAACTTGATAAAACAAGAGAGCAGCAAATGGCATGCATCCAAATCTCCCTGACCTATAAACAAAAAATCATCGTGTAGTGTAACACTCCACCACCAGAAATCCCAAACTCACTGTCCACGCTAAAAACATTGAAAGTGCTTCAAAATAAAAACAAGATAATAAAAAACCCATTGGTAAGCAGCGATTCAAATAAAACGACCCGTCTAAATAAAAACCAAGGGAACTGAAACCAGATGGGTGCACAGGCAGCAGACGAAAGGCCGACCTGATGAGCAATTCAACCGTACAATCAAACAAACTATATTTAACTGAGGCAAAGGACGTGTCCACTTCATCATTCAGGGAGCTGCCCATTGGAAATGACAAATGGTGGATAATACAAAAAGACCCAGGATCTTTCTTGGGAACATCCCCAATGGAAAGACCCTAAAGTCAGCAAATGGGGGGGGAAGAAAGCAGGCTAGCAATAAGCCGAGCCGCAACTCTTTCGCTATGGGTGGGGCAAAATTGAAGCTAAGTTCCTAACCACCCTACAGCCTCGTCTATAAACATTGGGTGCAAAAAACCTGTAAGGAAAACCATCAATTCAAAGTCAGCTCTGCAGCGGCCCTTCCGCGTTTGTAAGAGGCTAGCATGCCACAACGTGGTGCCATTGTGCTGAAGACTGTCAGATGGCAGTGTGCACATGCACCACGCGTGGTGCCATTAGACTGAAGACTGTCAAATGTAATGTCTGTGTCTGCATGCAGCCGCCATGGTGCCATTGTCCTGAAGACTGTCAGTGCGCATGCGTTGTCCATAGCACCATTGTACTGATGGCTGTCAGATGTCAGGTTGTGCATGCAAAGCCCATGGCGCCATTATGATATTATATATGTGATATTATATATATAATATTATATGCTTGGCTCACTATATTTTGTGGGTGCACAGAAGAAGAAACAATTGTAATATATTAGTTCTGGCACACCAATAGAAAAAATGTAGACTCACAAGTAGAATCTTGCTGAATGTGTCTTTTTTATTAGTATTGTCTCTTTTCACACTTTAAAGGTACCTTTACATGCCGCAACTATCACTGGCAATTGGCATCAACCGTACGTGCATGTGCACGTTTTTATTGGTTGCTAACGACCGCCGTTTCCGCATGTACACGCCGCAATTGCGTAGTCAACTCAAAGTATCGAGGTTCCCCGGAAGTTGAAACAGATCCTGCGGATAACTTCCTGTTGAATACAGTCGCCGCTTCACACGCCGCAATCAGTAGGGGAATGTGGGTGTACATGTTCAGCGGCGTTGAAACATAGGCGTAACAGACTTGTGTATTCCGTGACGCTAACACGCTGATTGGACAACGCAATAGCGTCATGATTGGCCAGCCTGCGCTGGAAGGCTGGCTAATACATGACGCCATTGCAATTGTGTAGTGTGAATGGACAGCTCTTTAAATATGGCGCTCTGTGAAGGGACAGCCAATGGTAACACAGTAGCCCCCCACCAATCATCGCTGATGGGGCGCGGTATCCAGCACGCTGTGGCACGCCTCTGGGAAATCACTAGGCGACGCAGATTCCATCCCTATCGCCCGTTTACACGCCAATACCAGGGCAATTCACCATTTGGGTTGCCTCTGATTTTAGAACAAGGCTTAGAAACCGCAACCCGGAGCAACTGCGAAAAACCCGATCACTTTCCCAAATTACACGCCGCAACTTCAAAGCAATTTCAGGGCAACCTTGACAAAAATTACGATTGCCATGCAGTTGCTACACCACAGTGGCGGCGTGTAAAGGTACCTTAAAGGTCAAAGGATAACAACTGAATTACAGAATGTTTTCAGCCCAGTGGGCTTTCTTCAGTGTAATTCACTGTCACAATATTTACATGTAAGAAATAAGAAACAGACAATTGTCATAACACATGATATGGAACATAAATCAAATCACTTGTTTATCATTGAAACACATAGTCTCATTCTACATGGGTATAATGTGATTTGTTTACAAAAACAAAGTATAGTGGAAGTCTAAAATGACTAAAGGCCCCGTTACACCTTTCAACATCGTTTCCGACATCGTTCAAAAGTGACATCAGGAACGATGTTGAAACAACATCGTTGTTGCGTCATTGCGTGTAAACGCACGATTCGACAACTATAGTTGTTCAAGTCGGAGTTGACAGTTGCATGCAACTTCAACTTAAGCAACCTGCAGCATCGTTCAGTGTAACACCGCAATAGCAATGTCACGGCCGATTCCACCTATTCACTGCATTGCAGCAGATCGCTTGCTGGGTCTGTGATGCACCCAGCCCGGCTTCAGCATGCCATCTGCGCATGCTCGGAAGCCGGCCTGGGTGTACCAGTGACGCGGTGGGCGGAAGTGACACGGGGCCTGCAGCACGTGACCCGCTCATTGCGAGGACGCAATGGCCGGGTAATTTGAATCACAGAAGAAGATAGACAGCAGCAAGGAGACCCGCCTCGCTGACAAAGCCTGGAGGAATGCCCAGCCGACAAGAATTTGGTAAGTATAAAAAGTCGTTTATTGAGGGTGTACTTAGTTAGATTTAGTCAGTCAGGGATGGTTAGAATAGTCATTTAAGCCTCCAGGGACAGATATTTATAGCTTAGATAGCCATTTGTTGCTGGTTGGTTCCCTTTAATGAAACTGAAAAATAGATCCAGTAAATCTCCCTCTACGTTATAAACGTTTAAAAAGAACCTGACACCAGGTTTTCCCAATATAAACCCTCCCTCGATCCAACATTTGTTTCTAATTATCGCCCCGTATCTCCCTTTGCCACAAAACTACTTGAACACGTCCATTCTGACTTGTCCTCCCATCTCTCCTCCTACTCGCTCTTTGACCGCCTACAATCCGGCTTCAGTTCCCATCACTCCACTGAAACAGCCCTAACCAAAGTCACCACTGACCTACTGACCGCCAAGAGCAAGCGACACTTCTCCGTCCTCCTCCTCTTTAACCTATGTGCCGCCTTTGACACCGTAGCCCATTCTCTCCTACTCCAGATTCTGGAATCTCTTGGCATCACTGACCTTGCCCTTTCCTGGATCTCCTCATATCTAACAGACCGGACTTTCACCGTCACCCACTCCCACACCTCCTCTTTGCCCTATCTGTCCAAGTTCTCCAAGACTGGGTTCTGGGACCCTTCTCCATCTACACCCTCATCGAGTCCCATGACCTTCAATATCATCTCTATGCCGACGACACCCAGATCTATCTATCTGGGCCGCCATTTCCTCCTTCTTCTCTGCTTGCTTCCTCAAACTGAACATGTACAAAGCTGAGTTCATCATCTCCCCCCCCCCCCCCAAGACGCTTTCCCCTCTACCTGACCTATCCATTAATGTCAACAACTGCTCACTCGCCTCAGTCCCCCATGCCAAGTGCCTCCGGGTAATCCTCGACTCCTCCCTCTCCTTCAAGCCTCACATCCAAGCCCCTGCCACCTTCTGCCGACTCCAGCTCAAAAAAATTTCCTGGATCCACACTTTCCTTGACCACGACATGGCTAAAACACTTGTTCATGCCTTGACTACAGCAATTTCTTGCTAACTGGTCTGCATGCTACCTCCCTCGCACCTCTCCAATCTATCCTAAACTCCGCTGCCGAATAATCCACCTCTCTTTCCACTACTCCCTGGTCTCTCCCCTCTACCAATCCCTTCACTTGCTCCCCACTTATCAGAGATCGCGCTTCAAAACTTTAACCATGACATTCAAAGTCATCCACAACCTGTCCCCTCCATACATCTCTGACATGGTCTCACGTTACTACCCTCACGCAACCTACGTTCCTCCCAAGTGCTCCTTCTCTATTCCCCTTATTACCTCCTCTCACAACCGCATACAAGATTTCTCCCGTGCATCCGCTATACTCTGGAATCCTCTTCCCCAACATATCAGACACTCGCCTACCCTGGGAACCTTCAAAAGAAACCTAAAGACCCACCTCTTCCGTCAGGCCTACAGCGAAACCCGATCCACCACACCGTCTCACAATCAACACTACCCCCTCCTATTGTATACCCACCTGTCCCTCATAGACTGTGTGCACTCACGGACAGGGCCCTCTATGACTTGATTGTTCACATATATTGTACTTGTCCTCATCTATCCCTTCCTTATGTAAAGCGCCATAGAATCTAATGGCGCTATATAATAAATCTTATACATAAAACCCGAAGGCCACTTCCGCCCAAAATCCGCTCAACTTCCGTGACGGCCTCCCTCCTGTGTCAAACACAGGAAGTACCAGACCCACAGAGCCCCAGCCACATCCGGGAACCGGCCCGGCCCACAGCCCTGCAGCTCACCGCCCACTCTCCTCCTCCATCAGGCACAGCCCGGTGTACGCCCACCAACATCCGGCAACCGGCCCGGACCGAGTGTGGCGCCTCCGCCGGCACAGCTCCCAGCCTTGCCACGGTCTCTCCACACACCCGCTGAAGCTCCTCCATCACGGAGCTAGCCCCGCCCACACTCCGCCCCCGGCCTCCGGAACCGCCGCCAGCACTGCCGCTCACCGCCGCCCGCCAACAGCCCAGTAAGTGTTCCGCCCCCCTCCCTCCGCTCTCCTCTGGCCTCTCCAGCCCTGCTCTGGCCCCTCCAGCCCTGCTCTGCCCCCTCTAGCCCTGCTCTGGCCCCTCCAGCCCTGCTCTGGGCCCTCCAGTCCTGCTCTGGCCCCTCCAGTCCTGCTCTGGCCCCTCCAGCCCTGCTCTGGCCCCTCCAGCCCTGCTCTGCCCCCTCCAGCCCTGCTCTGCCCCCTCCAGCCCTGCTCTGGCCCCTCCAGCCCTCACTGCTGACCACTGAGCCACCGCCCTCACTGCTGACCACTGAGCCACCGCCCTCACTGCTGACCACTGACCCCCTGCCCTCACTGCTGACCACTCAGCCACCGCCCTCACTGCTGACCACTGAGCCACTGCCCTCACTGCTGACCACTGAGCCACCGCCCTCATTGCTGACCACTGAGCCACCGCCCTCACTGCTGACCACTGACCCCCTGCCCTCACTGCTGACCACTGACCCCCTGCCCTCACTGCTGACCACTGCGCCACCGCCCTCACTGCTGACCACTGCGCCACCGCCCTCACTGCTGACCACTGAGCCACCGCCCTCACTGCTGACCACTGAGCCACCGCCCTCACTGCTGACCACTGAGCCACCGCCCTCACTGCTGACCACTGACCCCCTGCCCTCACTGCTGACCACTGACCCCCTGCCCTCACTGCTGACCACTGACCCCCTGCCCTCACTACTGACCACTGAGCCACCGCCCTCACTGCTGACCACTGAGCCACCGCCCTCACTGCTGACCACTGAGCCACCGCCCTCACTGCTGACCACTGAGCCACCGCCCTCACTGCTGACCACTGACCCCCTGCCCTCACTGCTGACCACTGACCCCCTGCCCTCACTGCTGACCACTCAGCCACCTCCCTCACTGCTGACCACTGAGCCACCGCCCTCACTGCTGACCACTGACCCACCGCCCTCACTGCCGACCACTGAGCCACCGCCCTCACTGCTGACCACTGACCCCCTGCCCTCACTGCTTACCACTGAGCCACCGCCCTCACTGCTGACCACTCAGCCACCGCCCTCACTGCTGACCACTGAGCCACCACCCTCACTGCCGACCACTGACCCCCTGCCCTCACTGCCGACCACTGAGCCACCGCCCTCACTGCTGACCACTGAGCCACCGCCCTCACTGCTGACCACTGAGCCACCGCCCTCACTGCTGACCACTGACCCCCCGCCCTCACTGCTGAACACTGAGCCACCGCCCTCACTGCTGACCACTGAGCCACCGCCCTCACTTCTGACCACTGAGCCACCGCCCTCACTGCTGACCACTGAGCCACCGCCCTCACTGCTGACCACTGAGCCACCGCCCTCACTGCTGACCACTGAGCCACCGCCCTCACTGCTGACCACTGAGCCACCGCCCTCACTGCTGACCACTGAGCCACCGCCCTCACTGCTGACCACTGACCCACCGCCCTCACTGCTGACCACTGACCCACCGCCCTCACTGCTGACCACTGAGCCACCGCCCTCACTGCTGACCACTGAGCCACCGCCCTCACTGCTGACCACTGACCCACCGCCCTCACTGCTGACCACTGACCCACCGCCCTCACTGCTGACCACTGAGCCACCGCCCTCACTGCTGACCACTGAGCCACCGCCCTCACTGCTGACCACTGAGCCACCGCCCTCACTGCTGACCACTGACCCACCGCCCTCACTGCTGACCACTGAGCCACCGCCCTCACTGCTGACCACTGAGCCACCGCCCTCACTTCTGACCACTGAGCCACCGCCCTCACTGCTGACCACTGAGCCACCGCCCTCACTGCTGACCACTGAGCCACCGCCCTCACTGCTGACCACTGAGCCACCGCCCTCACTGCTGACCACTGAGCCACCGCCCTCACTGCTGACCACTGACCCACCGCCCTCACTGCTGACCACTGACCCACCGCCCTCACTGCTGACCACTGAGCCACCGCCCTCACTGCTGGCCACCGCCCTCACTGCTGACCACTGACCCCCCGCCCTCACTGCTGACCACTGAGCCACCGCCCTCACTGCTGACCACTGAGCCACCGCCCTCACTGCCGACCACTGAGCCACCGCCCTCACTGCCGACCACTGAGCCACCGCCCTCACTGCCGACACCTGAGCCACCGCCCTCACTGCTACCCACTGAGCCACCGCCCTCACTGCTGACCACTGAGCCACCGCCCTCACTGCTGACCACTGAGCCACCGCCCTCACTGCTGACCACTGAGCCACCGCCCTCACTGCTGACCACTGAGCCACTGCCCTCACTGCTGACCACTGAGCCACGGCACTCACTGCTACCCACTGAGCCACGGCACTCACTGCTACCCACTGAGCCACGCCACTCACTGCTACCCACTGAGCCACGCCACTCACTGCTAACCACTGAGCCACCTGTACACACACAATTAATTTCACCGCACTCCCCTAACTATTACTAAATAAACTATATATACATTCTAGACTACCCGATTCTTTAGAATCGGGCCACCATCTAGTAAATAATAATATATATAAACTAAAGCCACCAACTTTAATGCCTATTTTACAAAAATTTGGAAACCTTTATTTAAAAGGAATCTATCAGCAGGTTTCAGCTATGTAAGCTAAGAACAGCATGCTGCAAAGGGTTAAAAAACAAAAAGCAACTGTAATTCTCTTTTCAGGCTCTGGCTTTATTACCATGATCTGGAGGACTTGGTGAACGGTCACAGCTTGTAATGTCAACGCTGACTGTGGTCTCTGGATGTAGAGCCGAGATCTTCGCTGTACATCATGTATGCATTACTTCTGATCCACCGGGAGTTTGGGGGGTTAATTCAGTGGTGACAGAGGATGTTTTTTTTTTGTTTTGTTTAAAATAAAGGGTTTTTGTTTGTGAATTTTTCTTGTTACTCAAAGGTTTGGTAATGGGGTTGTCTCATATACACTTCTCCTGCGCTCCCCTCCCCCCCCCCCCCCCATGCTCCAGTCCTACAGCCCTCTGTGCTCCTCCCCCATGCTCCCCTCCCCCCTTGCTCCCATCCTGCAGCCCCCCTGTGCTCCTTCCCCAAGCTCCCCTCCTGCAGCCCACCTGTGGTTCTCCTCCCTCCCCATGCTCAAAAGCTACAGCCCCCCTGTGCTCCTCCCCTCCCGTGCTCCTTCCCGTGTCCATCCTGCAGCCCCCTGTGCTCCTATCCAGCAGCCCACCCCCTGTGCTCCTCTCCCACCATGCTCCCCTCCTGCAGTCCCTTGTGCTCCTCTCCACCCCCTTGCTCCCATCCAGCAGCCCACCTGTGCTCCTACTCCCTCCCCCTGTGCTCCCCTCCTGCAGTCCCCTGTGCTCCTATCCCCCTGTTTCCCATCCTGCAGTTCCCTATCCCCCCATGCTCCCATCCTGCAGCCCCTCCCTGTGCTCCCATCCCCTCATGCTCCCATCCTGCAGCCCCCCTGTGCTCCTCTCCCCCATGCTCCCCTCCTGCAACCCCCATATGCTCCTTCCCCCATGCTCCCCTCCTGCAGCCCACCTGTGCTTCTCCTCCCTCCCACTGTGCTCCCCTCCCCCGTTCTCCTGCAGTCCCCTGTGCTCCTCTCTCCCACATGCTCCCCTCCTGCAGCCCCTCTCTCCCCATGCTCCCCTTCTGCAGCCCCTCTGTGCTCCTCTCCGCCATGCTCCCCTCCTGCAGCCCCTCTGTGCTCCTCTCTCCCCCATGCTCCCCTTCTGCAGTCCCTTATCCCCCCGTGCTCCCATCCTGCAGCCCCCCTGTGCTCCTCTCCCCCGTGCTCACCTCTTGCAGCCCACCTGTGTTTCTCCTCCCACAACTGTGCTCCCTCCCCCCATTCTCCTGCAGCCCCTCTGTGCTCCTCTCCCCCATGCACCTCTTGCAGCCCACCTGTGCTTCTCCTCCCTCCCTCTGTGCTCCCCTCCGGCAGCCCCTCTGTGCTCCTTCCTGCAGTCCCCTCCCCTGCGCTCCCTTGCCCTCCTCCTCAGGCGGTTCTTGTTTTATGCACTCCTCTCTCTCACACACGCGATGTTCGCGCTCTCGCTTTTTGTCCCCTCCGGGCCGCCGTCCTGACAGCGCGGGATGGTTGAGCGGTCAGCGGTGGGACTCGCTGAGTGTCGGCATGAGAGACGGTGTCAATATGTATCTGCCGGGCACCGACTGCAGGGGGCCGGTTCGTCTCAGTCCTGTGCACGGTGGAGCAGCCATGGATCCTCCCAGTGATCAGAGGACGATGTGCTGGAGATGATGATGGAGAGAAGCTTCACAGCCCTGGAGGAGGAGACGCCGCCTGCCGGACAGGTAGCCGCTCTGCAGTGTGTACATCCGGGTAACAATGGGCTGATCCGGAGCTTCTGATCAACACAACAGGGCGCTGCTATGTGATACAATGGAGCACATTCCTCAATGACTGAAGCGGAGCACCACAGCTATGGAAGACGAGAGCTGCACATCCTGATAATACAACTCTGCACCTGCCGGAGGAGAGGGAGACCCTGCCGGAGTAGAGGAGAGGGAGACCCTACCGGAGGAGAGGAGAGGGAGACCCTGCCGGAGGAGAGGAGAGGGAGACCCTGCCGGAGGAGAGGAGACAGGGAAGACCCTGCCGGAGGAGAGGAGAGGGAGACCCTGCCGGAGGAGAGGAGAGGGAGACCCTGCCGAGGAGAGGAGAGGGAGACCCTGCCGGAGGAGAGGGAGACCCTGCCGGAGGAGAGGAGAGGGAGACCCTGCCGGAGGGAGAGGAGAGGGAGACCCTGCCGGAGGAGGAGAGGGGGAGAGGGAGACCCTGCCGGAGGGAGAGGGAGACCCTGCGGAGGAGAGGGAGACCCTGCCGGAGGAGAGGAGAGGAGACCCTGCCGGAGGAGAGGAGGGAGACCCTGCCGGAGGAGAGGAGAGGGAGACCCTGCCGGAGGAGAGGAGAGGGAGACCCTGCCGGAGGAGAGGAGAGGGAGACCCTGCCGGAGGAGAGGAGAGGAGACCCTGCCGGAGGAGAGGAGAGGGAGACCCTGCCGGAGGAGAGGAGAGGGAGACCCTGCCGGAGGAGAGGAGAGGGAGACCCTGCCGGAGGAGAGGAGAGGGAGACCCTGCCGGGGAGAGGAGGGAGACCCTGCCCGGAGGAGAGGAGAGGGAGACCCTGCCGGAGGAGAGGAGAGGGAGACCCTGCCGCGGAGGAGAGAGAGGGAGACCCTGCCGGAGGAGAGGAGAGGGAGACCCTGCCGGAGGAAGGGAGGGAGACCCTGCCGGAGGAGAGGAGGGAGACCCTGCCGGAGGAGAGGGAGACCCTGCCGGAGGAGAGGGAGACCCTGCCGGAGGAGAGGGAGGGAGACCCTGCCGGAGGAGAGGGGAGGGAGACCCTGCCGGAGGAGAGGGAGACCCTGCCGCCGGAGGAGAGAGGGGAGACCCTGCCTCCGGAGGAGAGGAGAGGGAGACCCTGCCGGAGGAGAGGAGAGGGAGACCCTGCCGGAGGAGAGGGAGACCCTGCCGCGAGGGAGAGGGAGACCCTGCCGGAGGAGAGAGGGAGACCCTGCCGAGAGGAGAGGGAGGAGACCCTGCCCGGAGGAGAGGGAGACCCTGCCGGAGAGAGAGGGGAGAACCCTGCCGAGGGAGAGGAGACCCTGCCGGGGAGAGGAGAGACCCTGCCGGAGGAGAGGGAGACCCTGCGAGGAGAGGAGACCCTGCCGGAGGAGAGGGAGACCCTGCGAGAGGGGACTGCGGAGGAGAGGGAGAGGGAGACCCTGCCGGGGGAGGATAGGAGAGGAGACCCTGCCTGGAGGAGAGCAGAGGGAGACCCTGCCCGGAGGAGAGCAGAGGGAGACCCTGTACGGAGGAGAGGAGAGGGAGACCCTGCCGGAGGAGAGGAGAGGGAGCCTGTGGGGAGCGTTCCATCTTGCTGCTATCCATCCCCCGGAGGTCCCGCAGCGTCGGTAAGACTTACGAACTACTGATAGGTGGCGTCACGAATAAATTAACCCCTTAATCTGTTCCCTCAAGACGTCTACAACTTTTGATCTGCACTCAACCGGGCCCCACTACTGGCAGGCGCGGTCCACCCGTGACAAGGAGGAAGGAGCTTCAGCCTGTCTAAACCGGAGTCCCCGGCCACGGTGAGTCAGATGATGGGGGGAATTGTAACGTGACACCACCTGTGGTACCTGGTATTAGGGTTACCAGCGCTGCGGCCAGCCGCTGAGGTGATGTAAATGCAGCTTTGGTAGTACAGCTCCCCACAGGTGGAGCTTTACCTCAGAGCAGCGGGGTGGAAGATGGGAGTCATAGTCCTCACCTGTAGAGATCTCTCCTGGCGACGAATAACTGAGACAGAGTCCAGATTAGCTCAAACAGTTCTTTACTGGTACTGGGCAGGTGTTAAGGTATACAGTACACTCTAGTTTAACAGGGTTGGTAGCCACGGATTCAGGAGGCTTTTTACAGACTCTGTCAGAGGTGTTCTTCCAATGGCTTTCTTGGTCTCTACTCTCAGTGGCTCTTGGCTCACTTCTCTCAACCATACTAAAGAGCCCGTTCGCCGGTCCCCAAGTCTGTTACTAACAGGTACTTCTGACCCCTTTCTGGGAGCGACAGCATGATAATCCTCCCGCCACAGGTATTTAGTCCCTTCCCTTGCTAGTGTCTTGGACCCAATTCGGGACAAAGGTGGGATTTAGTCCTGTGGTGCTGCGGCTCCTACTTATTAGGCCCACAGCTTGACAGTCTGCGGTCAGGGATAAACTGTGACTAACCGCCTCGGCTCCAGTGTGCCGGTGATGACCTGGGTCTCCAGCTGGCTCAGACCAGTCCTGGAGTGGCCCCTCTCATCGTCTGCGTCACCTCTCAGTTTAGAGGTGCCCTCCAGTCACAGCCGCAGGGTCCCCTGCAGCTGTCTCTGCTGCTCTCCTCACACCGTCTGCCTGACTTGTGTAAACTCTCACTGTCTTCCCGCTCTTCTCGGCTCCACCCCCTCCGGGACCTACTGAATACCAGTCCCCTGTGGTAAGATGTCCTATGAGCGTGTGTGTTAGGTGCAGACTGTATTTTTTCTCCCTCATCTGTGACCACGGAGGCACTACACCTTCTGTTTGGGGTGCAGTACCTCCCAGTGGCGCCTTGCCATAGGGGCACCACACGGGGCATCATACTTTTTGAGTGAGCATTATACGGTGTATAGAAAGCTGTGGGGACATCATACCATGGGAATCTGTGGGTACATCATATAGTGTAGATGGGAGCTGTAGGGACATCATACTGTATACAGGGGACCTTGAGCTCAACATATTGTACTGTGTATAGATAGGGGAGCTGTGGACCCATCAAACTTAGCATAGGGAGCTGTGAAGACATCATACCAGTGGACCAGTGGTGTAACTAGGTTTGATGGCGCCCGGGGCACAGATCTATTTTGGCACTCACCCCCCCCCCCCCCCAAGGTAGGTGAGGACCGGGGGGAAGTGGGGGGGCTTGGTGCAGCCTTGGTTGAGGACTAGGGGGGCTTTCCTCGGTCAGTCACCCCTGCTGCCCCCCCTCCTCCGCCGGCTCCTCGGTCACTCACCCCTGCTGTCTCCCATCTCGTCCAGGCCATCTCTCCTCTAGGCCCTCCGATCACACACTGGCGCCGCCGCCAGTGAGTACGCAGTTTCCGGGGTCTCCTGTGGTCACCCTGCACTGGACCCGCTGCCACCAAGTCTCCCAGTGGCCCCCGCGGCCCCAGACTGGCGCGGAAGCGGAAGTGCTGTTGGCACCCCCCGCTAAGTTGCGCCCGGTGAAAAAGGTCTGGCTGCACCCCCCTAGATACGCCCCTGCATCATACTGTGTGTAGGGGACCTGTGGGCCCACCATACTGTTTATAGGAGAGCTGTGAGGACATCATACAGTGTATTAGGGAGCTGTGAGGACATCATACTGTGTATGGGGTATCTGTACAGTGGTGATATTCAGGGGGCATTATTAAATGTTAAGTGATCACTTATTGTTATATGGATGTGGCGCTCCTGCGGACCGATGGTCACAGTGAAAAACTGCAGCTGGGACTGGTTGGTTGTCACTCCGCACAAACACCCAACACACACCTCTGACCTCTAGTCCTAGTTACTTTAAGTCAGGCAAAGGAGTAGTGGGAGGGACTAAGTGGAGGGTGGAGAGTAGAGGTAGCAACCAGGAAGAGGGAGGAGGAACCAGAATAAAAACCCACGTACATTAAGTTGGGGGGAAACAGAGAGCTTAGCTCGGAAAGAATTTAGGTTCAAGGAACTCTCAAGCCGAACCGCCCTAAAAGCCTAACAGCCTGTAGACCAGAAGGGAAGAACCTGGACCTAGCGGCCTGTGCAACCAAAAGGCCTGTCCGGGACCCAGGCCAAGTACCGTCGAGGGAGAGAAGGGGTCCTCAACATCCCCAAACCAATGGGGCACTGTGGGACCGGGCCAGAACCAGGATGCCGACCCTGCTGAAGTGGCCGGGAGCTGCAAGCCCTATCCACAGATTAACTGGTGAGGTGAAAGCACTCTATGCCTGGAACCTAAACCCCGGCACACGAAGGAAAGGCCTTCAGACTAGGATCAGGAGTCCCAAAGCAAAAGGGAGCCCAAGTGAGACCCGTGACAGGTGGACTGGAGTCTATGCATGGAACAGTGACAGAGGCCCGAAAGGACTTAGAGGGGGAGTGTAACCAACTAAACCGTCCCAGCTGCTAGTTTGTGACCGGAGCCACAAGTCAGCTGTTGCCCCATGTAAACTGCAACTGTTGTGCTGTAAGAACTGTGAACCTGAGTAAAGTGCCCGGTCAAGCTCAACGCTGTGTGAGAGACTTTGATTTATGCTACAGCAGTTGGAGCCCGCCTGCAGAGTTGCTGACTGAATCACTGCGCAGGCAGACACAGCCAGTTTGGAATTGTCACTGAACTTGGCTGGCAGCAGGGAAGCTAGTTTGCCTCAGTTCACCACAAACACCTGCCCTGGGGAATCGCCCTAACCGTGGAGGGTTTACCATTCCGGCTGCCCGCCATCACCACCATCCCCAGAAGGCCCACTGCCCACAAACCACGGGTGGCGTCACAAACTATTCAAATAAACTCTATATCCCAGTTTAAACCATCCCCTTTTCATTGATGCACCTGGGACCACGGAACCGGGTCACGTCACCGTGACACCCAGCAGCCCTTCGAAGACGACAGGGCCCGGTTCAGAGTACCCCCGGTCCCCAGGGTGCGACATGGGCACTCAGGGTATTGTGACTGTCAAAGGGGCACACAGGGGACATTATTGCTATGTATGGAGCAACATGTGAGCACCGTTATCTAGAGCATTAATATATTATACGGTAGATCAGACCCAAGCAGAGTGCTGCCTGTGGACCACATCTGGTCCTCTTGCTGTTCCAGTCAGGCTCGTGGAACGAGACAGCCAAAGGACTGAAACCTGTCCCACAAGCCACACAATGCTCTCCTCTGCTTGCGTCCCAATATCGTCGCAATCTGCATCCTCAGTATGCTGATAGCATTGCATACATTGATGGAGGACGGAGCCTACGGCTCACTCTTTCTCGAATCACAATGTGCGACTGAGATAGCAGATGCGAGAGTGAAGTATGTGTGATCGATTTTTTATGTGTGTATGGCATATGTGCCTGTATAGGAGGCTATCTGAGGGCTCATAATGAATATATGGAGGCTTTATGGGGGCTTATACTATATATAGGCTATGTGAGGAGTTATACTGTATGTAGTTGTAGTTCTACCATTACTCCCCAGCAGCACGCCCGCTGTCTTGGGGTTATATTTGATTCAGATCTCTCTTTCACTCCACACATCCGATCACTGCCTCGCTCGTGTCACCTAAACCTCAAAAATATCTCTAGAATTCGACATTCCCTTACTGTTGACTCTGCAAATACTTTAATTGTTGCACTTATTCATTCCTATCTGGATTACAGCAATTCTCTACTAATTGGTCTACCTGTTGCTAAACTCTTTCCTCTCCAATCCATCCTGAATGCAGCAGCCAGGATCATATTTTCTCCAGCTGCTTTACTGATGCCTCTGTCCCGTGCCATGGAGTAAAATGAGTGTTAGCGCTCGGATTACAACCAGGACACTGCTCTCAGTATATTTACCTCTAGGTTTTATTGAATAAGTGTAGAATTCCAATTCTCCACAACGCGTTTCTGCGCTTATTGCGCCTTTCTCACTTGAGAAAGGCGCAATAAGCGCAGAAACGCGTTGTGGAGAATTGGAATTCTACACTTATTCAATAAAACCTAGAGGTAAATATACTGAGAGCAGTGTCCTGGTTGTAATCCGAGCGCTAACACTCATTTTACTCCATTGTACACGCCCCACGCCTTCCCCTCGGGGAACCGCGGGTTGAGCAGCTCGGCTCCCGGACCCTGCTCGCAACAACACGCCATCCCCATCCTTGTGCATCGCCTCTCACTGACTCGCACGACCGGGGAGCACAGCACAGCCCGAGCATCGGACCCCTTCGGCTCTAAAGACCTTGCCAGCCCTCTCATCGCACGCTAGTCAGTGATTTACATCCCGACCTGCATCATCAAGGATCGCACCTCGTCTCTACACGCCAGGTCCGCCCGTCCCGGAGGCCACGCAAACTTGCTTCCCCGATCGTCAGTCAGTTGTGCGCAACTCCACCAGGTGAGCACTTGGACACATTAATCGCTGTAATAATAATTATCTAGCAGTTTGGCGCAACTTGTTTTATTTTTCACTCTGTCCCGTGCCAGTCATTGCACTGGTTGCCCATCCGCTACAGAGTACAATATAAAATTATCACTCTGACTCACAAAGCCCTCCACAGTTCTGCTCTGCCCTACATCTCCTCTCTCATTTCTGTCTATCGCCCTACACATGCCCTCCATTCTGCAAGTAACCTAAGGGTAAGTTCACACATACAGTTTTAACCTCGGTTTAGCAGCGAAAACCGCCGGCGGTTTAGCATAGGTTTTATTTAAATTTATGTAAATCCTTAGCAGCTTTAGGACTTACAAGTAACCCTATGTAATTTAGAAACCGCTGTGCACACATAGTCAGTTTATGTGAGCGGATCTGCCAGAGGTTGAGTGGTTTCCGAGCGGTTTAGCAGCATACAACATGTCAATTCTTCCGAGCGGTTTTGGATCAGTTCCATGAACAAAATCCTTCATAGAAAACCGCTGGAAAAACCGCTGGGAAAAACGACTATAAACCGCTGTGCACACGCTGTAAAAAACCGCCGGAAATCCGCCAGAAAACCGCCGGAACACAGCTGGAGACTTCAGAGCTCAGAACTGATAATTTCCAGCGGTTTTCTGACGGTTTGAACGCCACTAAACCTTCCTGTGTGAACTTACCCTAAGACTGACATCAGCTACAATTCATACCTCCCACTCCAGTCTCCAGGACTTTTCACGAGCTGCACCACTTCTCTGGAACGGATTACCAAGAACAATTCAATTAATTCCAAATATCCATAGCTTTAAGCGTGCATTAAAAACATCTCTTTAGACTTGCCTATCACCTCACGTCATCTGTGTAATTATTCCCATTCTGTCCTTCTCCAAACCTGGCCTCTTGCATCATTTGTCTACACCCCCCATGCATTATATAGCACTTTATCTGTACTTGTACAGATCCTGGCTGGTGACTGGTTCATGCAGCATTATGGGAAGCCCATATTTATTATATTGATGGCTGGATCATATTTGATGACCTTTTTGTCGTTACCTTTTGTGCCTCCCCTATTTCTTCAAAGATTGTGACTTATGAGCAGAGACCTCCCTCCTCATGGTTTCAGTGATGTATTTATTTATTTTTCTGGTCATCATAATGGGAGACCCAGACAATGGGGTTTAGGGCACTGCCCTCCGGAGGTCACACTAGGTACTACAAGTTTGTAGACACCGCCTCCTCCGCTTATAAACCCCTACCGCAGGGAACATCCTCAGTTTTAAACTTAGTGTGCTCGGAGGATCACGCTTTGCTTGCACTTCACTGCATTCTCACTACTTACGTGATGGCGTCTGAAGACAAGGTAATATGGTCCTGACGGGACCTGCGACAGCCTCCCCGCTCACCCTTTGTGGCACACGCAGGTGGAGGTACCGGAGGGCCTAGAGCCTGGACACTTTGTGTTCTCCCGGTACGCTGTCGCGCTCCTTTCCATCCCTCTCTGGGGGGCTCTGGAGAGTGGGAGATGGGAGCCTTGCACAGCTCCGCTCCGTCCGAGGCCTCCCTAAATGGTGCTTACAGACCGGACTGGAGCCAGCCCAGTCCGAGGCCTCCCTAAATGGTGCTTACACTCCGGACTGGGCTGAACCCCCGTCCGAGGCCTCCCTAAATGGTGCTTACAGACCGGACCGGCACTGAGGCCCTCTGTGTCTCCTGTGTGCCTGGGGGTAGTGTCTGGCACTTTACGTGTCTTGACACTCAGACCGCGCGTTGCCCTCGGGTCCGCGGATCTGGAGGTGTACCCTGTGCTGGGGTCACCCTGGCTGACCGCCCTGTGTGACACAGGGGCTGAGGCCGTAGACTGCTGTTTCTTTGGTTATGATTGCAGTCTGTGTGTGTGTACTGTGTTTTTTACACCATTTCCCGCGCTGCGGGCTCCAGCACCTCCATTACAGAGGCTGCTTGGAGGAGGAGAGGCAGCCCTTACGGTGACGTCACCGGGGGGGCGTGTGCGTGTGATTCCCGCGTGTTCCCGGCGCCGCCCACGTCTGTACTGGCGGCGGCCATCTTCTCCCTCACTTCCCGGCTGGAAGCTACGGCAGCACGTGTCTGCACTTCAGAGGGAGACCGGAACTCGCGGAGGTCACACACGCACACCGCTTCCTCCCACCGCGTTACTGCGGTCGGTAAGCCACCGGGACACCCGGTTTGTTTGTCTATCGACTTGGCTTATACACCCCCTACTGTGGCTATGTCCTCAGTTAGGAAGCATGCTGCTAAGGCGGCGGATAACACCATGACCTGTGCTACTTGCAAGGGAACTCTGGTGGAGGGGTCCTGCAATAACTGCGGACGCCCAGAAGCCCGGACTGGCTCGGCTGAGGCAGCAGCTCCGGTGCTGTACCCTGAGGTTCAGGTACTCCCAGGGCCATGGGAAGCACAGAACAGGATCAATGAATCCCTGCTGTCCCAGATGTCCTCCATGTCGCAGTCACTGGAGGCACTTCATAGGAGACTGGAAAACCCAGCTACTCCTTCCAGTTACCCCCGGGTGTCCCCCTCTTCTGCTGTGAGACCCCCTAAGCGGGCTCGTCGTGAGGATTCACCCGAGCTCCAGGCTCTCTCTGAGGAGGAGCATTCCTCTGATGGTGAGGAAGATGATGGGGGTTCAGCCTTCGGATCTGTGTCTGTGTCTGAGCCTCCAGATGGGGTGGAGGATCTGGTGTCCTCCATCAATGAGACCTTGCGTCTCGTGACTCCCCCTGAAGAGGTTGTCGTGCACCCGAAGGAGGTCTATCAATGGCTGCGGCCAGAGGCTAGACCAAGTGGCTCCTTCATGGACCACACTAATTTTGGAAGGGTGATTAGGGCTCCCAGGTTACATCCTGGGCGGCGTTATGTCCGCAAACCCAAGGACAATCGTTTCCCCTTCCCCCAGGAGGTGCTTCAGGAATGGTCGCAGTCTCCAAAGGTGGACGCTTCCATGACTAGAATTGCTGCACGCTCCCTGTTTTCTGCCTCTGATAGCTCCTCGCTGAAGGATGCGACTGATAGACTGGTCGAGCAACTCGCCAAGTCTTCCTATGAGGCTGTGGGGTCTTCTTTTGCCCCTAATTTCGCCACGGTCTGGACCTTACAAGCGATTACTACCTGCTTGGACGGTATCACTGACCTGGCAAGGTCCAGTCCAGAGGTCCTGGCACTCACTGAGAGAGCGAGGGCCTATGCGGACTACGCCAGGACGGCGTCTTTGGAAACTGCCACTCGCTCAGCTGTGGCTTCGGCCAATGCTATAGCGATCCGCAGATTGTTGTGGCTGCGTCTTTGGGACTCAGATGCCACATCTAAGAAGATTTTGCAGAATCTTCCGTTCTCTGGTGACAGACTTTTTGGCACAGAGCTGGACAAGCTGATTAAGGATTCTGCTGAGTCTAAGATACCGCAGAATAAGCCTAAACCACGGTATACCGTTAAAAGGAACCCAAAACAGTGGTCCTTTCGGTCCAGCTCACAGTCATCAGCACCGTCCGCTCGCACGGACCGAGGGGGCAAGCCCGCTTCTCAGTGGCGCGCTAAGAGTCGTCCCAAGAAGCCGGCGGGGGCAACAGCTGCCACCCCCAAACCCGCCTCTACATGACTCGCTCTCTCTTCCTGCCTCCCCACAGGTGGGGGGCCGCTTGTCTCGCTTTCAGGACAAGTGGCTACTTCACGTTCACGATCAGTGGGTTCGAGACGTAGTCTCGCGAGGTTACAGGATAGAGCTGACGTCAAAACCATTATCCCGATTCCATCGGTCTGTTCCATCCCCAGAAAAGACTCAGGCTTTTCACCGGGTGTTGGAGGGACTCCGCAGAGACGGAGTAGTGGTCCCTGTGCCCACGGCAGAGAGGTTCAGGGGTTTTTACTCCAACCTCTTTATTGTCCCAAAAAAGGACGGCTCCTTTCGACCGGTCCTGGACCTAAAATTGTTCAACCGTCACGTGTTGGTTCGGAAGTTCCGCATGGAATCCCTTCGTTCCGTTATCGCGGCTGTGTCGCAGGGGGACTTCCTAGCGTCCATCGATATCAGGGACGCTTACCTTCACGTGCCCATTGCACCGGCTCATCAGCGCTGGTTACGGTTCGCAGTGGGGGACGAACACTTCCAATTTGTGGCCCTACCCTTCGGGTTGGCCTCTGCACCACGGGTGTTCACGAAGGTGATGGCATCCATGATGGCTCTCCTGCATGTGCAGGGTCACGCCGTCATACCCTATCTGGACGACCTATTGGTCAGGGCGCCATCGGAAGACCTTTGTCGGGTGAGCCTGGAAGTGACCATGAGGTCTCTGGAACAATTTGGGTGGCTTCTCAATACTCAGAAGTCGACCCTGGTTCCGACCCAGTCATTGACATATCTGGGAATGGACTTCCACACGGACTCAGCCCTGGTGTCTCTACCTCAGGCCAAGCAGCTGGCGATCCACTCAGGAGTACAGAACGTTCTCCTGTCACCTCACTCATCCCTTCGGGAATTGATGAGACTGGTGGGGCGCATGGTAGCGGCGATAGAGGCGGTGCCCTTTGCACAGTTTCGTCTGCGTCCTCTCCAGCTGGAGATTCTTCGCCGATGGGACAAGAGAGCGATCTCTCTGAATCGGTTGGTGGCACTGTCACAACCAACCAGGGACTCCCTGCAGTGGTGGCTCCAGCCACGTCACTTGTCACGGGGAAGATCCTTCCTCAAACCTTCATGGTTAGTGGTAACCACCGACGCCAGTCTGAAGGGCTGGGGCGCGGTGTTCTTACACCACAGGGCTCAAGGCCTCTGGACTCAGGCGGAGTCGACGTTGCAGATCAACGTCCTGGAGATCAAGGCGGTCTATCTGGCGCTCCTGGCGTTTCAGAAATTCCTGGCAGGACGACCCATTCGGGTGCAGTCCGACAATGCGACGGCCGTCGCCTACATAAATCATCAGGGAGGGACCAGAAGCGCTCAGGCCCTCGCCGAAGTCCACCGCATCCTGTCGTGGGTGGAGGAAAACGACTGCCTGATCTCCGCAGTTCACATCCCAGGGGTCGAGAACTGGGAGGCCGACTACCTGAGCCGGCAGGGGATGGACGCCGGAGAGTGGTCCCTGCATCCAGACGTCTTCCGGGACATCTGCAGCAGATGGGGCACTCCGGACGTGGATCTGATGGCCTCAAGGCTGAATCATCAGGTGCCCCAGTACGTGGCGAGATCGTGGGATCCTCAGTCTCTGGGGGCGGATGCTCTGATACTGAGTTGGTCCAGCTTCCAGCTGCCGTATGTGTTCCCTCCTCTGGCTATGATTCCCAGGGTCCTGTGGAAGATCAGGTCGGAGTGCAGGGTAGCCATTCTAGTGGCTCCGGATTGGCCCAGGAGGTCCTGGTACCCGGACCTGTGGCAACTATCAGGCGGACACAGGTGGGCTCTTCCAGACCGCGCAGATTTACTCGCACAAGGCCCATTCTTCCACCTCAATTCCAGGGCCCTCAGATTGACTGCATGGCTCTTGAGGCCTGGCTACTGACTTCTAGGGGTTTCTCCCCTACAGTAGTGGCCACAATGAATCGGGCTAGGAAGCCCGTTTCCAGGAAGATGTACCACAGGACGTGGAAGATCTTTTTTACCTGGTGTGCCTCTGGTGGACGGTCTCCGTGGCCCTTGTCCATCCCGACGTTGTTGGCTTTCTTACAGTCGGGTTTGGAGTTGGGATTATCCCTGGGCTCTTTGAAATGTCAAGTATCAGCACTTTCGGTGCTGTTTGACAGGCGATTGGCGCTCCTCCCGAAGGTACGTCAATTTCTGCAGGGGTGTCACGGATGGTTCCGCCCTACAAGAGACCTCTAGACCCTTGGGACCTTAACATGGTCCTGGCGGCATTACAGAAACCGCCGTTTGAGCCGCTGAGAGATGTTTCCCTATCTCGTCTGTCCCAGAAAGTGGCCTTTCTGGTGGCAATTACGTCTCTGAGGAGGGTCTCAGAATTGGCTGCACTATCGTGCAAGTCACCCTTTCTGGTGGTTCACCAAGACAAGGTGGTGTTGCGCCCACGGCCAGAATTCTTGCCGAAGGTGGTTTCAACCTTTCACCTGAACCAGGAGATTGTTCTCCCATCATTTTGCCCCGCTCCCGTTCATCAGGTGGAGCGCGACCTCCATACTCTGGATCTCGTGAGAGCTGTACGCATTTATGTGTCCAGGACCGCCTCCTTCAGGAGTTCGGATTCCTTATTTGTTCTCACGACAGGTCGCTGTAAGGGGTCCGCGGCTTCGAAGTCAACCTTGGCCAGATGGATTAAGGCTTCCATTCAAGAGGCTTACCGGTCTTCTGGTTTGCCTCTCCCGGTGGGATTGAAGGCTCACTCTACCAGAGCTGTAGGTGCCTCTTGGGCCTTGCGACATCGAGCGTCTGCTCTACAGGTGTGTCAGGCGGCCACTTGGTCCAGCCTGCACACTTTCTCTAAGCACTATATGGTGCATGCCCATGCCTCTGCGGATGCAAGTTTGGGCAGGCGGGTTCTCCAGGCGGCGGTTGCCCACCTTTAAAGGGAACCATGTGTTATCCGTCTTGTTGAGGAACTTTTCCCGCCCTGGGGTATTGCTTTAGGACATCCCCATTGTCTGGGTCTCCCATTATGATGACCAGAAAAAAGAGAATTTTGTTTACGTACCGTAAATTCTTTTTTCTTTAATCATCAATGGGAGACCCAGCACCCACCCAGTTGTTCCTTTGCATGTTTTGCATTTGCTCTGTTCTCTGTTGAGACAGTGTTTGCCGGGTTGTTGAACCGTTTTGTGTACGGCATTCTTCCCGATGTTTCGGGTGTGGTTTATTTCCTCCTCGCAGCTTGTAGACCAAACTGAGGATGTTCCCTGCGGTAGGGGTTTATAAGCGGAGGAGGCGGTGTCTACAAACTTGTAGTACCTAATGTGACTTCCGGAGGGCAGTGCCCTAAACCCATTGTCTGGGTCTCCCATTGATGATTAAAGAAAAAAGAATTTACGGTACGTAAACAAAATTCTCTTTTTTTGTCTCATATTGTCTATATTGTATTATATTTGTATTGTCTCACATTGTTTGTACTGTATTTTATCATATTATAGTATTGTATTATATTATTGTATTGTATTGTATCGTATACCCTCTGAATTGAAAAATCCTGCGGAATATGTTGGCGCTATATATATAAAAATTATTATTATTATTATGTAGAGATGCTATTTCTGGGCTCATACTGTATATAGGGAGCTATGTTAGAAATCATACTGTATATAGAGAGGAAAAGAACCTGTACTACCTGAGGACAGCATGCAATGTAAAACGTGCTCAACACCAGTGCAATACTTAGGAAATCCTGAAATCCTGCACTGTTGGTGGCCCTTGAGGCCTGGAGTTTGAGATCTGTTCTAGAGGTTTGTTTTACCATCTAAAGGGCATGAAGGAGGCGTTTTAGTTTGTAACGGGTACAGTTGTGGCATTATTATGTGGGGGCACAGTGATAGTATCTCGACCCACCGTAGCCGGGACTCTGTAGAGGCAGGAGATCCCTCTTCTTCCTTGTCACGGAAACCGCGCCTGCCGGTAGTGGGGCCCGGTGGTCCAGATACAAAAGAGAGTTGGCTGAACAGTTAAGGGGTTAATTGTTTCATGACGCCACCTGTGAGAGGTCCGGTGATGTCCACCGGCGCTGCTTGGGCCTCCGGGGGATGGAATGCATCCAGATGGAACGCTCCCCACAGGACGAGCGGGAGTCCCCGGAGCCAGGGGCTGCACAAGATGTTGTGAGGCAGCTGCGGTTACCTTCTAGTGTGCGGAGATAGACAGTTCTGAAGAAAGCACGGACACTGACAGTCTCTGTAACAGGTACTTTACTGTAACCAGCAGGTGATACATGGCATACGGTTAACGGGTAACGGACCGGGTGGACTCAGCAATGACCAGTGTTTCTCAGAGCTCTGCGGTGTTCCTCCATTCTAAGCTAGTTTGTGTGCCGTTGTCGCCTTGGGGTGCCAGATCGGGTACAAGGAGGCTGCTTCAATTTTCATACCGGTGAATTCTGTCCGGTTTGTGTGGGGAGCCTTGGGTCCTTTTGGTGGGTACTCCGCTGGCAAGACGACTCTGTGTGCGGCGGTGGTGGGGTGCTCCTGGAAAGCGGTCCCTCCACTTCTGGTTTGCATAGCAGTGCTGAACAACTGCTAGCTTCGGTACCAGTAAACCGGTTGTAGATGGGCACGGGATGTTTCGGACCCGCATATAGATGCCCGTAGACCGGTTGTTGAGACACCGGAGCAATGGTGCCCAACCGGTGGTGGTGGCCAGGGGACTGCACGGAACTGTGCAGGCCCCCTCTCCTACGTTCCTCCTGGCCCCGTCTGCTCCTTCCTCCTTCTCCTACATTGCAGAAGCTCGAGCCTAGACTCTCCTGTAGACTCTCTAGACTAACTTGCTGCACTAACTTCCACTACACACTACCACTACACTCCGCCGACCAGGACCTTATTGGCCCTCTATTCTGATGTGCATGTAGGGTATGGAGCTCTGAGTTTTAACCATGTCATTGCATAGTTAGAGAATTTTGCTGCTGCTGTCTGGGCTGCAATACACTCCTGTGACGCACTCATTGCTGGGCGCCACAATGGCATTAAAGGCCCCGTTCCACGCTACGACGTTCCAGCAATCCGACCAACGATCCGACCTGACCGAGATCACTGGAACATCGTTTATTGATCGCTAGTGAAGTGTCACACGTACAGATATCTTTAACAACGCAGCAACGATTCCGCAACAAGCGAACGATACTTGCAGTCGTTTGGACGCCTACGTGCTTCAGTTCTGAATAGGCAAAGTCGTAAACAAGAACGTTATCAAGGTGTCACACACGACAATGCAGCAGATCGAACGTACGATCAACGACTGATTTATGGTCCTGATCATAAACCTGCAATCAATGATCAGCAGACTTATCGTTGGTCGTATCTACGACATCGTAGTGTTGCGCCCCTGCGACCAGGAGGCCACAAAGGGAACTGAAGGTAGGAACGACAGTTGAACACCAACACCCTCATAGCCCACACAACCCACATAGCAATACAAAGCAGCACCCAAACCGGAGCCTGGGAACTCTAGGCAGACAAGGGGTGGTAGGGTTTAGAGACAGTGGGTGGGCCAGCAAGTAAGTCAGGTGACAGAGGGTAGATATAAAGCAGGGGGAGGAGAAAGGAGTCAGTAGGCCGGTGTAGGCTGAGATGCAAAGAGAGAATCTCAGGTCCTGGAAGAGTGGGGTAGAAGGAGCGCAGAATCTGGAGAGCCAGTGTGAGCCACAGAGAGAAAGCCCATCCGGAGCCAGCACCCCAGAAGTGTGAGGGACGAGAGGGACAGTGACACTGGGCCCTAGAACCACGGCAGAGACGGCAGACTGCAGGCAGAGTAGCCCTCCTATTGAACCCCAAGACACGGTCAGAGAGAGCCTGGTAGAGCCTTACCCAGGAGGACTATTGGAGGCTAGGCTGGAAGTAGAGTGTCGGCTCTAGAGGGGACCGTAGTTTTACCCGGTATCCCCAGACAACCGACAGGGGACCTCAGCTACACATTAGGGTCCCTACCCCAAAGGACAGGCAGCTCAGTGGCAACCCGGGGAGCCCACAGGGGTCCGAGCCACCGCCATACTGTCCGGAGTGACACACACCAAGTGAACAACAGAGAGCAGAGGAACAGCCTGAAAGGACATGGAGACATAGTGAGGGGTCATAGAAGGAGCAACCTGGCTGCAGAGAATAAGGGAACCCGGAAGGGAGAGTGAGTCCGTGTAAAGAGTGTAACGTGTCAACTGGAACTGGAACTGTGAACTGTAAATGAGAGCTTTGAGAAGTGAACCCTGAATCTGACTCCCTCGTATGTGTTGCCTGCATATGATTCCCTCCACATAGGTCTGCAGAAGATCCGCGCCTGGAGAGCCACAGCTTGTCAGCTCCAAGCTACGATATTGTTAACGATATCATAGCGTGGAACCGGGCTTTAAGAGGAGCGCTGTTTTTGTACGACACAGCAGGTGCAGTCACTGATGTGGTTGTCTTGTGTGACGCAGCGATGTGCAAAGGCAAGATCACTTCTGGTCTTGTTCAGGCGATTTCCAGAACGACAGATCGCCGGAAGTTGCACGCAACATCACTACGTGTGAAATCTCCAAAGCGATCTTGGCAAAGTGCCAAAAACGTGCACGCTCATGTGAAATCGCGGGCGATATCGCAGCGATGTTGCGGCGTGTGACGGTACCTTTAGGGTACCGTTACACGCAGAGATATCGCGGGAGATCTCTAAAGATCTCAGGAGCACGTGCTCGCTGAGGACATCTGTTGGACATCGTTGGCGAGTTGTCACACGTGCAGATATCGTGCATGACACTCCTGCAATGTTGCGAGCAGAGATCGTTCGCACAACCCAGCAATCGGTCCCTGTTTATTGTGGTCAATGGGCGAAATCTTTAAGAACAAGTTCTCAAATCTGCGATCAGCGACCCAAAGATTTATCGCACCCATATCTCGATTTTACATGCAACGACGTCCTAACAAACTCGCTTGAGCGATGCAAAACCTGTGACGTATCTGCGATATCTATCAGGATATCTCTGCGTGTAACGGTACGGATTCCTACACACACATTCAACTTTATATATTAGACTAGTAAAAAGGCCCGATGCAATTGCATCGGGAGCGCGGTGAAATGAATTGTGTGTATACAGGCGGGTCAGTGGGTAGCAGAGTATACAGGGGGCTCTGTGGGTATCAGAGTATACAGGCGGGTCTGTGGGTAGCAGAGTATACAGACGGCTCTGAGGGTAGCAGATTATACACGCGGCTGTGTGGGTAGGAAAGCATACAGGCGGCTCTGTGGGTAGCAGAATATACAGGCGGGTTTGTGGGTAGCAGATTATAAGGCGCTCTGTGGGTAGCAGAGTAAGAGGGCTCTGTGGGTAGCAGATTGTACAGGGGCTCGTGGTAGCAGAGATATAGGGCTCTGTGGGTAGCAGAGTATAGAGGCGCTCTGTGGGTAGCAGAGTATAGAGGCGGCTCTGTGGGTAGCAGAGTATACAGGCAGCTCTGTGGGTAGCAGAGTATACAGGCGGCTCTGTGGGTAGCAGAGTATACAGGCGGCTTGTGGGTAGCAGAGTATACAGGCGGGCCTGTGGGTATACAGAGTATAGAGGGGGTTGGGATAGCAGAGTGAAGTGTGGAGGAGAGGTGGAGAGGGTGAGAGAGGCTGAGGCAGGAGGGGTGAGGAGAGAGAGGCTGGAGGGGTGAGGGAGGAGCTGTGAGGCATGGAGGAGTGTGAGGCTGGGGAGGCAGTGAGGCTGGTGAGGCTGAGGGTGTGAGGGGCTGGAGGAGCGTGAGGCTGGAGGAGACAGTGAGGCTAGAGGAGGCTGTGAGGCTGGAGGAGGCAGTGAGGCTGGAGGAGGCAGTGAGGGTGGAGGAGGCTGGAGGAGGCAGT
>JARQOC010000006.1:77192537-77491584 GCA_033576535.1 Allobates femoralis | reverse complement strand
TCCCAGCAGGTGTACATGGAAATGACTTTGGTTGGAGTTACATGGGGTCACTGCGCAGCTGTTGCACATTTTTATAGCGGTTTCTGGTGCGCCTAAAACATATGCTTTTTCAATGTGTTTAGTCTATGTAGGATTTGCAGTAATTTACCTTCTACCTGCTAGAAACACAAGATCCAAATTATGTGGAAGCATGTTAAATTCATTATTTTTAATCTCTCAAAATGTAATGGTGGGTTTACACACACAATTTATCTGTTCATATCTGAACAGATCTCTGGTTGCAGTAAAATCATGATACATTGCTCCATTTTGTGCTGTGAAACATGGACAATGTATCCATGATTCACTGCAACAGAATTGGTTCAGATATTGAACAGATAATTGTGTGTGAAACCCACCATGAGAAATGCCGCAATTACAAGCAGTATAGTAATGTGCATAAAAACACATCATAAATGCATTTAAAATTCACAATAAAAACATGCATCAGCTGCTTGCCAGTCTTTTGTATGGACCCCCAGCCTTTAGTGTGCAGAATTGCTCCCATTTCACCATTAGAAATTGACGTGTTTTTTTTTTTAAATGAACTTATTTGGCATCGAATCGTCTGTAAAAGTCTAGTTTATTGAAATTAAAAAAATAACCAGACTTGTTAAATTTCTGATTAAGAAAAAAAAAAATGAAAACACCAGTATCAGTTTTTTTGATCACCACTCTTTCCTATATATATAAAAAAAAAAAATGCTGTGATCTGCTTTTATAGTGGTTGTGACTCTCACAACCACACAAGGTGAAGCCTCTGATACCTATTTAGGTAATACTTTATCTCTCAGACCCTTCATCCTCCCTACTATAGTTTTCTGAGATAATGACCTTTGGGTTTTCATTGGCTGTAAGCCATAATCATCAACATTAACATAAATAAAGACCTGAAATAGATCACTCTGTAATGACTCTAAATAATATACGGTATGTGTTTCACTTTATTTTTGAATTACTAAATAAATTAACTTTTTGATGATCTGTTAATTCATTGAGATGCGCCTGTATCTCTCCACTTTGGACGGCTTTTATCTAATTTGTATGGAGACCCCTTAGTTTTACTTCAAAACATAAAGGCCAAGTGATTATTAGAGATATCAGAATTGTTATATTATTGCTTATGGCATTCTAGTGATATAGCGGGATAGTCGGAGGATCCAGACCCATTCCCTTCTACTACTCATATTATTCCCTCTGTACTCTTTTTCTCCCTTTCAATCTGTGTACTTTACAATTGGTATTTGTAACCTTTATTACACATTATAGCTTGTCTTCCCTTCACGTTACATCACCCCCACCTTTTTCTTTTCTTTCTAGGTAACATCCTGGATAGTATTACAAACAGGTCTGTACTAGTTTACAATGGGGTATTCCATGTGAACATACAGGGGGAATTCTTGACCTTGGGCGTTGCTGCAGTATTGCATTACTTTTGACACTTTCTCATATATCAGTGTCACATAGTTTTTTGAAAAGAAAATAATTATTCCAGTGTATTATACATTCATATTTTCCATCCCTGCTTATTGACCTACCCCCATTATCTCCATAAGTGCTTTTAGTGGAATGTGTTTATGCAGCAGATGGTGTCAGATATGGCTGAATGTACGGTCAGACCACCACTGATTGCATATCGATCACTTACAGTAAGGAGAAAGGATTATTATATATTCCGGGAAAACCTCTAATGTGGAATACACATAAAAAGAAATCTGTTTCAGAGCCTCTGAAAGGTAATCTGACAGCAGGTTTTTGCTATGTAATCTGAGGGCAGTATGCTCTAGGGCAGGGTTCCCCAACTCCAGTCCTCAGGACTAGTGATGAGCGAGCACTAAAAATGCTCGGGTGCTCAGTGCTCTGGCCGAGCATCTCAAGATACTCGTGTACTCGGCCGAGCACCGAGCCCAATGTAAGTCAATGAGTGACAGGCTCCGCCCACAGACTTCCGGGTATAAAACGAGCATTGCTGGGAAAGGCGGGAGGGGGGGCTTTTTTAACATATAACACCTTGCTGTGCCCCCCAGAGGGATCCTAACAATGAATCTGCTCCCTGTGAGGTGCCAGCTCACTGTGTGCACTGAAGGGAGCTGTGTATGTGGGTCAGATCGCTTATTATTACCGAGCAGTCCAAGCATCTCGGCGTACTCGGTGCTCGCCGAGCATCCCGAGTACCGGGATACTCGTGCGAGTAACGAGTAGCGCAGAGCATACTCGCTCATCACTACTCAGGACCCACCAACAGGTCATGTTTCCAGGATTTCCTTAGCATTGCACAGGGGTTGGAATCCTCATCTGTGCAGGTGATTAAATTATCACCTTTCAATGCTAAGGAAATCCTGAAAATCTGCACTGTTGGTGTCTCTTGAAGACTAGACTTGGGGAACACTGCTGTGAGGTAGTGATCCCCAAATCTTTCTGACCTCGTCAGGCACATTTAGCTCTGAGAGGCTCACAGGCCACATCCAGCTGCCGCCCACCTCACATAGTGATTCCAGAGACCCCATTACCAGTATAATGACAGCCAAAGCGTATTTCAGTAATCACACATGCAGTATACCAAGATCCAGGGTCCCTACAATACCTCAGTTATCATACATACCATACCACAATACCTCAGTTATCATACCATTACCAATACCTCCAATCAGTATTCTTACATCAAGTACTCCCACCAAACTGTCACATCTACCTAACCCTAACCGAAACGGGTGATCCGTTTTCTGGTGCATTTTTTTGAAAACCTGATCCAGTTTTGCAGCCAAAATAGTGAGAAAAACGCCACCGAAAAAAACCACGGAGCAAAAACGGTGTGTGAGAATATAGCCTAAATGTAAGCCCCAGCCCCCGGTTTTATACTTGCCTTCTGGTATTTTCTGGCCTCTTACCGATGCCACTCTGGTCCCACGGCGCCATCTTGTGCCATAACTCCTGACTGGCTGGAAGTCAGAAGTTGCATCAGGGGGTCTCAAACTCGGCTGGGTTGGTGGGCCACACATAGTCCTACAAGCAATGCATCCCCCCCATATCAGGATTTTTCTAAGTGACATTTTTAGTAATCCCATAATTTTTTTTGCTTAATGTAGTAGTGTCCAAATCCTGATCTTCTTCTTTTAGTACTTTTGTCCCCATCCTGGTCCCTTTCTTGTGGTAATGTCCCCATACTGTTCCCTATGCTATAGTAATGTCACACATCCTGGTCCCCAATATTATAGTACACAACCTATTTATGGCCTGATACTTAAAGGGGCTAACCCGTATGTCAAAGATTACCTATAAAAATGAGTTTATAGCCCAAATCTTGGTACAAAAATGTCCCTTTATTGGTACAATATTAAAATTCGTTCATTTTAAAAAAACAATTCACATTACAGGAAACAACAATGGGATACCATGATGTACGCATCCATATATATCTAAATCGAGCGGAGCAATAGACAGGACAAGAGGCACAATATAACTCTTTACAATCTAGATTAGTCTGTCAATATCTGGAATAAAAACTCATAGGAATAATATTTTATTAAAATCTTAATTTAAAAGGTGCTATATTCAGTTCAAGGTGTACAATAGATGGAGGAACAAGTGATATATATCAAACAAGTAACATAGGAAAGAGGCAATAATTAACACAAGTGCATTGTCACCACCCAAAACAAAAGGGGGGCTTTTAACTGTGCATATAAAGCATTTAAAAACATGTGTGCAATAAAGTCACTACTCAAAGTGCCAAACAGTGCTGAACATAAAGTGCAAAAGTGACAAAACCCAAATAACAGAGAAAGCTAAATGTAGTGTTACAGGGATATATAAATGGTGCACAGTGCATATACAGTTAGGGCCAGAAATATTTGGACAGTGACACAAGTTTTGTTATTTTAGCTGTTTACAAAAACATGTTCAGAAATACAATTATATATATAATATGGGCTGAAAGTGCACACTCCCAGCTGCAATATGAGAGTTTCCACATCCAAATCGGAGAAAGGGTTTAGGAATCATAGCTCTGTAATGCATAGCCTCCTCTTTTTCAAGGGACCAAAAGTAATTGGACAATGGACTCTAAGGGCTGCAATTAACTCTGAAGGCGTCTCCCTCGTTAACCTGTAATCAATGAAGTAGTTAAAAGGTCAGGGGTGGATTCCAGGTGTGTGGTTTTGCATTTGGAAGCTGTTGCTGTGACCAGACAACATGCGGTCAAAGGAACTCTCAATTGAGGTGAAGCAGAACATCCTGAGGCTGAAAAAAAAGAAAACATCCATCAGAGAGATAGCAGACATGCTTGGAGTAGCAAAATCAACAGTTGGGTACTTTCTGAGAAAAAAGGAATTGACTGGTGAGCTTGGGAACTGTAAAAGGCCTGGGCGTCCACGGATGACAACAGTGGTGGATGATCGCCGCATACTTTATTTGGTGAAGAAGAACCCGTTCACAACATCAACTGAAGTCCAGAACACTCTCAGTGAAGTAGGTGTATCTGTCTCTTAAGTCAACAGTAAAGAGAAGACTCCATGACAGTAAATACAAAGGGTTCACATCTAGATGCAAACCATTCATCAATTCCAAAAATAGACAGGCCAGAGTTAAATTTGCTGAAAAACACCTCAAGAAGCCAGCTCAGTTCTGGAAAAGTATTCTATGGACAGATGAGACAAAGATCAACCTGTACCAGAATGATGGGAAGAAAAAAGTTTGGAGAAGAAAGGGAACGGCACATGATCCAAGGCACACCACATCCTCTGTAAAACATGGTGGAGGCAACGTGATGGCATGGGCATGCATGGCTTTCAATGGCACTGGGTCACTTGTGTTTATTGATGACATAACAGCAGACAAGAGTAGCCGGATGAATTCTGAAGTGTACCGGGATATACTTTCAGCCCAGATTCAGCCAAATGCTGCAAAGTTGATTGGACGGCGCTTCATAGTACAGATGGACAATGACCCCAAGCATACAGCCAAAGCTACCCAGGAGTTCATGAGTGCAAAAAAGTGGAACATTCTGCAATGGCCAAGTCAATCACCAGATCTTAACCCAATTGAGCATGCATTTCACTTGCTCAAATCCAGACTTTAAGACGGAAAGACCCACAAACAAGCAAGACCTGAAGGCTGCGGCTGTAAAGGCCTGGCAAAGCATTAAGAAGGAGGAAACCCAGCGTTTGGTGATGTCCATGGGTTCCAGACTTAAGGCAGTGATTGCCTCCAAAGGATTCGCAACAAAATATTGAAAATAAAAATATTTTGTTTGGGTTATGTTTATTTGTCCAATTACTTTTGACCTCCTAAAATGTGGAGTGTTTGTAAAGAAATGTGTACAATTCCTACATTTTCTGTCGGATATTTTTGTTCAACCCTTCAAATTAAACGTTACAATCTGCACTTGAATTCTGTTGTAGAGGTTTCATTTCAAATCCAATGTGGTGGCATGCAGAGGCCAACTCGCCAAAATTGTGTCACTGTCCAAATATTTATGGCCCTAACTGTAATAACAAGGGTGTGAGCATAGGAGAAAGTGTCTCTAGATGTTAGAATTTTATGCCACACAACCATTAGTGTAAATTCTAAAACCATCCAAATGTTCACCAGTGAAAATAATGGTTAAAATAAGCAGATCTAAAATGACAGTGATATAAAGTAAAAGAGTAAACATAGCATCTTTTAGCGGTATAGCAAGCTATGTTTACTCTTTTACTTTATATCAGTGTCATTTTATATCTGCTTATTTTAACCGTATTTTAACATGGGCTCTCACTCGCGCACGCGCATTCTCACGCACTCACTGTCACATATCCACTCTGACACGTGCACTCTTGCACATGTGCTCTCGCACACTCACACATACACTCTCACACACAGTTTTGTAACCTTCAACATGCCAGCAGTACAGTGCAGGGGGGTGCCGCGGTCCCCGCTGTGTTATGGCTTTCGGCCGTGGCACTGACAAGGTTCTGCCACTCAACAAGATCTATGCAAGCCGTCAACCAATGAGAGGCCCGCAGAAGATGTCATACACCGACGGCAGCTGTGGGCCTCATTGGATGCCTGCTTGCATATATCTTGCTGAGCGGCAGAGCCTTGTCAGTGCTGTGGCCAGAAGCCATAACACTGCGGGGACCCGCGGTGGTCCCTGCACTGCACCGCTGGCATGTTGAAGCTATCCACAATTCCACAGGGCACACAGTAAGGCCCCAGGGGCCGCATGCGGCCAGCGGGCCGCATGATTGAGACCCCTGAGTTACATCATAAGCTCCCAATGTATCTCTATGAGAGCCAGAACGAGGCCAGAACAATTCTCTCAATAGAGATGTATTGATTTGTGATGACAAGGGCGCTACATGAAACACTGGCACAAACCCCACAGACCGACTGGAAAAAGGTGAAATGCCAGAAGGGGAGTATAATACAAGGAACTGGGGACTTAGATTTAAAGAGGACCTGTCACCCCCCCCCCCACACCCCCCAGCTGCATAGCAATCTAAATGCAGCACTGAATGCAGCATGTCTGCTGCATTCAGGGAGGGGGTCCCCCATGTGTCTGTGTGCTGTGTACCCTGAGATATAGCCTTAGGAAAACTCACTGTTGGAAGCCATGAAGGCATTCCCTGTAGATGGAGTGAGCTTGATTGACGGGGGCCATTCCCTCCCCCTGCCTCTCTGTGCTGCTTCTGCTGTGCAGGTTCTGCTCTCCTCCAGGGCCGGTTTTAGACCAAGTGGGGCCCTAGGTGAGATTGAGAGTGGGGCCCCAAACTATGAAATAAAAATAGTACCCGTACAGTTGTATACAGTATATACAGCAGCCCCAGTGGTATATACAGGCCCCAGTAGTATATACAGCAGCCCCAGTGCTATATACAGGCCCCAGCAGTATTACAGCAGCCTCCCCAGTGGTATATACAGGCCCCAGCAGTATATACAGCAGCCCCAGTGGTATACAGCAGCCTCCCCAGTTGTATATACAGGCCCCAGCAGTATATACTGCAGCCCCAGTGGTATACAGCAGCCTCCCCAGTGCTATATACAGGCCCCAGCAGTATTACAGCAGCCCCAGTGGTATACAGCAGCCTCCCCAGTTGTATATAAAGGCCCCAGCAGTATTACAGCAGCCCCAGTGGTATACAGCAGCCTCCACAGTGCTATATACAGGCCCCAGCAGTATTACAGCAGCCTCCCCAGTGGTATATACTGGCCCCAGCAGTATATACAGCAGCCCCAGTGGTATACAGCAGCCTCCCCAGTTGTATATACAGGCCCCAGCAGTATATACTTCAGCCCCAGTGGTATACAGCAGCCTCCCCAGTGGTATACACAGGCCCCAGCAGTATTACAGCAGCCTCCCCAGTGGTATACGCAGGCCCCAGCAGTATTACAGCAGCCTCCCCAGTGGTATATACAGGCCCCAGCAGTATATACAGCAGCCCCAGTGGTATACAGCAGCCCCAGTGGTATACAGCAGCCTCCCCAGTTGTATATACAGGCCCCAGCAGTATATACTGCAGCCCCAGTGGTATACAGCAGTCTCCCCAGTGGTAAATACAGGCCCCAGCAGTATTACAGCAGCCCCAGTGGTATACAGCAGCCTCCCCAGTTGTATATACAGGCCCCAGCAGTATTACAGCAGCCCCAGTGGTATACAGCAGCCTCCACAGTGCTATATACAGGCCCCAGCAGTATTACAGCAGCCTCCCCAGTGGTATATACTGGCCCCAGCAGTATATACAGCAGCCCCAGTGGTATACAGCAGCCTCCCCAGTTGTATATACAGGCCCCAGCAGTATATACTTCAGCCCCAGTGGTATACAGCAGCCTCCCCAGTGGTATACACAGGCCCCAGCAGTATTACAGCAGCCTCCCCAGTGGTATACACAGGCCCCAGCAGTATTACAGCAGCCTCCCCAGTGGTATATACAGGCCCCAGCAGTATATACAGCAGCCCCAGTGGTATACAGCAGCCTCCCCAGCAGTATATACTGCAGCCCCAGTGGTATACAGCAGCCTCCCCAGTGGTAAATACAGGCCCCAGCAGTATTACAGCAGCCCCAGTGGTATACAGCAGCCTCCCCAGTTGTATATACAGGCCCCAGCAGTATTACAGCAGCCCCAGTGGTATACAGCAGCCTCCCCAGTGGTAAATACAGGCCCCAGCAGTATTACAGCAGCCCCAGTGGTATACAGCAGCCTCCCCAGTTGTATATACAGGCCCCAGCAGTATTACAGCAGCCCCAGTGGTATACAGCAGCCTCCCCAGTTGTATATACAGGCCCCAGCAGTATATACAGCAGCCCCAGTGGTGGTGTATACAGGCAGCCCCAGTGGTGGTGTATACAGGCAGCCCCAGTGGTGGTGTATACAGGCAGCCCCAGTCAGTGGTGGTGTATACAGGCAGCCCCAGTCAGTGGTGGTGTATACAGGCAGCCCCAGTCAGTGGTGGTGTATACAGGCAGCCCCAGTCAGTGGTGGTGTATACAGGCAGCCCCAGTCAGTGGTGGTGTATACAGGCAGCCCCAGTCAGTGGTGGTGTATACAGGGCCTCAGTGGTGGTGTATACAGGGCCCCAGTGGTGGTGTATACAGGGCCCCAGTGGTGGTGTATACAGGCAGCCCCAGTGGTGGTGTATACAGGCAGCCCCAGTGGTGGTGTATACAGGCAGCCCCAGTGGTGGTGTATACAGGCAGCCCCAGTGGTGGTGTATACAGGCAGCCCCAGTGGTGGTGTATACAGGCAGCCCCAGTGGTGGTGTATACAGGCAGCCCCAGTGGTGGTGTATACAGGCAGCCCCAGTCAGTGGTGGTGTATACAGGCAGCCCCAGTGGTGGTGCATAAAGGGGCCCCAGTGGTAGTGTATCCAGGGCCCCAGTCAGTGGTGGTGTATCCAGGGCCCACTGGTGGTGTATCCAGGGCCCACTGGTGGTGTATACAGGGCCCACTGGTGGTGTATACAGGGCCCCAGTGGTGGTGTATACAGGGCCCCAGTGGTGTTGTATACAGGCAGCCCCACTGGTGGTGTTGTATACAGGCAGCCCCACTGGTGGTGTTGTATACAGGCAGCCCCACTGGTGGTGTTGTATACAGGCAGCCCCACTGGTGGTGTTGTATACAGGCAGCCCCACTGGTGGTGTTGTATACAGGGGCCCCCTCCCCTCCCTTGTAAAAGAATACAGAGATCATGATACTTACTCCCTGCCGCTTGCAGCGCTCTGCACCGCGCTCCGTCTTCTTCCTGGTTCCTGTGACGACACATCGTCTGCGGCTGCGCCCGGCGCCGGTCACCAGGAAGGAGGCGGAGCGCGGTGCAGAGCGCTGCAAGCGGCCGCGGCGCTCCCGCGCAGTGGCGCCGGCTATAGTCCGGCCGGGCCAGGGGGCCCTCTGAAACTTGGGGGCCCTAGGCAAATGCCTAGGCTGCCTGCCCCTAACGCCGGCCCTGCTCTCCTCCTCTCTGTCACTCATCCTGCCGCCCACAGCATGTAAATCATTTGTCCTGCCCTGGTGTCTGAACAAAGCATAAACAGCACAGCAGGGAAGGGAATGGCCCCCGTCACTCTAGCCACAGGAAATGCCTTCATGGCTTCTAACAGTGAGTTTTCCTAAGGCTATATCTCGGGGTACACAGCACACAGACACATGGGGGACCCCCTCCCTGAATGCAGTAGACGTGCTGCATTTAGATTGCCATGCAGCAGAGGGGTGACAGTTCCTCTTTAAAGCACCACTCGAGTGGTGCAATAATAAAAATGCTGGAGTGCTGCTTTAAACTTTATTATACGAGAGAAATTGTACCTTTGTTGTAACATTGTAACTTTTACATTGTAACAAGGCTTTTCACAAGTTGACTGTCCTTGCGCAGTTGGTACTGTTGTGACTATAAAAGACATATACATTATTCATGCACTCGCACAGAAGTCAACAACTATGAGCAAGCCTACACCAAGGTGTTGTTTCCTACATTGTCGCGTAGAGCATTTACATTGAAATGTCATCATATAATTAACTTTATAGCCTCTGCCATCTTTTTACAGAATTTTATATTGTGGAAAGTCACATTTTAGAGGGCGTAATGCATGAAATGAGCAAGTTGTGCAGAGTTTTGTTCTTTGTTTCCTTTTATCATAATATTATCTCTGGGCTGCCGAGGCTCAAAAGGAAATGGGGACAGGAAGAGACGTCAGAATTTTAATTTTGTTTTCTTCAGTCACATTGATATCTTCTTTTCTTCTTCTTTGCAGTGTAACGGTTTCACGCTTTTCCTCACTAAACCTTGAAACAGAAAAAAAATGGCTGCAATAATATCTGAAAACTTAAAGTTCTTTTCTCTGTTCTTTAAAAGCCGAGATGTGATGATATTCAATGGACTGGTGGCACTGGGGACGGTTGGCAGCCAGGAGTTGTTCTCTGTAGTAGCGTTTCACTGCCCTTGTTCTCCAGAGAGAAACTATATGTATGGACTGGCAGCTATCGGAGTGCCCGCCCTTGTCTTGTTTCTCGTAGGCATCATATTAAATAACCACACTTGGAATCTAGTAGCAGAATGTCGGAAAAGGGCAGTGAGGAACTGTTCTATCCCTGCTACCTTCCTGTTATTTGGATCCATAGCGGGAAGGGCGGCTGTTGCACCTGTGACTTGGTCTGTTATTTCACTTCTCCGTGGAGAGGCGTATGTCTGCGCCAGAAGTGAGTTCTTAAACCCCATCACATTTCACGAATTTCCTTTGGATAAAGGACGAGAAGACATGTCTAAATTTCCATGTAAAGACACACCGGCTGAGCTTCTGGTCTTCAAAGAAGAAGTGATTCGGAGATTGAAGTATGAGTCACAGGTAAGTTCTATAGGCCGGAAATCTGTTTGATAAATATGAGTGAATGAAAGGTGAAAAAAACAGCAGTGTCAATATACAAATATAGAGGTATCTTTATTTCCAAAAAGTTGAAAGCCCCACATATATAGTGAAGATTTTGGGTAACCATGACTGATACCTAGTGTTTAGCGGGGCTAAACAGACATTTTGTAAAAAAAAAATCTATGTCTTATGCTGCAGATAGGGAGAGAATGATTGGCAGCAGGGGGCGTGAATCTGCCCTTTGGCTGCAGCCCCTAGCCACCTCCTTTTATGGCTGGACGATGTAAGTTTTCTAAGTGTATTATCTCGGGGTACAGGGCTGCTCAAGTGCTGGGGGACCCCTTGTCTGGATGCTGCAGACATGCTGCATCCAGTGCTGTAATTAGATCACCATGCCTGGTTTGGTGACAGGTCCTCTTTAATATTTTTGGAAGTTGGAGTGGTTTTTTTTAGATTTGGCTATCTTGGGAGAATATCTGTTTGTGCAGGTAATTATTACTGTGCAGAATTATTAGGCAACTTAATAAAAACCAAATATATTCCCACCTCACTTGTTTTTCACCAGGTAAACTAATATAACTGCACAAAATTTAGAAATAAACATTTCTGACATGCAAAAACAAAACCCCAAAAAATTAGTGCCCACTATAGCCACCTTTCTTTATGATGACACTCAACAGCCTTCCATCCATAGACTCTGTCAGTTGCTTGATCTGTTTACGATCAACATTGCGTGCAGCAGCCACCACAGCCTCCCAGACACTGTTCCGAGAGGTGTACTGTTTTCCCTCCCTGTAGATCTCACATTTCAGGAGGGACCACAGGTTCTCTATCGGGTTCAGATCAGGTGAACAAGGGGGCCCATGTCATTATTTTTTCTTCTTTTAGACCTTTACTGGCCAGCCATGCTGTGGAGTAGTTGGATGCATGTGATAGAGCATTGTCCTGCATGAAAATCATGTTATTCTTGAACGATACCGACTTCTTCCTGTACCACTGCTTGAAGAAGTTGTCTTCCAGAAACTGGCAGAAGGTCCGGGAGTTGAGCTTCACTCCATCCTCAACCCGAAAAGGTCCCACAAGTTCATTTTTGATGATACCAGCCCATACCAGTACTCCACCTCCACCTTGCTGGCGTCTGAGTCGGAGTGGAGCTCTCTGCCCTTTACTGATCCAGCCCTCCGGCCCATCCTTCTGGCCCATCAAGAGTCACTCTCATTTCATCAGTCCATAAAACCTTTGAAAAATCAGTCTTAAGATATTTCTTGGCCCAGTCTTGACATTTTATCTTATGTTTCTTGTTCAAAGGTGGTCGTTTTTCAGCCTTTCTTACCTTGGCCATGTCCCTGAGTATAGCACACCTTGTGCTTTTTGATACCCAGTAACGTTGCAGCTCTGAAATATGGCAGAACTGGTGGCAAATGACATCTTGGCAGCTTCACGCTTGATTTTCCTCAATTCATGGGCAGTTATTTTGCGCCTTTTTTGCCCAACATGCTTCTTGCGACCCTGTTGGCTATTTGCCATGAAACGCTTGATTGTTCGGTGATCACGTTCAAAAGTTTGGCAATTTCAAGACTGCTGCATCCCTCTGCAAGACATCTCACAATTTTGGACTTTTCAGAGCCCATCAAATCTCTCTTCTGACCCATTTTGCCAAAGGAAAGGAAGTTGCCTAATAATTAAGCACACCTTATACCTTATATAGGGTGTTGATGTCATTAGACCACACCCCTCGTCATTACAGAGATGCACATCACCTGATTTACTTAATTGGTAGTTGGCTCTCAAGTCTATACAGCTTGGAGTAGGACAACATGTATAAAAAGTATCATGTGATCAAAATACTCATTTACCTAATAATTCTGCACACAGTGTAATGCTTATTAATAATGTACTTTTTTTTTTTCTTTACAGTCCCCAGACCCAAACTGTAACACAGGTTTCGGTTCGGGTTGGCCCATCACTAATGATTGACTGTTAATTTAATCTTTTCGGATGATATAGGCGTCATAAATTAATTGTTTCTAAATGGTTCGTTTCACTGAGCGCGCACCAAGCCTTGTCTTCAAATATTCCTCACTAGCTGGAAATAATCCAATCCTGAGAGCCTAAGATTTAGTGCCCCAATCTGAGGCTGTGAATTACCATATCGGCCTTTTAGCTCAGTTTTATCAAGTAAAATTTTTATGTCAAATTAACTTTTACATGAAATTATTTTAGCACGGTGGCTCAGTGGTTAGCACTGCAGCCTCCCAGCACTGGGTTCTTAGGTTCAAATCCCACCAAGGACAACATCTGCAAGGAGTCTGTATGTTCTCCCTGTGTTTGCGTGGGTTTCCTCCAGGTTCTCCAATTTGCTCCCAAACTCCAGACATACTGCTAGGGAATTTAGATAGTGAGTACCAATGGGGGCTGTGTACGAAAAGCGCTGTGCAATTAATGGTGCTATGTAAGGAGTGTGAATATTATTAATAATATTGTAACTGTAGATGAATTGGGGAGCGGTGATAAACTGGCCTTTTTAGATAATAAAAATGTACACTTTTCTGCTTACTATGTGGAAATGTGTTCCTGTTGTTGGAAGTCAGCATTCTTCTTTCTGGCTGTTTTTATGTCAAGTGGCTAAATAGAGATTTAACAAAAATGATAAGTATTCCACTCTCGGGATCTGCCAGGTGTTTCTCGTGACCCATCATCAATGCCAACCACATACTGGAAATGTGTTCACGCGGGAGAGGAAAGCTCTTCTATTTCTGTTCCCCCTGTGATGTTTCCCAGTGTGAATATACTGTACCTTATAAAATACAATGCAGATTATTTCACTTATGGAAATCACATATGACATTATGTACCGTATATGGCACAAACTATTTTAAACCCAAGTTCTGCCATTATGAATACTTGATTGAGTCACCATATGAACATATTGCTTTATGAGAAGCCTAAGGAGACCATATTGTGATTCTGAGTGTCAACAGTTGTTTTTTCTACAACTACAATGCATTGCCTTCAGAAAATTCTTTGGATAGTGTCAGAATATTTTTTTCATTAATGTCATTTCACTATAAAAAAAATTGGATCAAAAATAACCAACATTGCAAATAAAAAGATCCTACTTATCAAAAGATGCAGGAGTAGCTTTACATTTCCAAATATCAGTATATTTAACCAACCTTAAATCTTTATATGAGCTACAAGTTTAAATAGTTAGGGGTAAAAGTATATGTAGGCAGGTGTACGCTTTTATAATGCTCTTATTGCATAATGAAATTCTGTAACTGGACAAATCCGTGCAAGTATGTTGCATGCATCTCCCATGACTCACCTGGAACGGCCCCTTCCACACTGAGAGGGAGCGCCCCAGGTGCATGTGTTTCAATGCACCTCCTCACTCCTGTTCAGAGAGGCAGGGCCCATTTCGGGTGAGTCATGCAAGATGTTTGTGAGAGACTCGCATGCATCTCGCATAGTGTGTTTCCAACCTAAGAGGTAGAAACTCACTTCTTGTTTAATTATGCTGAATGCTAACCCAAGCATAGTGCCTGCTACCTCCTTCTGTTATAGGTAGTTTCAGTACAAACTCACTGTTCAAACCAAGCACAGGCACTCACTGCTTTCTTAAGGGCCTGTCACACGTGTCAATGTCGCCCGCGATATCGCTCATGCATCACATATTATTCGTCGCCTGAGCGATGTGGAATTATCGCAGGTAAGATGTCGACACGCGTCAATATGACCCAGCGATGTGGTGATGTCGCCATCTTGCGAGCGATTTTATTTAGTCGCTTGTATGTTGTCAAAATAGAAAATACACCGCTGAGTTTGGTGTCACACATAGCGATGCACAAGGTCTACTGAGCGATGAGCGACAGGTTTTACATCTGGCAGTGAAATCGGCGATCAGCGACATATCGCTGGTTGCATCGCTTCGTCACACGCTTCAATGTCGCTCCTACGTCGCTCGAGCGACTGAAAATCCGTGACACATGAGTGACATTGACAGCGATATCGACGCGTGTGACATCCCCTTTAGTGTTGCCAAACAGTTCACCTTCCCACCTGAATGAACAAACCCTGTCTTTGATGTTGAAGCATTTATTGAGCATGTGCAAATGTCATTGTGAAGGAATCGGGAGCAGGGAGAACTGTGAAAATATCTAACATGATTGGATCCTGTGATATGTTGCTGTTTATAAGGGTTTCGCCAGTCATTATAATCCTGCCTCTGACGATAAGGAAACAGCTGAAATCTCTTCTGAAAGGACAGGGAGTTTAAGCAAATAAAAATCTCTTAAATCATAGATCATCTTATCATGACACATTCCCTATAAACCAATAGTTTAATAGGCCTTTGACAAGAAGATGCTGCAAACAATGGGATAAGCTGTATGACCAGTTTCTTTAATAGTGTGGATGATTGATAACCTATATTTCTAATTTCCCAACAGTGATTACAGTTTTACCTTGTCCCTATCCTGCAGTGGTACTTACACTTCTCCTTCAAAGTACTCTCTGCTTGATAGATACATGTCTCACATGGAGACCCAATAGGTGAATTAAGGTCTATAGGTTTAGAAAGCTGTCTGAACAGCTGCACCCAGAGATTTGTGGTGAATGCCTATCTGAAATCTGAATGATCTCTGGTTTTAAGTGTTGTACCCCACGGTTCATTGGTGGGCTACTATAACTTATTTGTGATATAGTAGACTGGATTCATAGTGTTGTTTCTATTTTGCAGATGACACCATGCTATATAGCAGAGGTCCCCAACACCAGGCCTCAAGGGCCGCCAACAGTGCAGGTTTTCAGGATTTCCTTAGTATTGCACAGGGCTTGGAATCACTACCTGTGCAGATGATCACAATAGCACCTGTGCAATACTGAGGAAATCCTGAAAACCTGCACTGCTGGTGGTCCTTGAGGCCTGGAGTTGGGGACCTCTGCTATATAGTATAGTACAATCTATGGAGGATGATCATAAGTTACACATTAGTGTAGTCATCTATAGGTCAGGTGAGGATTCATGTGGAGAAATATAAAGTGACCTAGATGGGGGCGGATATGTCACGATGGGGGCAGGCTCTGTGGCACTGGGAGTGGAGGCCATCTTTCCCCTTTGAGTTGTCTACTACCCTCCGTGTTCTCTTTGAAATGTCTTCCCCCTGTGCGCTGTCTCTCTTACCACAACCCCCCTTCGCAATCTCCGGGACCAGGCGGAGGTGAGCAGGCATCGGGCAGCGTGTATGGCGGGTTCATGGCGTTGGCGGCACAGCCAGTGGGCGCCATATTGGCACACCCATCGTTTGGGTGTGACACTATGGCTTCTTGCATGGCTTCCAACTGCGCATTGATTTGTGGGATAAGGACACATCCAGATGGAAGTTGATGACGGTTCCACTAGGTAAGTATTATATTTTTTTTCCTTTCACATCCATTGTCTGAATTTGATGGACATTTGTCTTTTTTCATCAATGTAACTACCGATATGTGCTCGGCTGCTGAAATGAGTTTCCTGTCAAAAAATTGTCCTCTAACAGGAAAATATAAAAGTTGAAGAATATGCTCTTATAATAACGACTGTTGTGTTTTCCCAACTTCCCCATACACAGATGAATGCTCCAATAATCTCTATGTGAAAGCTACCGGCAGACTTCTCTAGTGGTGGCTAATCCCTATCACAAAAAAAACATAAGCAGCATTGGCTAGTAAGATTCAGGACAGAGATGACATCGACAAATTCAACTAACCTTAGTGCAATGTGTATGGAGGCTTTTAGTGATAATCATACAAATAAATTAAATCGGTAGTCTTAAGGGCCCGTTTCATGCTTCAATTGTCGACCGAGCTGACCAACGATCCGACTTGACCTAGATCGCTTGAACGACGTTCAATGATCGCTAGTGAGGTGTCACACGTACAGATATTGTTAACAACGCAGCAACGATTCCACAACAAGCGAACGATACTTGCGGTCCTTTGATCGCTACGTCCTTCATTCTCAATAGTCGAGGTCGTTAATGACATAGTTATCGAGGTGTCACACACACCCATGCTGCAGGTTGGATGAACACTCATCGTTTGGTTTTAGGTCCGGTTTAAAAACCTCTGATGAACAATCTGCCCGATTATCGTTGATCTGATGTACATGTCACACTGAACGACGTCGTTGTGACTGAAAACCCGTGACGTTTCAACGATATCATTAACGATGTCGTAGCGTGAACAGGGCTCTATACACCAACCCAGTGGGAGCTCTATAATGGAGACAGGTTGTCTTGTGAAGAAGCTCCTCATGTAGAAATGTTGTATCTGTATCTAGCTGGAGTAATAAAGATGTCTTCAGCACATGTATTATATACAATACATTTTCTTTTCTGGAGCCACCACTTTAGTCCAGTAGATTTAAGAAATAGTAACCGTAAAGTAACAAAAGGGCATTTGTCTATTGGGTGAACTCACGTGATCTTTTCTGTTCTTTTTCAGTTTCTTCGGCTGGATCTTAATTGCAGTGGTTGCTTCCACTATATTCCTACTAAAGTGCTTACACCATTGCTGCTCTCCTTTAAGTTACCACCAGGAATCCTACTGGCACCAGTATCGTTTCTCTGAGAAGGAGTTATTTAACCGCACTGCCGAAGTCCACGCCAAGGTCCTGGCAGCTGGTAACGTCAAGCAATTTTTTGGCTTTGTTGCTTTGAGTAAAGAAGAAAAAGAAATGGTAGCAGAATATCCGGTGGAGAAGCTCAGCCAAGTCCTCAGTGGAATGAAATAACAGGGTTGTACCTGTATCGGGAAAACAAAGGCTTACCCTTGTACAGTCGCCTCCATAAATGGGCTAAAAAAGTCATGGGAAATGGCACAGATGGTGGAGGCCGAGAAATGGCACTGCTGGCAGTGTGAGGTGCTGATCATTAGATGATAAATTATATACAATTACTATAATACAGGAACTAAAAAGTAATTATTTTTAACCAGGACTTTCTTTCAAGTCAAAACAGGTCAATCCATTTCTGATTGTGTACCGTGCCTTGGATAACTATCATGACGTACATGGATTATATTTTATGCAAAAGTGGTGTATGTAACTATTGAGTATGATTCAGGGAAGATGACTGTGTCCGTCTGATGTCTGCAAACCCTTTCTTAAATCTGTTTTCCGCCATGTTATACGTTCTGCACTGCCAATAATCTACAACACACAAGGGATCCCATATGGTTGGGTCTTCGTTCATGACTCTAATCTGAGCTTCTATCCGAATCCCCGAAATAGGAGTATAGACGTGCATCAGATGGAGTCATTACCTTCAATGGTGACACTGACTCCATTTTATCTTCTCTTCTTAGGCTGGTGCCGTCTACTTCTCCTATGAAGGCTTCTTTTTTTTAATTTTTTTTACGTCCTGCCTTTGGCTTCAGGTGAAAGCCTTAGGTGGCGTTATGAGATGGGAAGCAGATGTGATGTGAACTTAGCCTACAGAGGTGTCCTCGTTTAGACAACGTTCACATGTGGATCTGATTGTGGGTGGTGGATTTGGGGCTGATTATCTCTTTCCTTGCCCCCTTTTTTATAGAATGTTTTATGCTTCCTTTTGAAAACCTGTGTACTCACTGATCTCCGGAAAGCTAGGTCATCTAAACAGCAGCTCCCACACTATAGGGGCTGGTCACGAAGCCCATAGTGCTATGATCCACACAGGTTGTGCATCTAAAGTAACACAAAGATTCAAAAGGGCATATAGAAGAGGTCAACCCTTATAGGAAATCCGCAGTTTTTTACTATGTAATCTGACAGTAGCATTATATAGTGGTTAAGACCCTGATTCTAGCAATGTATCACTTAATTTACTGGGTGCAGCAGTTGTGCAACAATCGCAGTCTTCTATGCTGCAGATCTAGCAGAGCTCAAAATGCTGAGCGGTGTATATCCCATCACACACCACTGGTTGGAAGTGGTGTACACTGTCTAGTGACAGAGAGCTGCTAATCAGTGAGGGGCATGGTACAACCAGGAGGCACGGCACACCTAGGCCTGTAGTGATGATCTCCTACTGATAAAACACTGATTTTAATTGAAACTGAAACGCACAGCCTAGTAATTGACATTGCTGGAGTCAGGGTCTCTGCCCCTACATTATGCTGCTTTCTAGATTACATTGCAAAAACCTGCTTAGATTCCTTTTAAAATAAAAAAAAAAAAGCCTCCTGTCTAGTGCAGGACCCCATGGGGTGATGTATGATTCAGGAATTGTCTTTGAGCCTACATGAGACCTAGATATAGCAGTTTTCTTTGGCCAGTTAATTTATGAGCTATAACAAATGTCTACTTTTTGAGAAGACTTAGTTATTTTTACTGCAATTTTGTACTTGTTGCTGCTGGGACCTTGAACAATATTGTAAATCATATTGATGGCTTTGCCACTGGTAATAAATGGAGAACGGCACTTGTATATTGCTCCAAATCTTCAGTTTGCTACAATAACAAATCAAACATTTATGAGATAATCAGATTACCACTGAACGTATCGTGGTGGAACGGAAAGGTCTGTGTATGTTGCTCTATGTATGATGGAATCACTGCTGATTTTGGAGCTTTATCCACCAGGTTTTCCCATTTATTATCATTGTAGGGAGTATGGTCTTCCTTGGGAACCAGCTTTTTAAATTATTGCTCTGTTTTCAATATTTAATAAATGCTTTGAAACCAGGACCATATGCTTTTATGTAAAAGACTCAGGAACTATCCATTGGTGCATCTTTTCATAATTAAATCCTACATATTTTCACATAAAAACGGTTGTGGATTCTCTGATTTTATCAAGAAGTAAAAAAAAAAAAAAAAAGGGTAAAAGGTGTGGGATCCTCTGGACATAAACTACCTCAAATGATGTTATATGCGGATGTCAAGAATGGTTCTGATGAACAGCTGGTGCACCGCCAAGTAAACTGCAGCCCTATGAAATGCTGGAGCTCAAAGTAATGTCTGGAAATATACTAGTCACTTCATAGCGGATTCCCTATAACTGCAGATGACCAGTTTAAGTGCCATTGTGGTCTAAGGGAAGTATTAAAATGGTGGTTTGCAGTGTTACTTCACAGCTTTTGGGTCCAGGGTTCAAATCCCACCAATGACAACATCTGTAAGGAGTCTGTATGTTCTCCCTGTGATTGTGTGGATTTCCTCCTGGTTGGTGGAGGTAAGATGTTGGCATACTGTGGAATGAATACGATGGAGCGCTTTCCTAAGCTTTCTAATCAACCCATTCATCCTTTCATGGCAGCTGCTTACTCTTTTTCAAAAGGACAATGCACAAAGGTGCCACAAAAGTTGCATAGAATGGATTGTTTCAGGACAGAAACGGCAAGCCTTCCCAGTCTTTAGTCCTCCGCTGGGATGAGGTAGTTTGGCGCCCCTGCAACCGGGTGGCCATAGAGGAGAAATGCAGCTGGGATTGGTGAGGCGGTCACCTCACACCAACACTCCCACACACACTCCGATCCTGAGCCCAGGTCACTTCATGTCAGGCAAGGGATGGTGGGAGGAGCTAAGTGAGGGTGGGACCGTAGTACAGCACCCGGGAAAGGGTGGAGGAATTGAAGTAAAACCCAGGAACACTAAGTTAGAAGGAGAGTTCTTGGTTGGTTGCTGGTTCAGAGAGAGCCAGAGAAACAAACTTCTAAGTAGAAACACCCAACAGCCAATCAGTGACTGAGACCAAGCTGAGAATAGAGGGTCCCTGCGGCCTGTACCACTGATGCCGGCTGGGAACCCATGCTGAACCCGAGGAAGAGCAGAAGGAGCCAGGTGTGCCCGATTAATCCGGTACACTGGTGGCTGGGCCAAAGAACCAGAGTGTTGGCTCTGTAGACATGGCAAGGCAAGCTTCAAGCCACCAACCACAGGAAACCCGGCGGAGTATGGGAACGCGTTGCCCCGAGACCTAACAACCGATGTGGAGAAGGAGAAAGTCATCGTACTAGGGCTAGTGACTCAAGGAGTGGGACGAATCGTTACGGAACCCGTGACAGCCAGACCGTACCCACACGCAGAGAGGAGAACGAGAGGGCCTGAGAGGTACACTTGAGGGGGGAGCGTGACGCAGATGAACCATCCCAGGTGCAGTGAGAACCTAAGCCCATAAGAACTGTAAGGGTATGTGCCCACAGGACGTTTTTTAAGCAGTCCTGAACGCAGCAAAACCTGTACTGGTTTCAAGGATCCTAGAGTCCTTGCCAGGAGATTTGCTGCGTTTAGGTCCTGCGTTTTTATCGCGTTTTTCATGCGTTTTTGCCATTGACTGCAGCAAAAACGCAGGAAAATAGAACGTCAATTCTCTCCCATGCGCAGCAAATCGGAGGGATTTGACACTTCTTGACACTTGCAAAACCAATGTGTGCGCACAGCGTTTCTGTGAAACACCTTGGTTTTGCTGGGAATCAAAACTGCAGGGACAAATTAGCATACATTACCATAAACCCAATGGTAAACTGCATGCAGAAAGCGCATAATAAACACAGCAAAAACGTCCTGTGGGCACATACCCTAAAGAGCTCCGTGTGAGCCCAAGTTGTTGTTGTAACAACTGTAACGTGACTGTGAAGCTGTGTTGTTTGAGAGTAACAAGAAAAAGCCTGGTAAAGCCCAGTACGGTTTGGAATCTGTTTTTTTTATCTGCAGGGAAGAAGAGAAGCTACAACCGTGTAGAGACTGTGTATGCAGCCTGAAGGTATGAGGAACTTTACTTTCTCACTATACTACACCTTTGGATGCCCTGGGGATCAGCCCTACCCATAGAGGGCTCACCATCTAGCTGCACCCACAATCGCCCCATCGGATCCAATTGCAGCAGTGGCTAAATGCTGCTGAAGAGGGAGAGAATTATTGGCAGCGGTGGGCAGATTAAACATGCAGGGGGTGTGAATCTGCCCTTGGCCGCAGCCTCTAGCCACCTCCTTAATGGCTGGAGCATGTAAGTTTTCTAAGTGTATTATGTTGGGGTACAGGGCTGCTCAAGTGCTGGGGGACCCCTTGCCTGCATGCTGCAGACATGCTGCATCCAGTGCTGTAATTAGATCACGATGCCTGGTTTGGTGACAGGTCCTCTTTAACATCAATGCCCCGGGGAACCCAGCTCTACCCGCGGAGAGCTATTCCATCTACAGCTGCTTTAACATCATCCCCGGAAGTTCTGCAGCAGCGGTGGTCCCATTACTGACCACAAGCCGTGGGTGGCGTCACGACAAACTCTAATCCCTTGTAAATACCCCCATTTTACTTGCCAGGACCCGGGACACGGTCCGGACCAGGACCTCCGTGACATCCCCAGCAGCAAACCCGGTCCAGTACCGAGTACCCCGTCCCAGTGGGCTCGACACACACTCAGCTTTATATATTAGATATCAGGGGCTGGCTAGTAGATCATGCCCTGGGTGGCAGTCCACATTCTACAACCCGAGCAGAAGTGAGGAGCGGGGGTGGGTGCTAGCGTGGTAAGGCAGGTGAAGAGCGGGCAGGGGGAGTGCTGGCGTGGTAAGCCATGTGTAGAGCAGGGGGGGAGGGTGTTAGGATAGTGCAGCCTGCTTCACTCACCACCCTCCACCTCACTGTCAGCCGCCGCCTGCTTTCCTGTAATTGCAGCAGGAGCGGCCGCAAAGCATAGCTGCGCGGCCGCTATCACTGCACTGGGTGGCCCTAAACAGGGACAATACCACAGGCCTGGGGGGCAGATGCCCCCCTGCCACCTTGGCCAGTCTGCCCCTGTTAGATATATACAGTGTGTATGTGTGTGTGTATGTATGTATGTATGTATGTATATATATATATATATATATATATATATAATATTATATAAAGCTGGGTGTATGTGGCATACACCCACTCCACAGCTGTCATAGTCACACCCACTCCACATAGCCATGCACACTCTATAAAGCCACGCCCCTTCATAGCTCCACCACCTTTATGGCCCGCCCCTCCACAATGTATGTCCACTAAAATAATTCGCACCTTCAATCACAAAATTTTAAACATACATCCCATTCACTCGGGGTCTGTGGGTTGTGCAGATATGGGGGGTAAGTTTGCTGGCTGCGGGGCTGTTTTTTTGGGGAGAGGCGGCCCATGCGGGTTTAGGGGGGCAGGGTGGTGGTGGTTTGGGAAGGCGTTGTTTTTGGGAGGGCATTTTTTTGGGGCGGGGGTGCAGGTTTGTCATTTTTGCACGGGGGAGTGCATGTTTCGGAGGTAGGCTTTTTTGGGGGGACAGGTATGGAGGGGTGCGAGTGAAGGAGGGCGATGTGGTGTCATTTTTTAGGGGGTGCGGGTGGACAGGTTTGGTGATACGGGAAGTTTAGGGTGCGGTGGGTTGGGGGGTTTTTAGTTGGGGGAAAGTTTTGATGCGTATACTGGACATACCGTAGATACACACAGACATACACTTAGTAACTAACTGTTTTTAGTTATAAGCTATGCTCCAGCAATGCCGGGCTCTACAGCTAGTATATACACACTTATTGGTATAGCACTTTTTGAGTAGTTTAATATTGGTTGCTTTATGCCTGCTCAAACATTTCTGTCTTCATCTAAATTCTTTATGTTTAAGTTCTGGATATCTTGGGTTCTAAGTGAAAAAATATCAAGAAAATTATAGGCAAAAATGATTAATTTATTCCTTACAAGAAACCCTCCACAGAGCGGTGTTAGCCCCAATTCATCAAGACCGGTGATTTTCTTGCCAGTCTTGATGAGCATGGCGAAGTCAGACATCCGGATTCATGAAGATGTGCACACTTCTTCATGAATTAGGAGCTTTAGGGTGGAGGCACACTAGGGTTGTGAAAAACGAAGCGTTTTGTACGCTAGCCATTTCTGCGACTGCGAGTGGGGTGCGTTTGCAGTGTGAGTGCGTTTTTTCAGTCACAAACAGCGATCCGTGTGTAAGGTGTTTTTGAGGCATGGAAGGGCGTGATTGGCCTGCCCCCAAGCTCTGCCCAGCAGCACCAAGGCTGTTCCTAGATTCCAATCAAGGACCAATTTGGGAGCTTAGGGGCCGTGAGTGCAGGTGCACTTCAGAATTGGAATCAGCTTGGCTTCCGGTTCTGCTGATAACGTACAAGCGTATTTCGCGCATGTAACTCTCCTCATATGCTGTTTTGATGCGATAAAAACACGCACCCATTGACTTTCATTGCCCGCACACGCGCCAAAATTGCACACAAACTCAGCATGCTACGAGTGGAATCGCATTGCCGGCGACATGCGAGAGGCGGCCACGGAAAATGCACCACTGTGCCCTGGCCAATTTCTTAACAGCAGTGCGAGTGACATGCGTTTTTCCCCGGCGCAAGACTCACGTGAGTCTCACGCCAGTGTGCCTCCTGCATTAAAGAGTTTCTTGCACCTTCATGCCAGATATCTTTTCCCAGTCACTGACTAGTATAAAGGCCCCATTACACGGCACAACATCATCAACGACATCGCTGATACGTCAAGGGTTTGGATGCGTACCAGCGATGTCGTTGCCACCTCGTTGCGTGTGACTGGCAAGTTGCTACGATAAATCTTTGAATCGGAGTTGACAGGTTTACCAACATGTTGGAAAACCTGCCGATCTCAACTCCAGCAACCTGCTGCATCGTTCTGTGTGACATCGCTATAACGATGTTGTGGATGACTTCACCCATTCCCAGCAATGAGCAGGGATCGTTCGTGGGGTTTGGGTGCGATCCCTGCTCACAACATCGTGCATTGTCCATGATATCTAGATGTGTGACACCTCACCAGCGATGTCAATATGATGTCTGCAATGACCGCGCGCCCATGAGATCGCTGCAGACATGTTCCGATGTCGTGCTGTGTAACCGTACCTTTTAGATTTCTGGGCTAAGTAACACCACATCTTGTCATGCATAAGACGAGTCGTGGCATGATGTCCCAGCTCAAACCCAGTTAAAGGAAAGCAATTGGAACATTACAAATTCACAGTATTTTTTCTCTTCTTTGCTCTGTATTGTTTCATCCCAAAAAAACTTATGGCTGTTTTTTCCCCTTGAAGTGGTAGAAAAAAATTAGCAAAACTACAAGTATAATCTTGCATCTCCTAGCTCCGTTTTTTATTGTTTTTGTGGGCCTGTGAACCAACCATACGATCTTCCATGAATTACCGTACATTGAAAACCTTTCTGCAGTGTTGGTTTGGTTCTCGCACAGCTGACATTAACTGATTCAGTTTTTTTTAGGCATCTTGTGCTTTTTTAGTGTTCCAGAAATGATTTTTAATCATCTCATTCTCCATAACAACAATGACGTCATGTCTGAGTCATGAACTAAAAATAAGCAGACAAGGAAAGGACTGTACTGAGCAGCCTATATTGTGTGTCGTGGCACAAAAGGGATTTCTGTGCCATAAAGCTGATGTTTTACATTAGTTTTGCTTATTGTGCTGTGTGATTTTTGACTTTTGCTCTGTAACTAAGGTTGTATCAGTCTCATCTCTTAAACTGCTGATTACATTGAATCCTAAACTATTTTTTGGGTAATTTTCAGGTTTGGACTGACCATATGTTGTTAGTTTCGATGAGCTGCTTATAGGGAATTTGGCAGCAGGATTTCTCTCCCCCAAATAATTTATATGCGCTTGTAGCTCTCCAAGACAAGTCCAGCAATACCATTAGAGCCCCGGAGATGTCGGCGGCTACTGGCGGGTGTGCACACGTTTTTGGCGACCCGCCAGCATCTCCAGCGATGGGCCGGCAAGCTCAGAGGGGCATCGCCGCCGGGTTTCTCAAAACCCCAGCGGCGAAGCAAGACAACGCATCGCCTGTCAGCTCGCCGGCGGCCGGTTACATGGGGCGATGTGTGCACATCGCCCCAGATCGGTTGCCTGGTTTCAGAGCACTGCTCTCAAACCAGGAGACCTCCCGGCGGCGCCGACATCGCCCCTATGTCACCTCATGTAAGGGGCCGCTGATAGGCCAAGCCCCTACGTCGCCTATGTAATCGGCGGCGATGTCGCCACGTGTAATGTGGCCTTAATATGATCAGTCCTTTCCTCCATTACTGAGAAATCAAAGTTTGAAGTTATATGAACATGAGGCTGAAAAGCTATGGTAATTTGCAGTGGCACTCCAGCTCTATTTCTCGTCCAGTGCCACCTCCTTTTGCATAAATATGCCATAAATGCTAGGAATATGTATGTACAAGGGGGAAAAGAGGTGCAACCGGGTACAGATGACAGTGGTGCACCCAAATGGTATGAGATACACAACACAGTATGAGAAGTATTATCAGCTGGTGCAGACGCAAGTGAAAATACAGAGCTCATATGGAAAGCAGTGTGTGTTCTGCGCTGCTGTGAAGGATCATCGATGAATAAGAATTCCAGGACACACGAGTGAAGAACATACGGTTTATTTTACACGTTTCAACGTTTTCCAGCAGCTTCTTCATAAAATGCACAATACCTTTTGTGGTTTTCTTGAAGTATAAACTGGACAGCTTGGAAACGCGAAGAATAAATCGCATGTTCTTCACTTGTGTGTCATGGAATTCCTATTCATCGATGATCTTTCACAGCAGCGCAGAACACACTCACTGCTTTCCTTTTGATCTATGAACACAAGGACCCTCTTCTTAATCCCTTAACAAATTGCTTAAACTACCTGTAAAGCAACATCTTCTAATCTGTCCGATGCCGTCTGTTCAAGAAAATAGAAAAAATGGCCATATTAACAACTGGTAAGGTTACAGTCTCTCCCTTTGCCCCAAAATGTTGTTTTCCTACACAGGAATGTCTAGGACAACAACTGCAGTAGTCGGAGATGATGTAATAATAATCCTTCAATGTGAATGTGTCATACTAAGTAAAACTAGTTTATTATTCCAAAGGTCCTGCAAAACACGGTCAATGACACTGAAGCAGAGGCAAAAACCAGGCAAGATTACTTGATGGGTTCCAACGGCTAATTTATTGGCACACAATGTATATACACACTTGAGCTTATATAGTTAAATTGTTGACTGTCTGTGATGTCCTAAGGCTCCATGGATATTAGATTAAAATAGGCTGAACCTGCCGATATGGGCATTTGTGGTGCCCCTGAGGGTCCAGTCGCCACAGAGGTACTGCACCTCAGCCAATGGTATGGTACCCTACTCTCGGGTAAGGAGGGGACACCATCCACCATCTAGCACCCACACACTTGCATCCAACACTACATACTCCAGGTCGGGGATTCGGACGGACCCTGTTTAGGGAGGGCCCCATTGCAGGCTGGAGGGGAAATAGGTAGAGGGTGTGGGTGGAGGAAGAAGAAAAGTAGAGCACCAGAAAGTTGGGGAGCAGGAAGAAGGACGTAAAAAGAGCAGACGGACGTAGGAGACATGAGGAGAGTGGAGGGAGTTGGTGTCAGGAGGTTGACACAAGAGGACATGTGTGAGAGACGTCCTGGGGACTGGAGCTGGTTGGAGCTCGTCCCAGGAGAAAGAAGTAAGAGACCATATAGAGGAGCTAGAGAGAAGCTCTAGAGGGACAAAAAGGGCCCCAGGAGCACGGGAAGTAAAAACTCCACCCGTCGTTCCCGCATCCAAGTCGACGAGAACCAGGGTCAGCTGGAGGGACCAAGCCACAGAGGGAACCGGCCCCAGACTAGTAGAGTGAGTGAAAGACTCAACTAGCAAACTGGAGACTGTGGTAGCTTTAAGGGCAACAGTCAACAATCGCACTTACTCATCGAAAAAGTAGCCGCATAGGGTCGAGGGGACTAGAACAGAGTCGCCCGCCAGGACCTGAGGTTACTAGGTCGAGACACTGAGTGTGAGGTGCGGGGCAGGAGGGCGAGAGCCAGTGCAGGAAGATGACCCTGGAAGGAACACCAGAAGGGGTGGATCGTTCCCAAATTATCTATGAGTATGTTGGAGCCATAACCCGGAGAACACAGCACCTCGTGGACCACTGGACACATCTGGAGACGTGTACGAACTTTGAGAAAAATCCCAAGACTGCATCCTGCTGTGTTCTCCAAGTTATTTACAGCGTTGTTGCCTCTACATAGACTTTGTATCACTGCCCTGGGCCTCCTGCTCCACTCGTGGGGAGCTGAACCACCATAGCTGCATCACCATCTGGTTCAGAGGATCTGCACTGCAGCATCGCCTATCCATCCCACTTGCCGAATACCACAGGTGGCGTAATGTTAAATCTCATACAAATTACATATTCCCCATTTTCATGACACAGCCAGGGCCACAGAGCCAGGTCACAGTCCCGTGACCTTCCCAGAGAACTGCCCGACCCGTTTCCGAGTACCCCATGGCCCTGGTGGGCGTGTCATATTACCAGGCAACAATCTTTGCCCAATAGATAATCTCAAGGAGGAGAAAGATCAGGTAGTTGGACTACTTTTTGGAAAGCCGATCCTTTTAGTTTCAGGGGCAATAAGCCGATGGTAGAGGTATTTGTCAGCAGCTTTCTCCACTGCATGTGGAAAACATATAAAAGCTCATCTGAGTTTCATGTGTATAGGACAGATGTAAAAGATGGCTCCTCAGGGGTGTCATGAATGACCAGCTTTAGTTGATTGGCTGAGACACAGGAGATGTCAGAGCAGATTGCCTGTCGAGGTCTCAATAACACAAAAGATTGACAGTTGTGTGTATATGCATTGTATAAAGTCTGAGCCCGGACTCCACTGTGTTTTCAGACTGATAAGCTTTCTACTGAGCCTGTACACTGTTCTGCTCATACCGGATCCCAGCACCTCAATCCGCTGCTGCAGAGCACTTTATTTATTGATGGGGGAGTCTCAGAATCTGGGTCCCTAACAACCTCATGATCATGTTTAGAAAAGACCAGATATTAAATAAAATATAAAAAAAAGATAACCTTTAAGTGTAGTTTGCAGAAAATGACATTGTGTCAGAAGAGGGCAGGCAGCATGTGTAATGCAATGTATGGTAATATAGAATAGTATAGACTCTGTGCACACAAAGTCATGTGAATGAGACCTAAAGTGGAGTTTACATGTTTTATTCTATTCATATTCTAGCACTACATGCTTTAGGGTATGTGAAAATGTTCTTAATTATTGCAATTTCTTGCTACCATAATATTATTTTTTTAACTCCTCCTTCTACAATTCTTTTTGGAGATATTAGCATGCCAACCTTTTTTTTTTGGATGATGATTTTTGTCTTTTCTCTGTCTATAAAGTGTGTCACAGTACAAAGCATGAACAATAGCTTGGCCCATGCTGACTGACATGTGACCCATCCCAAACACCTCATTGTCCGTAATCACTGAGTATACAAAGGACAGGATTTCCTCTACAATTCTGGGTCACTTTCACGTGTTCATCTGATCCAGAATGACTGATCATTTACCATAGTGCAAATGAAGAGTACAAAGCAGAGACTGACCACCTTACAACCAGGGCCTGTACATCATGTCGTGGTGAGTACGTTACATGAGAGTGTGCCGGCTTCACATATATGCTGTGTAGATGAATCCTGGCTTACCATCACCTGGCAGAATTCACAACTTTAGGTTCACCTTCTTTTCGACAGATGAAGCTTTAATGGAGGATTTGAAGCTTTGGTGAAGCAGTGATTAAATTATGATTATGCTACACCTGTAAAGTGTTACGGTAAGCTTACATCCCATTCAGGCACGCGTCATACCTCTGATGGTTCTGTGTCAACCCCCGTAAAATATGATTTACATGTACCCGCAATGGAGCCATAGACTTAACCCAACAGAGCTGAAAACCCCCAACTTTCGACTTTGAGCTTTATTTTTTTCTTTTTTAGCCATATCTGTCTTTGAAGTCAGAAACAGTAACTTCATTGACTAAACTGTTGTTTCCGACTTCAAAGACATGTATGATCGAAAGAAAGCTCAACTGGAATCCAGCCTTTTATGTTTTGGACTTTGATTATTGAAGTCTCTGGCTCCAGAGGGAGGACATCTGAATCCTGTTTACAGATGGAGCCCCTGAGGGGTTACAAGTGCATGGCTGAAACATGAAATGAACCCAATGTAGCATTGCATCATCTATGCCTGCCTTCGGGGTATAGTTATATGTATACATAAAAATTGCATGTGAATTGTTGCTGTTTAGAAATGTAATCTCCAAGGGTGATAACGAAAAATAAATGTTTCGCCTATAAGAGTCTCGTCTCAAACTGCATCACAGAACCACTTCCAATTGTTCAACCTGTGACTATCTTTATGGCTTTGATGGGTTGTTGTTTTTTGACCAAACAGTCAAAAAGGTTTCTTGTAATTGTACCCTAAGGTCAGAGTCACACATCCATGCTTCGTGGTCTTTATTAGGACTGTGAGCCACAGAAAGACAGCAGGTCTCCTGACTCCAACTCAACCACCTCACATAGGCTGATCAGGCTGTTGAGTTTAGCATAGTTGACCCCCAGCCAGTCCATGCATCGATGGCCGCGTATAGACCACTAAGAACACGTATGTAAAATGGGCCAAGGCTAGGGTCAGCAGTATTTGGGTTTTTTTGGTCAGTGTACTGTCTGTGTGCTCAAGGGACAACACACATCCAATTATAACAAATCTGAGTACACCAATGATTTCACATGAACCTATAGAGAAGGGTTGGGGAACTCTAGTCCTCAAGGGCCACAAACCGTGCATGTTTTTAGGATTTCCCTAGTATTGCACAGAGGTTGGAATCACCATGTGCATTTATAAGGAAATCCTGAAGACTTGCACGGTTTGCGGCCCTCGAGGCCTGAAGTTCCCCATCCCTGATGTAGAGGAAAACAATTGCAGCTTGCACCAATCTGATTGGTCAGACAAGTTTTCGTCAATAGAAGGCAGCTGCTGTGCGATGCGGATACATTTATGGAGCCAATGCCTTCTGCAATGTTACTGGCCTGGGTTTTAGTATGGCTGTCTGAACTCAGCCTGGAGGTGGGCACAGGTGATGCAATATGAGACTTTCCAGGTGCATTGTATATATAGATAGGGTTCCGGGAAGTTGTATAGTCAGCATCTGGCCACCTTCACGTTGAGGTGCTACTTTTCACATCCTGTTTTTGTGGGAAAAGTAAATTACAGACGATGAAAGACAAAGGCAGTAGAGGGAAACTGCAAACAATGTACAGTACTACCGACATGTGGCATCCAGTCTCTTCCAGGTGTTCATTACCTGTCATAGAAACAGGTCACTTGATGATTTAACCAGGGATTTCTACTATACTTTTTCCCTGTAGGAAGCCTATGGAAAACATGGTAGGGCCTGTGGAGTTTGGAAAAAAATAAAACGTCAGAGACCCAAAAACAAAATTGTCAACAAACACCACAGAAATGCATTCTTTTCTATCGAGTCACAAAAGAACGCTGCAAAAACTGTGTGTGAAAGTGCTGTTAATTGCATCATGCTGTGGAGTGTCATGGACCTCCTTTTCTTTGAGTTTAGTGACGCTGAGAACATTTTGGATTTATATAATTTCTTCTCTCACCAGAATATCCCCAGATTATCCGATGCAAAAGATTAATATGACGAAGGAAACTGTTCAGTCAACATTACTGAGTTTCTTCATTTTCATTTTTGGCGCTGGGATTTTGCTATTTATATTCTGCTTTGTCTTTTGCTGTTATGTGTTCAGGTAAGAATTTGTTTGATTACGTGTCTATTTTATAGGGTTATTGCCATTTTTTTTCATTTATGGCATATCACAAGATGTGTGACAGCTGCCAGTCACACAGCGGAGCTTCCATTGTAATGAATTGAGGAACCATGCATGGCCAACAACCTCTTTTCCTCTGATGGCAGCCTGCAGCAGAGGCAGAGTCTTGAGAAATATGTAGGTCTCTATGGTGGGACCAAAATCTATCTTGCATTGTGGATATACTTTTAAAGGTACCGTTACACGCTTCAATGTTGTTGAGATCTCACCAAAGATCTCACGGGAGTACAGTCGTTAGGACATCATTTTAGAGATCGTTGGTGAGATGTCACACGTCTAGATATCATGAACGACGCACCAACGATGTAGCGAGCAGCTATCATTCACACAACCCATCGAACGATACTTGTTCACTGTTGTGAATAAGGGAAGTCGTTAACGACATCGTTATCACGGTGTCACACACAATGATGCAGCAGGTTAGCTGATCGAGGATCGTCTGATTTGAGAACATGTTCTCAAATCTGCGATCAATGATCCAACGATTTATCGAGTCGTATCTTGGTGTAACACCCAACGACGTAGTAACGATGTCATTTGGACAACTCCAAACCCGTGATGTTTGAGCGATATCGTTCAAGATATCACACCATGTATTGGGGCCTTAATGTTCAATGTCCAACATGGATCAACTCTGTCACATGGCAATAATGCTCTCCTAAATCCTATTGGCCCCTTTAGATATAATATTGTACACTCTGAGATACACCATACGCTCTATCTACTTGTGGGTCTTTTATATAACATAACTGCCCATGGCATACCTGATAGTTATGTTCCTCAGTCTTAGCCAAGGGTCACACGATCAAATATTTTCTCCGCCAAGAAAGCGATTATGTTAGTAATAATAATAATAATAATAATGTTAATGACACTCTGATCCGAGTTGGATCCCAGTGTCAGCTTAATGTGATCCGATTCTCTCAATAATGAGAGAATCATATCACCGGTGTGAAGAAGGAGATAAAAAAAATTCTCCATCTTCCCCATTCTGTGAGTACATGGAAATCGGATTGTACTCAGATGACAATGAATTCCACGCACCGATAGACTTGAGTGAGTGCACAATATCCAATTTGCGTTGCCACTAGTAGCATGCTGCATTTTTTTTTTCTTCTGCCGAATTGGCATGAGCAAAACAGTGCTGATCAGCATAACCCGTTAGTAGAACATCGGACCGAACCGGCTGCAGATCTCCTGACTGAACAAACTCAGAAGCCTCTTACTGTAGATCTACATCATGTTATTGAGTTCGGGTCAGGAAACTCACATTCGGTCTATATTTGGATTGTGAGTGTCAGAAGTGTGAAACCTGCCTTAATAATTGATCATTTCATGTATTTTAGACTCCGGCAACAAGAGCAGTACAGAAGCCGTGGCTATAAGAAGGTAAATTCATCTATTGTGACTTGTTAATCTATTGTGTCTTGGCCACCTCTGTGCCAATAAGTCTATAAATAAATTCATTTTCCCAATTGAATAATTAAAAAAAAATGTGGTTTTAATTAAAGGTTCATTTACTAAAATACATTATGTGCAGAATTATTAGGCAAATGAGTATTTTGATCACATGATACTTTTTATACATGTTGTCCTACTCCAAGCTGTATAGGTTTGAGGCCAACTACCAATTCAGTAAATCAGGTGATGTGCATCTCTGTAATGAGGAGGGGTGTGGTCTAATGACATCAACACCCTATATAAGATGTGCTTAATTATTAGGCAAATGCCTTTCCTTAGGCAAAATGAGTCAGAAGAGAAATTTGACGGGCTCTGAAAAGTCCAAAATTGTGAGATGTCTTGCAGATGGATGCAGCAGTCTGTAAATTGCCAAATATTTGAAGCGTGATCACCGAACAATCAAGCGTTTCATGGCAAATAGCCAACAGGGCGCAAGAAGCATATTGGGCAAAGAAGGCGCAAAATAACTGCCCATGAATTGAGGAAAATCAAACGTGAAACTGCCAAGATGCCATTTGCCACCAGTTTTGCAATATTTCAGAGCTACAACGTTACTGGAGTATCAAAAAGCACAAGGTGTGTCATACTCAGGGACATGGTCAAGGTAAGGAAGGCTGAAAAACGACCACCTTTGAACAAGAAACATAAGATAAAACATCAAGACTGGGCCAAGAAATATCTTAAGATTGATTTTTCAAAGGTTTTATGGACTGATGAAATGAGAGTGACTCTTGATGGGCCAGATGGATGGGCCAGAGGCTGGATCAGTAAAGGGCAGAGAGTTCATTCCGACTCAGATGCCAGCAAGGTGGAAGGGGGGTACTGGTATGGGCTGGTATCATCAAAGATGAACTTGTGGACCTTTTCAGGTTGAGGATGGAGTGAAGCTCAACTCCCAGACCTGCAGCCAGTTTCTGGAAGACAACTTCTTCAAGCAGTGGTACAGGAAGAAGTCGGTATTGTTCAAGAAAAACATGATTCTCAGGCAGGACAATGCTCCATCACATGCATCCAACTACTCCACAGCGTTGCTGGCCAGTAAAGGTCTAAAAGAAGAAAAAATAATAACATGGCCCCCTTGTTCACCTGATCTGAACCCCATAGAGAACCTGTGATCCCTCCTAAAATGTGAGATCTACAGGGAGGGAAAACAGTACACCTCTGGGAACAGTGTCTGGGAGGCTGTGGTGGTTGCTGCACGCAATGTTGATCGTAAACAGATCAAGCAACTGACAGAATCTATGGATGGAGGCTGTTGAGTGTTATCATAAAGAAAGGTGGCATATTAGTCCCTAATTTTTTTTTGTGTTTGCATGTCAGAAATGTTTTTTTCTACATTTTGTGCAGTTATATTAGTTTACCTGGTGAGAATAAACTAGTGAGATGGGAATATATTTGGTTTTTATTAAGTTGCTTAATAATTCTGCACAGTAATAGTTACCTGCACAAACAGATATCCTCCTAAGATAGCCAAATCTAAAAAAAAACACTCCAACTTCCAAAAATATTAAGCTTTGATATTTATAAGTCTTTTGGGTTGATTGAGAACATAGTTGTTGATCAATAATAAAAATAATCATCTAAAATAGAACTTGCCTAATAATTCTGTACACAGTGTATTAGGCTCAGAGAGGACTTTTTAGCAGGCCTAGGTAGGCCAATTTCTGTTCTTAGGCTGGAAACACACTTGTGAGTGGAAAAATAGTCCGATTGACGTTTCCAAGAGTCGGACGAGTGTCGTTCAATTTTTAATCCGTTTTGCATCCAGCTGTGATGCGACTGTCTGACATTTCTCTCAGATAAAAAGGGAAATGGAGCGCACATAGAGTAATTTCCTTTTGTACAATTATCCTCAGTGCCCCCCTTTAGTGGAAGGACTCACCTGATTTGGTTGTGCAAGTCACAACCAACTAACTCCGCTCTCTGTTATGGTCGCAGCAGGTGCCCAGCAAAAGTAAGGATCCAAAGGGTTAACAGAAAGTGCTGGGTTTCATAGATCCACCGCGCTGACCTCCAGTGAAGACAAACAGAGTGATGTATAAAACTCTGTTTAATGGGTAATTTGCCTACCGGTTTCGTGATTTCAGTTATCAGGATGCCCTGATGAAGTGATAACTGAAATCACGAAACCGGTAGGCAAATTACCCATTAAACAGAGTTTTATACATCACTCTGTTTGTCTTCACTGGAGGTCAGCGCGGTGGATCTATGAAACCCAGCACTTTCTGTTAACCCTTTTGATTTCTCTCAGATCACATCCGAATGCTGTCCGAGTGCACTCTTTTTTTTCTCAGCAGCTATTACTGTATATCATTATCAGGAACATTTTTTACAGAATGATAATGTATCAATTAAAAAATCAGATCAGACTCAGATGGTCCGTGTGCGTTCCGACTGTGGTCCGTGATTTTTGTTGCACCCATAGACTTGCATTGGCGAGTCTCAGCTGTGAATCGCATACTGTCGCAAATGTGCGCTCGGACATTAAATAGCATTGGTCTGACTGCAATGCGAGGGTAAACAATGACCATTTCTAGAGAATAACAGAAAATACAGATTATTATTATTTATTATTATAGCGCCATTTATTCCATTTACATGTGAAAAGGGGCATACATAGACAAGAACAATAATTAAGAACAATAGAAGGTACCGGCAAACACAGGAGGAGAGAGGACCCTGCCCGCTAGGGCTCACAGTCTACAAGATATTGAAAAATCCAGGGGAATTGATACAGTAAGGCTATGTGCCCACAGGACGTTTTTTGTGCAGTCATGAACGCAGGAAAACCTGAGGATCCTAGAGTCCTTGACAGGAGAAATGCTAAGATCTTGTCTGCGTTTTTTGCGCATTTTATGTGCGTTTTTACTGCGTTTTTTGTGCGTTTTTCCTGCGTTTTTGATGCTGCGTTTTCCCTGCGTTTTTCCCATTGACTGCACCAAAAACGCAGGAATAATTGACATGTCAATTCTTTGCTATCCGCACCAAAAACGCAGGTATTTGACAGTTCTTGACACTTGCAAAACCAATGTGTGGGCACAGCGTTTCTGTAAAACACATTGGTTTTGCTGGGAAGCCCAACCGCAGGAACAGATTAGCATACATTACCATAAATCCAATGGTTTTCTGCAAGCGGAAACCGCAGCAAAAACGCAGCAAAAACGCCCTGTGGGCACATACCCTAACTACACTGAAAATTGATAAGTTTTTACTTTGTTTTATTTACAAAAGGAGAACATTACTTTCTAAATTCAGAATATCCCTTTAAGATTTTGATAACCATCCTGTTTTCTCACCTATGTATCTGATCACATAACCAAGAAATACTTGCTGCTCATGAGATCAGATGGTATATTGGATTTGCTGCCATTAAAAACTATTTATAGGGCACAGCTGCTCGCTAATCCCGCGGAGCTCGTCACCCTGCATGGCTTTGGTCTCTTGCTAAAATGTCAAACCTTCAGATCCATCAAAACCTTTGTGTACTTACTGTACTTAAAGGGAACTTGACACCTGCGCCCCCGATCCATCGACAGCATGTATCAGACACTGGTTGTAGGATTTCAGTTAGGCATTTTATTACTCTGAAGCGCTGTGGTTTTTCAGTGCAAAACATGCGACAAAAGCCAGTGGGAATGAAGCGCCATAGGAGATTACTTGGACAGGGTGATTATTGGCGGTCTCTCCCTGCCTTCTCCATTGAAGTGATGGATTTCTGCCTGCTTGTGCATGTAAAGAGACTAATTACCTCATCTGGAGATGTTTGTACTGATACATAACTCGGTTCTGCATCTGCTATAGCTGTAAGGGCCCCTTCACACGTGTCCATAAAAAAATCACATGTGTGGTACATTCCATTTTGATCCTTCGTGTGGCCATCTCTGTGTGCGTGTGAACCATCCATGTGTCTTCCGTGTGACATGTTGCAGAAATAAAATGGATTTAAGTAGTTACTGATTTTTATGTTTTGATAATGTTCAAAGATAAAGATAGTTTGTATAGCTTTCTATTAACCAAACTAATTAATTGTAAAAATACAACATGGCGCCCGTCCCTATGTTTGGTAACCAGCAAAGGTAAAGCAGACAGCTGTGAACTGATATCATCAGGCTTGGAAGGTTCATGGTTATTAGGCCCTTCCCAGCCTAAAAATAGCAGCCCGCAGTCACCCCAGAAGTGGAGCATCATGAGATGCTCCAATTCAGGGTCTTCGGCTTGGCTCTTCCCACTGCCCTAGTGCTTTGGCAATCAGGATAATGGTTTTTGGGGTTGATGTCAGCTGTATAGTGTCCAAAAACACAGCTGATATCAAGTCCTGGTGTTAGTAATGGAGAGGTATTTCCACTTTTAATTGCGGACTGGTATTTTTAGGCTGGGAAGTGCCAAATAACCATGGACCTTCCTAACCTAATAATATTTGCTCACAGCTGTCTGCTTTACCTTTGCAGTTTCAAAAAATATATGTGCACATCTTCAACACATAAAAAACTGTAGTTTCTTGAATGCATTTATTTCTGGAAGGTGTCACATGGACAACACACGAATGTCATCCATGTGCTGTACGTATGTGCTCTGACCCATTGACTTGTATGGATCTGTGCTGCCAGTAGAAAACAGACAAGTCTCTGTGTGGTTCACATGGACACAAGGTCTGTGTGAAAACATGTAAGCAGCCCAGAGGCATAGCAAGTGTGCAGCTCAGGGAGGCGCAACTTCTGAGAGGGCCCCTATCCAGGTAACCTCAGCAGATGACTGGGCTTTTACTAAAAAAAAAATCTCTACACAAAGACCAACACTGATATTACCGCCATATGATTACCACATACTGGTAGATACCAGTCCTGTAGAACTTATGATAGATTACACTTACCATTCTGTCTTATGAAATTGTTCACTTTGCTCATCTTTTCCATCTGGCCCAGACCGACATGACATCTCCAGCCACAACTCATCTGCAGAGATTACATCAAACACTCATCTGACTTCTCACATTTCAGCACCGTTCCCCATCTATTCCCAACCTGCACAAACTTCTCATCCTGCTGATACCAGCATTCTGAGCCACTGTCATATGTGTCCCTATTATTGCCCTTACTGTGTGCCCTCAAAATGGTAAAACAAACCTCTAGAATATATTAATGCCCTGTGCAAGTGCCCTAGAAAACAGTGCACTTTTACCCCTATAAAATAACTAGATGGGTGCCCGATGCACAATGCATCGGGATTCTAGCAGAGCGAGTCTCTGACTCGCAATGGCTGCTTCGCGGCCAATGCTTCGCGTTGCTAAGGCGACTCGCCATGCCCGCTGCGCGGGCATAGCGAGTCGCCTTAGAGCTGCTCGCAATGGCCGCTGCGCGGCCAATGCTTCGTTCGTATCCACATGACCACGCTGACTCGCAGCGAGAGCGGTCTCAAAAGGGGCAAAAAAGCCATTCGTGATTATATAATAGATAATGCCCCTGTGTGCCCCCTTCATCAGTCACAGTAACCTGAGTGCCCCAATAACAATAAGTGCCCACATAACATTTAATAATGTCCTGAGTCTCCCCGGTACAGCTCTCCTCTACACAGTTTGATGCCCCCACACTATATGATGTCCTCCTCAGTAGACCCCACATTGTGTCCATTGCCCTTAGTAGGTTGTCTTTGTGGCTGCGTACTACCTATAACTCCCTGTGGTAAGCTCTCAGCAGTGTTTTATTCTTATACTAATGCACATGCATGTCACTATTGTATCTTATTTTGTGCACTGCAGAATCCTTACCCATCTGCATGTGTAGCAGGTCCTAATTAATTCATATAGGGTTTAATATATTTAGTGAGCTGCAGGCACTTGCATTTATCCCCTCTTCTATACTTTACACTTATATAGTTCATATTCTGTTTTTCTTGAGCATTGTTCTAATTAAGTTGTCTTTTTGCACAATTAACTCCACCTTTGTTCCTCTTGTTATTACGGTAATCATAGCCCTCTTAGTAGCCCCACTCTGTGTTATGGTCCTATTAGAAGCTCCCACACTGTAACATGGCCTTCTTGGTAGCCCCCACACTGTCATGTCTCCCTTAATAGCCATCACACAGCATCATGGTTCCCTCAGCAGCACGCACACTTAATAATGACCCCTAAGTAGTCGCCCCCACACTGTATATTGCCCCCTTATGTAGACCCCACAATGTATCATAGCTTAAAGGGATCCTGTCACCTCCAAAAAGCCACCTAAGCTACAAAATCATGTCCCTGCAGCATCCTGTCACTAATCTCACACTCCTTTTGTCTCCTAAAAGCATCCTGTGAAAGTAGATGATAACGATTTTATACTCACTCATTAGGGATTATAATTAGTAGGGGCTATATTCTTTAGCCCTTAGGGCGTGTTGTTTTGCAGGCTCCAGGATTCATCCTCCATCTCTCTGTGCTGCTGTGATGTGGACCTGAAGGCAGGACTAATGATTTGCATTCTGTGAGTGACAGAGAGGGAGGAGGGCAGAGCCTGCACAAGCAAAGCAACAGAGAGAGAGAGGGTGGATCCTGGAGCCTGCAAAACAACACACCCTAAGGACTAAACAATATAGCCCCTACTAATTATAATCACTAATGAGTGAGTATAAAATAATTTTTATCTACTTTCACAGGATGCTTTTAGGAGACAAAAGGAGTGAGATTAGTGATATGATGCTGTAGGGACATGATTTTGTAGCTTAGGAGGCGTTTTGGAGGTGACAGGATCCCTTTAATCTTAATCCCCCCACACTTCCATGGCCCTTTTAGTATATCATGGGCACAGGGCAGCTGCATTCTCCCTGCATTTACCTACAAGTTCCCTCAGGTGGTTCAGAAGAGGATCGTGTGCACATACCCTTAGGAAGCAACTCAGTAGTTTAACAATTAAATAATAAAGATGCCAACAAAACAGCCATAAAGATACCAAAGATGCTACAGGAAAAACTTTGCCAGAATGTTCCTGTGGTGTGTTCTGATTTAATAATTCTGTGGGTATTCTGATGTGAAGGATCATACATAGAAATCATAGGAGATGTTCAAATAGCCCTCCATATAGTATAATGTACCCCCCTAGTCCTTCATATACTGCAATTGGCCTTAAAAAGTCTTCGATATAATAAAACGCACACCCTCATAGTCCTCCATAGGATAATGGGATACAATGGGATAATAGGAGCCACATAGTCCTCTGTAGAGTATAATGTGCCCCTCATGGTCCTTTATATAGTATAATGCACCCCATAGTCCTCCAAATAGTATAATGCACCCCCATTGTCCTCCACATACTATAATGCACGCCCATAGTCCTCTATATGGTATAATGCACCCCGCATAGTCTCCCATATAGAATAATGCACCCCATAGTCCTTTATATAGCATAATGCATCCCCATAGTCCTCGAAATAGTATAATGCACCCCATAGTCCTTCATATAGTATAATGCACCCCCCATAGTCCTCTATACAGTATAATGCACCCCCATAGACCTCCTTAAAGTATAATGCACCCACATAGACCTCCAAAAAATATAATGCACCCCATAGTCCTCCAAATAGTATAATGCACCCTCCATAGTCCTCCATAAAGTATAATGCACCCCATAGTCCTCTATAAAGTAAAATGCATTCCCCATAGTCCTCTATAAAGTAAAATGCATTCCCCATAGTCCTTTCTATAGTATAATACACTCCATAGACCTTCATATAATATAATGCATCCCCATAGTCCTTTATATATTATAATGCACCCCATGGTCATTTATATAGTATAATCGACACACCATAGTTATCCATATAAAATTATGGATAACAGTGTACTCACTGATTTACACTAAATAAATACTCCCCTCTCCTCATTCCTCTTCGTGGTGAGTGTTCTGCATCTCTGCACATGTCTGATACAGTTGGCGCACTGTAGTGACATCTTCACACCTGCTGTGCTGAGATATCAGATCTCAGACCCACCAGGAGACTGAAGGAGGAGGGAGCAGTCCCTCTATCTTCATTGCTTTCAACTGTATCCGCATAGATGATGTCAATATAGTTGAATTTGCAATGATGGTGGCACCGGGTTTCCTAGACTCATAGATCTCCATAGCGGCTGCGTGATCTGCTGCCATTGACAATACGCCACTGCTGACGTCTGTAAGACTCTGTGTGCACATGGTCTTACGGTATTATCATGTAGTGACATGGGGAGGAAGTCTTAATACTAGAAGTGTTTGACCAGAACCTATGGTGTGCTCGTGTTTTGTAACATCCATGCATCTGTACTGCATACCGCATCCCCCAGCTTGTTGCCCCATACGAAATAAAGTGTAAGTGACTTTACTCAGTTGTGTTACAGCACAATGCTGGTACCGGGTACCATAATAGGGTCCAGAAGCCTAAACAATATTCCTTTTATATCTGTATGGATATTTTGCTTGTCATGAATTCATCTACGTTATGTTTTTAAAATAATTTATTACAGCTGATAACCTCTCACTCCATATATCTTTTCTAGGTGGTGTTAAAGAACAAATCCAAGAAAACCAGCCTGATCGGAGTAAGCTTCATGCTAATATTGCTTTTTGGCAAATTGGTCATATGCTGGCATAAACACCTTAGTTGAACAAAAATATTGCAACTCTTGGCATTTACACACCAGTACCGGCCAATTACTCTAATATGGGGGGGATGGAGGGGGGTCATGTCTGCCTGTCAAATTCATCATAAGTTATGCCATTAAAGTGGTTTACCTCACTCAAGAAATGAACTCTAGACCCTGTCGGGTATATATAACTGGGAGGGGCGCACGCTGGGGAACAGATGCAGCTAATGAACACCATATAATGAACCATGTGCCTGTGATCCAGTGAACATTTCATTATGACTGGAAACAGCTATACAATTCTTAATGAATTTCCCCTATGAGAATGTTGACACTGAATCTTTTTGCTGACTTTTTGAGTAGAAACTGAAGCAGAAACCCAAGTTTTAAAGAGAATAAGGATAGGTTCCAGCTCACCCAACCGCTCTTTGCTCATCGACCTGGGGATTAGACACCGGCATTGTATTGGCCTTGCATCAAGGTTAACAGATAAAATTGGAATCCGGCTCAACAGGAATGGATTTTAATTTTCTTATATTTTTCAATAATGATGGTGCATAAAAAGAAAAAATTACATCACATGGTCGACATGTTTCGACTGCATTAAGTAGTCATGACTCGGGGCATTGAGTGAAGATTACTCAATGCATTATTGTATGCACCATCTTTATTGAAAAATATAAGAAAAAGAAAATCCATTCCTGTTGAGCCGGATTCCAATTTTTCTATTAAAGTTTGAGTTTCTGCTCCATGAAATCCTAAAACATATCAGTGTGAACATACCCTAAGGACTCATTCACACATTTCCCATTTTACTAGGGGAATAGTTCATGTACCCATTATAATCTATGGGCTTGGTGACATTCCCTGTTTTTTGTTTTTTGTAGACTAAAAAAAAAAGAATTGCCCAGTTTTGATTCAATTAAAACATCTCAATCAGTCATAACCGTTTGCATCCTGAGTGCTCCCCATTTTCAGTCACTAATTAGTGAATATATAACAGGTAGGAGAAGCTTGGGAACATTTCTTTTTTACGTACAAGAAAAACAGATGCCTCAATTATGGGGAAGATAGACACATGGACCAAAACGGATGAAAGTCAAATAAAAATTGGATAGTGGCATTGCTATTTAGGACAACATCTGTTTAATATGCCTGTATGGATAATCATATGGTAATAGGTGATTGTACCACAGTACGACCACTTTGCCCCTGGAGAAGTCTTAATACGGTATGTTGCCATCATTTCAACAAGCAAATTAAAAAAAATATATGAAAGACAAAAATATTTGCATTTCCCTATAAATCAGTGTTTCTTTGTAGAATAATAGACCATGATTCCTATTTTGGCGAAGAAGATATCCTACAGTGGATACAGAAAGTATTCAGACCCCTTTACATGTTTCACCTTTGTTTCGTTGTAGCCATTTATAAATTCAAAAATGTTCATTTTTTCCTCATTAATGTACACTCTGCACCCATCTTGACTGAAAAAAACACAAATGTAGAAAAGTTTGAAAATTTATTAAAAAAATAAAAACTAAATTATCACATGGTCATAAGTATTCAGCCCCTTTGCTCAGTATTGAGTATTTGCACCTTTTGAGCTGTACAGCCATGAGTCTTCTTGGACTGATGCAACAAGTTTTTCACACACTAAATTTGAGGATCCCTGCATTCTTATTTTAGACCCTTTTCACACAAACCTACAGTATATAGCCTCTATCCTGGTATATATCCCCTCATCATGGTTTTTAGTCCCTCATCACAGTATAAAAACCCCCATCCTTATATATAGCCCCGCACCCTGGTACATAACCCCTTCACTGTATATAGCTCACATCACAGTATGTGGACCCCCATCCACTATGTGTCCCCCTTCACAGTAGTGGCCCCGATGTTGCCGCACACAAGAAAATTATAACCGATTGAACTTACCTCTCCTCGCTGTCCTGCAGCACCATCTCTCCTCTGGTCTTCTTGTCGTTCCCGGGCATCTGATCATGTGAGCGGTGCAGCAAAGTGATGTCATCACTGCGCGCGCTGCTCACATGGACAGACCAGAGGAGAGATGGTGCTGCAGGACAGCGACGGAGAGGTAAGTTGGGCAGGGAGAGTGCAGTGTATATTACATTATACTAATGAGCAGGTCCATGTGACCTCCCGCGTGTTTGCAGCCCACCCAGAGCTTCCTATAGCCCCAGGTCACCTTCCAAAGCTTCCCCCCACTGACACTGACTCGAGTATAAGACGAGGGGGCACTTTTCAGCACAAAAGTGTGCTGAAAAACTCAGCTTATACTCGAGTCTATACGTACATTATTTATAATTTTCTATTTGTATTGTAAAAGAGTATTTGAGTGAGTCTACTTAAATCCAGTTTCTAGATCTGTTATTGTAGCCGGCTGATAGCAGACATGTAAATTCTATATTTACAGCAATTGTGTGCCGTGTGTCTGGACGAGTTTAAACCGGAGGAAGAAGTAGGCTTGTGTCCTTGTACTCACGCGTTCCACACTAAGTAAGTGCCAGCTGCAGAAAGAGATGAGCTCTGTATGATGAGTCATTGATAATGTCACGCCGCACATCTGTTCATAATCATACAATTGTTCACAACATTTGGATTCTGGGGGCAGATATTATTGGAGTTAACTTCTCAGATATCCAGAATGGGGAGCGTACAATGATTAAAGTCCATATAATAGAAAATAAGGTCAATAAAAAAAATCAAAGCCTTAATGTTTGCATATATTTTAGTGCACACAGTGTGCTACTGCACTCTGTGGATGGAATATAATGCAGTCATAGCAGCTGGCTCCTGTTCATACTTACTTTTCTTTTAGGAGATGCTGTTATTTTGTTTCTATGATTACATTACAAATTATTATCAGATTGTCTAACAATAAATAAGTAAATAATTAAAAAATGAAATAATAAAAATAAAGAGTAAGTAAAGTTATGGCACATAAGACAGTTGTAATCATGTTCCAGTGTAGAGATAGGACAACTAAATCCATAGAGCAAAGAAAGAAATGCAGGTAAACTACATTATATGGTATCTAAATCATGACTTCTGGTCATGTTATAGAATCACATAATGTGAACAAGTACCTGTTCTGGTATATAGCACAACCTACAGGATATCCATCATTGGGGATATTTTATAGAAATTTGTTCAGGATTCTCTTAAAATTCAATGTTCTAAAATATTTTTGGAAATGTATACATTGAGAAAGGCAACTGTAAACATTATTTAATGCATTCCAATGGTTAGTTAGCAAAATACAACTCGCATTAAATACATATTTTTATTTTATATAAAAAAAATTTCCTCTGTCTATTAATCCCCCCAGATATAATAGGCAGACATAGCTGCTTCTAATGGGCTAATCTCTAAGGCCGGCTTCAGACTGCGTGTCTGATCCGATCCATAGCTGTCCGCTTGAAGCAGACAGCCGCGGACCGGATCAGCACACAGGACCGGGGGCTATTACGCCCTCCGATCCTGTGTGCAGCTGCACGCAGCTGAACCAGCTGACAGGTCAGGACCGCGGCGCCCGGAACTACGTGCGGCTGCACACAGGATCGGAGGGCATAATAGCCCCCGGTCCTGTGTGCTGATCCGGTCCGCGGCTGTCTGCTTCAAGCGGACAGCTATGGATCGGATCAGACACGCAGTCTGAAGCCGGCCTAAGGAGACATTGCTGCTACTAAAGGGTTAAGGCCACTTCACACACACAGATATCTGAGTCCAATATCTGCACAGATCTCTGGTTGCAGTGAAATCATGGATACATTGCTCCATGTTGTACACAGCCACAAAATGGAGCAATGTATCCATGATTTCACTGCAACCAGAGATCTGTTCAGATATTGGACTCAGATATCTGTGTGTGTGAAGTGGCCTTCAGTCTTAGGGTATGTGCACATCAGTCGTTTTGTGGGCTGCTTTTGGACGTTTTCCGTCGGCGTTTTCCGCTCAGTTTTATGTTAATTTATGTTAATCCTACCCTCCGGTTGGATTAACATGCTAGTCAATGGATTTTAGAAAACTCTGTCTACATTACAACGTTTTTCTTCTGGTCGTTTTCAGTCAAAACTGAGTTTTTTCACCGGTTTCCAAAAATAGAGCAAGTGACTTCTTTCCTCCGTTTTTCCACCGGTTTCAGCTGAACAAGTGCACTAAAAACTCAGTTTTAAAACCGCTCAGAAAAACCGCCGACAAAACGCTGTAAAACCGGGCGGAAAAGGAGCAAAAAACGAGGGACACTGCTGAGCACAGAAAACTCAGTTTCTGCCAGTGTCCACCGGTTCCCGGTCGGTCTGCAGAAATGCAGAACCGACTGATGTGCACATAGCCTTAGGCTGCTTTCACACTGCAGTTTTTTCACTGATCAGTGTCCATCAGATTTGTGTGCCAAAACCAGGAGTGTCTGCAAAACTCAGAACAGGTGTCAATCTTTCAATTAGGGTATGTGCACATCAGTCGTTTTGTGGGCTGTTTTTGAACGTTTTCCGTCGGCGGTTTCCGCTGAGTTTTATGTTAATTTATGTTAATCCTAGCCACCGGTTGGATTAACATGCTAGTCAATGGAGTTTAGAAAACGCTGTCTACATTAGAACGGTTTTTTTCTGGTCGTTTTCAGTTTATTCACCGGTTCTCAAAGATAGAGCAAGTGACTTCTTTTCAGCGTTTTTCCAGCGGTTCCAGCTGAACAAGTGCACCAAAGACCAGTCTGGAAATCGCTAAGAAAAACGCCGGGGAAATCGCCAAGAACACGCTGTACAAACGCCAAGAACCCGATCGCAAATCGTTAGCAAAACGCTAACAAAACTAGGGACACTGGCGAGTTCAGAAAACTCAGTTTCTGCTATTCACCACCGGTTCCCGGTCGGTCTGCAAAGATGCAGACCCGTCCGATGTGCACATACCCTTATAGTTTTCTCTGCAAGTTCCTCTCCTTGTTCCTCTCCGGGTTTTGGCACACAAACCTGATCGAACCTGATCAGGGAAAAAACTGCAGTGTGAAAGCAGCCTAAGGGTATGTGCACATCAGTCGTTTCTGCATCTTTGCAGAACGACCGGGAACCGGTGGAGATTAGCAGAACTGAGTTTTCTGAACTCGCCAGTGTCCCTGGTTTTGTTAGCGTTTTGCTAACGATTTGCGATCGGTTTATTAGCGTTTGTACAGCGTGTTCTTGGCGATTTCCCCGGCGTTTTTCTTAGCGAGTTCCAGACTGGTCTTTGCTGCACTTGTTCAGCTGGACCCGCTGGAAAAACGCTGAAAAGAAGTCACTTGCTCTATCTTTGAAAACCGGTGGAAAACCGGTGAATAAACTGAAAACGACCAGACAAAAACCGTTCTAATGTAGACAACGTTTTCTAAACTCCATTGACTAGCATGTTAATCCAACCGGTGGGTAGGATTAACATAAATTAACATAAAACTCAGCGGAAACCGCCGACGGAAAATGTTCAAAAACAGCCCACAAAACGACTGATGTGCACATACCCTTAAGGTACCTTCACACACAGCAATATTGCTAGGCAATTTCACTGGCAATTTGCTGGTTGCAGTGAAATCATGGACATATTGTTCTATCTTGTTGCCATGTACAAATGAAACAATGTCTCCATGATTTCACTGCAACCAGCAAATTGCCTAGCAATATTGCTGTGTGTGACAGTACCTTTAAGCACCCATCTCACTAAGGCGGCCGTCACACGCTTCAATTCAATGGACGATATCGCTTAAGCGATCTGCTTTTTGATCGCTTAAGCGATATCGTTTGTGCATCGCTGTGTGTAATCAAGCGATTTTACAATGTAAAATCGCTTGATCGTTAGATCGCAGATTGGTGAGCCGGAGCTCATATCAAGCGATAAACGCTTGATCAATCTGCCTCATCGTGGTGTGTGACACCACGATGATCCATCTCCCAGCGGCAGAGCCTATGCTGGGAGATGGTATCTATGGTAAACGTCGGGTTACTAAGCGCCGCGTGGCGCCTAGTAACCCGATGTGTACCATAGTTACCAGCGATCTCGCTGCTCCACATCGCTGGTGAGTCTGTCTGTGTGACAGCTCACCAGCGATGTGAGCGATATTGTTAGCGATCGCGCGTGCACGTGATCGCTTACAATATCGCTCACGATATTGTATCGTGTGACGGCCGCCTAAGTGAGATCGCTGCTAAGTCACAAATTTGGTGACGCAACAGCGACCTCGCCAGCGATCTCGCTATGTTTGACACTTAAGGTACTGTTACACGACGCAATATTACATGCAATTTCACTGGTAATTTGCTGGTTACAGTGAAATCATGGACACATTGTTCCATTTGTACACGGCAACAAAATAGAACAATGTGTCCATAATTTCACTGCAAGCAAATTGCCAGTGAAATTGCATGTAATATTGCGTCGTGTAACGGTACCCTCAGCGGCGACCAGGCCCCTGCTGTGAGATCGTTGGTCGTGTCAGAATCACCTGGACCATTTTTTGATCATTGTGCTCCCGCTGGACAGCATGCATCGGTGTATTTGACAGGGACAACAATACTACAGGTCTGAGAAACAGGGTCCCAACGACCTCCGCATCATTCGGGATCGTTGTTGCGTCGCTGGTGAGATCTGATTGGCATCTCACCAGTGATCCCAACAGCGAAGCACCAGTGATCCCTACCAGGTCGTATCGCTCTCGGGATCAGTGCTATTATCACTAAATTGGACATATTTTATTCGTTTTTACTCTAATTAAATTATATTTAAGAACAGTTTAATATTTTGGTCTCCTTTAATTTTGTGATGTTTTCCAGGACACCTCCTGGAAAACGTCACTTAGGTACTAATCCATAACATTATATTCAGTCTTAAGGAAGAATAAACAAAAAGCTGAAAGTCTAATTAAATTAATTTAGCTTTTTAACGTCATCATGGTAATGGTCACATGCTTTACCTTCATGACTGCTTCCCATTCTTTTGCATCATTCTCCATTGGTGATGAGTGGTGCCAGTCAATACACATATGTATACAGCCTGTGTATGTGTTGGAGCCATGCAGAACCTTTGCAACATGGGATGAAACAAAGGAAAGCCAAGAAAGTGGTCACAGCGGTAAATCCACATATGATAATCACCATCATTTTACTTTCTATGTTAGTGAATGGAGACTGCTGCTATACATTGTTTTCCTGTCATGTCCATGGGAAATGAGGGCCTAGTACTAATGAATGGGAACTGTAATATTACTCAGATATCATAACACCTGATGAGATTGTCAAATTCATTATGAAGTGGACATTCCCTTTAAACCCCCTCATTTATTGTACGAATAAACAATGGATTTTTTAAACTAATTTATGATTGTTTTCTTCTAATAATTTTACATAAGCATCTAGAACAGAGTCGTCCTCTTAACTAGAGGCAGAACCATAGTTCTGGCACCATATGACGGGTTTCTTCTCGCTCTCTCTAGGTGCTTAATGAAATGGTTGGAAGTGCGGAACTCATGTCCGATGTGTAATAAGGCCATTTCAGTGCCATTGCCCAGACCTTCCTTAGAGCACATGTGATGAAGATTTCACACCTATATTTATCCTCCTGCAATGCCTGAGAAAAATTGGAAATGTTTAAAGTATCATGCACTTGTCATGGAGGCTCAGCTCTCACTTGTATAAATATTCAGTGGGATGATCCTGTTTCAGTCATCAAGGATTAATCGGCAAGCGAGTGGTAACCCATCACCAGGAATAGATCCGATCATTAATAAGATGAGTCTGTAGTTGTATTGTATAGAACGTGCTTTAGTCCGGCTAACGGAGAGGGAGTATAGGACATTAAGGGTATGTGCAGATGATCCGGAGACACTGCACCCTGGATGCAAATCAACTAAACCACATTTAACAAGGTTTTCAGAGCTCAGAACCTGAATGGACTAAAGGGCCAGTTAGACGCTCCAATGTGCCAGCGATCCGACCTGGCCGAGATAGCTGGGACATCATTTAATGATCGCTGGTGAGGTGTCACACATTGAGATATCGTGAAGGACACAGCAATGATTCTGCGACAAGCGAATGATACTTGCGGTTGTTTGGTCACCTACGTGCTTCAGTTCTGAATGGGCGAAGTCATAAATGACATCGTTATCAAGGTGTCCCACACAACGATGCTGCAGGTTGAAAGGATGACAGGTTTTTGAACACGTTTATAAATCTACGATCAATCGTTGGTTGTATCTAGGTGTCACACGCACTTCCCCAAAAGCCATGAAGTACCAATGATATCGTCCCGTGTAACGGGGCCTTATTGCAGGTCATTGATATACCCAGGACGATACTTCAATACCATACACCGGCCCTACGGAGGGAGACAGAAGGATGTAAACATTAAAAAGGCTGCAGTTCTCACACAAGGACTATGCCCACCTTCAAACAAGAATTGTTTCTCTACAGAAGAGTGTTGTCGGCTCACCTCCCCTGCAACATAGTACATGTGGTTAGCTGTACCGATGTGTACAGACTTACTGAAGAGGAAGCAGGGTATCTACACCATCACTTACTGAGATGGAAGTAAATGCTAACACGACAATGGATCACCTTGCTATGCAAAATTCCATAACATTGTATGAAGGGAATATGCCATTGATCATTTAATGGTAGAAACAAGCCTATTTTTGTCTACATTTACACTGTTGTTTGTCACAATAAAAATGACTTTTCAAACTAAGCACGGTTACTTGGTGCAGCCAAACAGTTCAGTGCCCCATCCTACCTACTGTACTTGTTTTCCATCTATCCCAGTCTCCTCCTCCTTGATTGACAGCTGACTTTACAGTAGCCAAAGAAGGGTGGAGGAAGATGCGCTAAGTGACTGTGCTTGATTTGAACTTGCATATATTGCTGAACCCATTGAAACCCACACTATTGGTCCTTTGAGCTATTGTTACACCTAGACTTATGGCTTTGTAATAGCTGTCCAGAAGAATGCTAGCGATTTCTGTTTTGCCCAAAAATGGGAGCATATAGTGGTTAATTTTAAAACTAGTAGTAACTTTTTTCCCCCACAAAGTAACACCTGATGGGAAAAGTATCAAAATACTGAACATATAAAAAGTAAAGTGGTTTAACAATGGAAATAGATAGTAAGAGTCCAGCCGTTTATAGGCACATTTGTCTTTTGTGAACCTGCTAGAAAAAAAACCTCTTTCTGCACATTGTTTAAAGGGATCCTGTCACCTCCAAAACGCCTCCTAAGCTACAAAATCTTGCCCCTGCAGCATATTATCACTAATCTCACATTCCTTTCGTCTCCTAAAAGCATCCTGTGAAAGTAGATAAAAACGATTTTATACTCACTCATTAGGCATTATAATTAGTAGGGGCTATATTCTTTAGCCTCTAGGACGTGTTGTTTTGCAGCTCCAGGATCCACCCTCTCTCTCTCTGTGCTGCTGTGATGTGGAGCTGAAGGCAGGACTAATGATTTGCATTCTGTGAGTGACAGAGAGGGGGGAGGGCAAAGCCTGCACAAGCAGAGCAAACAGACAAAGAGAGGGTGGATCCTGGAGCCTGCAAAACAACACGTCCTAGAGGCTAAAGAATATAGCCCCTACTAATTATAATGGCTAATGAGTGAGTATAAAATCGTTTTTATCTACTTTCACAGGATGCTTTTAGGAGACAAAAGGAGTGTGAGAATAGTGATAGGATGCTGCAGGGACATGTTTTTGTAGCTTAGGTGGCTTTTTGGAGGTGACAGGATCCCTTTAACAGTTATTATGCAGAATAGTAAGTGAGAATGAACTGTAAGACCACACAAAGCACCTGAATAAGATGGCTCTATTTGGAGGAGAATTGTTTTTTTTTTTTCTTCAATCCAATAACTAGTCCTATGTGATCTGGGAGTCAAGAAAAATGGGTGAACAGAGCAGCCATTTTATTAATAAAAAACAAACACACAAATCTAACTTTGGATATTATGACTGCAACTGACCCAGGACATTTCCATTCAAATGTCCCCCTATTTTATGCTCACCTACCATAGGCATGTAAGCCAAAAGCAGAAAGATTGGAATATGATATAAATACCATATATTTCACTTTATAAGACTCACCGGATTATAAGATGCACCCCGAATTTGGTGAAGGAAAAGAGAAAAAAAATATTTTTAATGTTAAATGGAGTTAGACTTATAATGGCAATAATTTTTTGGGAAAAAAGTGCATCTTATAATCTGAAAAATGTGGAAAGTGCTTATATGTAACCTATAAGGTTAGGCAGCAAACCAAAAGGCCAAGATAGCCAATATTAAGGAAAGTGGTAATCATAGACTTCATACAGTAACAAAAACTATATATCTTGACCACACATGTATAAAATAAGTCATATTTATTATAAGAAAACATAAAAAAAAAAAAGATATTGGTGATATTTTTGTCTCCTAAAAAATTATATATATATATATATATATTATATATATATATATTTATTATAATGCACAAAGTGCACAGATGACAACTGCTGTTGAGTACAAGAAATGCATACATGAATAGAATTATATTAGGCCAAATAAAAGATAGGTATGGTGTTTCACACAGGGTAAAGCACTTACACCAAAGCATCATCTCTAGTTCCCCTCCATCAGAGCTGGCAGACCTCCCAGACCAGATTGCCCTGCTGTGCAAGTACCTCTGTTCTACTTCTCTTGAAGCTGCTCATCACTCGCATAGAGCAATATGGTGGCCGACAGTCCTATCCTTTGGCTCAAAGCGTGGAATGTGGACCATGTGGCCCCTCGCAATCTTACGGTTCCGCGGATCCCGCCTCTTCAGGGCAACATTGGACAAGATTAATTCGGATGGAAAGAGCAACTTGCTTCCACAAAAGAGAACCCGTTGTGCTTCTTCTAATCGAAAACCTAGCTCTCTTCTCCAGTCAAGTATCCTTGTTATGGTCCCTCCCCAGGAATGGTTCAAGGGTTTTTATTCAAACTTTTTTGTTGTGCCCAAAAAAATCTGGTTCAGTCTGTCCCATTCTGGATTTAAAATTCCTCAAAAGCATGTCCACCTACGCCAATGCAGGATATAGTCTCCTCGCTTGGTTATGTCTTCCATAAAACCCGGAGAATTTCTTTTTTCAGTGGAAATTCAGGATGCATTACTCCACATTCCTATTTGTCCTGCTCACCAGAATTTTCTCCGTTTTGCTGTCGATCAGTCCCACTTTCCTTTTATGACCCACCCCTTCAGATTGGCCGCGGCTTTCAGGATTTTCAAGGTAATAGCTGCAGCCATGGCTCTTCTATGGATCAAGGTATACTGGTTATCCCCTACCTGGACGACATTCTGGTGAAAGCTTCCTCCTACTATGAGAATCTACAGAGGCTGCTCATCACAGTGGCCACACCATCTCATTTTGGATGGACCATCAATCAATCAAGCACATCTCTGATCCCGTTTCATCTTCCTGGGAATTGTGTTCAACACAGCCCAAACAAAGATTCACCTTCCAGCAAACAAGATGTCAGCCCTACAGACAGGTATCCAGTCCCTGTGCAGTCCCAAAAAAGGAGATTTTTGTGTACTCACCGTAAAATCCTTTTCTCTTAGCCTCTAATTGGGGGACACAGACCGTGGGTGTTATGCTGCTGTCCACTAGGAGGCGACACTAGGCAGAATCTGCAAAAGAGTTAAGAGACTCCTCCTCTGCAGCATTACACCCCTGAAGCAGGAAATGATTCTCCAGTTTTGTGCTAAAGCAGTAGGAGAGTTAACAGATAATAACAGTGACACAGGAAGTCTACACAGGCAACCTGTGTAAACAAATATAGTCAACAAGGTAATAACAGTGTAACAAGGCCTGAACCAAACAGGCACGTGTGTAAACAGGTAATAGTTAGAGTAATACTAGTACCACAAGGCCTGTAACTAAGCAGGCGCATGTGGAAAACAGTGAAGAGTTAACAAAGCAATAGTCGTACAACAGGCCTGTAACTACACAGGCTCACAGTACTACAAGGCCTGGAGCTAAACAGGCACAAGTTTAAACAATCAACAGAGTGAAAACAATCAACAGAGTGATAATAGGCAACCATGTGTAAACATGTTAACCATGTAACAGCTGAGAAGCTATGTGATAACTGTATAAAAAAAGGCCCACCAGGGCAATAGGGTGGGTGCTGTGTCCCCAATTAGAGGCTAAGAGAAAAGGATTTTACGGTGAGTACACAAAAATCTCCTTTTCTCCTTCGCCTCATTGGGGGACACAGACCGTGGGACGTCCCAAAGCAGTCCCTGGGTGGGAAAGAACAATGGAACTAGTGACACCGAGCATGGTCAGTGAAGAACTATGCCCCGACAGGCAGACCTGCTGCCGCCTGGAGGGCACGTCAAGCCCTATAGTGGCTTGAGTATGTGTGTAGACTGACCCCTTTTGGCTGTCTACACACTTGTCGGACTGAGACCTGGTGCCAAATGGACCAGGAAGTCCTCACGGCCGTAGTAGAATGTGCCGTGCCGCTGCCGGAAGGGATGAGATTTTGACGGTATAAAGCGTCTTGGATGGTTAGACGAATCCACCTTGTTAGAGGAGCCTTAGAGGCTGATATGTCATTAATTCTGCCTTCTGGAAGAAGGGAGAAAGAGAAAACGACCTGTGGAGAGGCACTGGTTGTGGGTACTCAGATGCGTAGGGACCTGATAAGGTCCTGCATATGTAGGTCCCTTACGACCAGACAGACTGGAGTCGGTCACAGCGATGACAGAGAGACGTCTTTAGTGAGGTGGAAGGAGTATACCGCCTAAGAAGGATGGAACCAGCCGTAGAACAGTCTTGTTCAGGTAGAAGACCAGAAAAAGATGGTTTACATGAGAGCGCTGAAAGTACCGATACCTCTGCAGAGAAAAATAATTTGCCATCAAAACACAATACTGTTTGGATGAGAATGCTAAGGATAAACCTATAGACGCTCAAAAGGTGGATCTTGTAGAGCCATGAGGACGAAGATCAGGTCCCACAGGTGTAGACCTGTGGTATGGAGACCTTAAATGGGAGACCCTTTGAAGGGAGGATTTTCCTAGAGACCAAAACACATTACTGTTTGGATGAAAATGCTAAGGATAAACCTATAGACGCTCAAAAGGTGGATCTTGTAGAGCCATGAGGACGAAGATCAGGTCCCACAGGTGTAGACCTGTGGTATGGAGACCTTAAATGGGAGACCCTTTGAAGGGAGGATTTTTCTAGAGACCTGGTGGCAACACGTTTTTTTTTTTTTTTTTTTTTTTTTTTGGAAGTTGAAACAGGCTGAAACCCTGCTGTGTGAGAGACTCCAAGGACAGACCTGAGTCTAGGTCTGAGTGGAAGAAACGAAAGATCCTCGCATGAAATAGGGTAAGGGGAATGACCCCTAGAGGTGCTTGGAGATAAAGAAAAACAAAACGATTACACTCATGGTATATCGTCGATAAGGCTGGTTTACTCGCTGCGACCATGGTCGCTACAACATCCAGGGAAAAGACCCATGGGTAAATTCCAGGGCTCAAGGGCTACGCCACTATTTTCAGAGTTGAGGAATTCCGAGGGAGAGCAGGTCTGAGCTGTCTTTTTAGTTGTCCTAGTACTGCTGGTATGAGTTGGACGAAGATTTCGTCCAAGCGCATCTGGGCCAGTCTGAAAATACAGGGAGATCTGGCAACCGTCTTGTTTGACCTTCCGCACTATCCTGTTAGTGTGAAAGAATATAGGGAGACGGAGACAGGTCCCATCTAGGACTGGTACGTCTGTCCTATTGACTGTAGGTTCTAGGACCTGGCCAGAAAGGATGGAACGTCAGCATTGGACACGTGAGGCCGTCAGGTCCACATCTGTAGTCTCCTGGCGCTGGCCGTCTTGACAGAAGACATCTGGATGAAGGGGCCGCTTCCCTGAGACCGTCCCTTGGCGGGTTAGCCTGGTATAAGAACAGCTGACAGTACAGCGTTCAAGGATTCCACCCGGGGAAGGATGTGGCGAACGTCTGTCATCACTTGGAGACTGTGGGATCCACCCTGGTGGTTGACATATGCCACGGCTGTGGCATTGTCTGACTACATCCTAACAAGACCGACTGCCAGAAGAACACTGAATGATTCCAGTACTAGAAATACTGCCCGAATCTTTGTAGAATGGGGGGCATCCTCGTGTGTGGGCGGGACTATTGGCCCGTGCATTGTGATGGGAGTACATCGCACCACATTCTGTTTCTGGGCCATGTCTAAGCATGGATAGTTGAAGAGGTCGTAGGTGCAGCTGAGGCTATGGAACTGCCTCCCATGCTGCCACTATCCTGTCTAGGACTCTTATAGCCGTTGTGAAAGATTGAGGAGACCGCTGAAGCGAATTCCCAGACGAAAAATCCGTGCCTTGTCTGGGAAAAACAAATATGGCTGATACTCCATATGTGATGCTGCAGCATGTGGCCATCAGGAAGACATATAGGACTCCCTGAGTTTGTGTGCTGTGTTGGAACATGTGCTCTGGCATTGTGGTAGACTCATGGAGGGTGATCCGCCCACCGAGTCTTCTTAACGTGTCCAGTGAAATCGACAGCGTTCGCAGACTCCGGAAATCATGCATTGATGAATAAGTCGTCCCGATATGGGAGACTCCTGAGATGCAGTATAGCCATTTCCAACTGTAGGCTGCATTTATGAGCTTTAGGTCTCACGGTAGTCACTTTTAACTCCTGAGACGAGAAGGGACTGACTGCGTGGAGGAAGGTTCAGGCCACCGCCACACGGGAGACCGGAGGGGCCCATCCATTGGGTTAATGGATGTGCGAGTCTGCGAGGTCCTGCTTCGAAGCGGACTGAGCAGAGGGCATTACGCATGTTATCTCCACCCAAGTACCTAATATGGGTACAGTGAGGAGATTGGCCGCTGGGCCCGTGTTCCACGTTCTGCAACATAGAGTTTCGTTTTAATAGTCCGGGAATGGAGGCCGGGTAGACCCTGTGCGGCCCCAGCTTCAACCCGAGTCCCCAACAGTGGGGAGGCGAGGAAGGAGTATGCTATGGGTCGTAGGTTCCAGAGACCCTTAGCTCAGTTCCCCGTGCCACTGCGGATCACGGTGTTTCAGCCTGTGTCTTTTGAGACTTGGCTGTCATCACCGCCAACCGGAGTTCCAGCTGTGGGGTCTGGAGAGAATTGGTGAGCAGTCCTGGGACGCCTTACCGTTGTCAGGTAATTGCAGGTTATATCAGCTTCAACTGGGCTCTCCAACAGTGGGGGGCCTAGGAAGGAACCTGTCAGTTAAACCTGAAGGAAGTCCGCCACTAAAAAAGGTCCCTGCGTGGCGACCGATCCCTTGTCAGACTTAGCCTAAGCTCCGACCAACACTAACGCTTCCGAAGGACCGGAAGCAGTGATGCCAACGGCGGATAAAAAACCGTCCTGATGTGTTCTGGGGGTGGAAAACGATCTTTGCCTCCTTAGCGCCTGAGGTGTACAGAAATTCTCCAAACAGGTGTCTAGTGAGGCATAGGAGACCTGTGATGGCCTCCTTACGACCACTTCCGCCTCCCATCCACGTAACCCGATGCCACGTCTACTGGCGATGGCAGTAGACGCTGTTATTGCAGAGCAATTGGCAGCGTCCAGGACTTATGTATCAGATAGTCCTGAGGTAACGACTCGAGCCGTCCGGGCCACAGAGTATGGTCGGCGGGCAGGAAACAATAGTGCCTGACGGAATTGAATCCGTATCTTGATTACCTTACAGCTTATTAAACCGGTATCAGGACGAAATCAATGATTTTTGGAGAATATCATAAAAACGACCTACGTGCTGTCTGTGCGTCAATATAGAAAGCAGAAGCATGCGTAATGTCTGGCCAGTAGGTGTAGTGATAGGCTGACGTATTTACACTGCCCCTTATTATGATATCGTTCCTTGCACGTATGGCGTGAGCAGGGGCGTAACTACAATAGGTGCAGGGGAACTAAAGATTTGCAATAATTGGGGGCCTCGTTGGAGCTTTCGCATCGGGGCCCCGAGGCCTGAAGTTACGCCACTGGGCGTGAGGACTAAATGCAGCAGGACATCATTGTTGGTTGTCCTGCCGTCGCTATTGGGAACTGGCACAGAGCGAGGCTCTGTAGGCCTTTTCCGGAACCCCTGGAAGCGGCCTTAGTGATGTATTGCCGCAGGCAGGGAGCCCTGCTGGGTTCCTTGACCCCTGGCTCCAGCTGCCCGTCCTGAGGGCTGCCGCAGGTGGGCTGCCCTGAACTCCCTGACTTTTGGCAGCAGTGTCCTAAGGGCTGAGGCAGGCAGGAAGCTCTTCCTGAGCTCCTTATCTGGTCCTGCACTGCACATATTCGCTGGCCCAAGTTCACTTTCAGCCCTGCAGCAGGGATGAAGCCCTGTCATGGCCACAGTACTTGGTACCAAAGAGGAGCTGTGCCCAATCCAGCCTTAATTTGGCATTAAGGGTTGTGCACACTGTGCTTTCAACCCTGCTTCTACTGTGCCCTGTGGATAATGGCCGCCGCTGCTAACAGCAGGGCGGGACCAGAATCCTAAGGCGTGCCAGGGCTTCGCGCCAGTTATCCTCCGTCCCGCCCCCTGCTTTGCTGTGTAGCTCCGGCCCGCCCTCTGTTATGACGCTGTCCGCGTCATTCTCGTCATCCGGGGGCGGGCCGGGGGGCGGTGATAAGGCGGCGGCTTCGCGCTAGGCCGAAGCCGCGGCCTCAAGTAAACAGCGAAGCCGCAAATGACGGCAGGCCGGCGCGGAGGTCCGGTCCGGGACCGAAACAGATCTGGACCCGGCCGGACCCCAGGAGCTGTGGCCACATGCGCGCTTGCCCAGCGCAGCCCCCAGCAGGAGAACCCAGGGGACTGGGTCTCCTGGATTCAGGGGTAGGGTGGCTGCTCCCATCAGGAGATCCCAGAAAACTGGGTCTCCCGGCATCCAGGGACTGTGGGGACCCTGCAAGGAGCCCAGAAAAACCGGTGCTCCCACTTGCAGTATGGGCTCCCTTCCCTCTCAGGAGAGAGCAGCAAAAGCTGATCTCCTGGAGTTACACGGGCGTTTGCTGCAGCCATTAGGGGACCCCCAGGGAACAGTCTCGTGGCGGCAGGACTGGGGCTCTTGGGGAGTAGTCATCCAGACTGAGGTCTCCTGCGTGTGCTGGGCAATGCAGCTGACCCTTTAGCCTTGTCCCCTGAGCCCTTTAGGAGCACTTAGCAGAGCTGTGGCTCCTGGTGCTGCTGTCTGGCACAGTGCTGCAGCCCGTGCCCATCAGAAGCATTCAGCAGCACCGATGCGTCTGGATTGCGACCACGCGGCACGTTAGTGCCCTACCTGCGGTGTCTCAACCTATCAGCCCCATGAGGGGTGGTTAGGGAGGGATGCTGCAGTCCATCATCCAAGGGCTTCTGTGTAGCCTCGACCTCAACCCAGGGTCCCCAACAGTGGGGAGCTGGAGAAGGAAGACCATCATCTCAACCTCAACCAGGCACCCCCAACAGTGGTGGGCCGAGGAGGGAGCGGCATGTGGGGGGAAAATGTCGACCTCAACCAGGCGCCCCAACAGTGGGTGGCCGAGGAGGGACCATGCCGGGAGTCTCGTTAGAGACCCACTTTTCTTCTTCTTGAAGTAAAAAATCCAAAAAGTAAAAAATTTTAGGAGCAATAAAATTTGTGTGTGCCTCCTACAAGACACTAAGCAAAAACTGGAGAATCATTTCCTGCTTCAGGGGTGTAATGCTGCAGAGGAGGAGTCTCTTAACTCTTTTGCAGATTCTGCCTAGTGTCGCCTCCTAGTGGACAGCAGCATAACACCCACGGTCTGTGTCCCCCAATGAGGCGAAGGAGAAAATAACACAACATAGAATGAGGCTGCGTGCTCTACTTTTATTCCAGTATGAAAAAGCACTTAAAAAGTCCAAAACTAAATATTATTCAATGGGAGATAGAGCAGGGAAGATTTTAGCTAGGAGAATCAAAAAATTAAAAAAAAAAAAATCTCTCAAGATTCTTGTCTGGGCGTAACAAAGAATACCAGCTATTTCAGCAATCCACATCCCAGGAGTGGACAACTGGGCCTCAGACTTTTTAAGTCTCGAGGAGCTACCTGCGGTAGAATTGTCTCTGCATCCGACCATCTTAGAAGAGATCTACATTCAGTGGGACACTTCAGATGTCGACTTGATGGAATCCAGCCACAAACACAAGATGCCCCGGTTTAGGTCCAAAGCTCCTGATCCTCTAGAGCAGTGTTTTGCAACTCCAGTCCTCAGGACCCACCAACAGTACATGTCTTCATGATTTCCTTAGTATTGCAAAGGTAATAATTTAATTACATGCACAGATGATTATTCCAACCCCTGTACAATGCTAATCCTGAAAACATGCACTCTTGGTGGGTCCTGAGGACTGGATTTGAGAAACACTGCTCTAAAAGTTGCATCCAGATGCACTGGCGATTCCTTAAGGCCCAGTTACACATAAAAACTTTCCAGCAATCCGGACTGGCGGGGATCACTGGAAAGTCTCTCTGGAGTCGCTGGTGAGCTGTCAAACGCAGCGACTTGGCAGCCGTGAGTTCACTGGTAACCATGATAAACACCGGGTAACTATAACAGCACGCTGCTTAGTTACCCAGTGTTTATCATGGTTACCAGCGTCCTCCTGCTTAGCACAGCGCACGCTGGTAATCATGATAAACACCAGGTATCTAGGCAGCGAACGCTGCTTAGGTACCAGGTGTCTATCATGGTTACCAGCCTGTGAAGTCGCTGGATCGCTGGTCTCTCGCAGTCACATGGACGGATGCGTGCTGACCAGCGGAAGACCAAGGACCAAAAAATGGTCCTGAGCGATGTGCAGCGACCAGCAACCTCACAGCAGGGGCCATGTCGCTGGTGCGTGTCACACACTGCGACATCGCTGGAGAGGTCACTGTTACGTCACAAAACCTGTGTGTGAAGTACTCTTACGTCACAGTTCTCCCTTCCTTATCTATTCCCACCATTGTCCCAGTCACCCAGACTTCCGAAAATCAGGTCAGAAGGCACTCCTTGCCGTCATGCAGTTGGCTCTTGCTTCCAGTGTGGCTCTCAGAGCCCTCAAGGGCCAGGTACTGGCCTTGTCAATTCGCTTTCAGATGGACTTGGCATCCAGACCGGAAGTCAACTTTTTTTTCCAGAGGGTGGCCCACTCTGTTCCTCCTTTACCAGCTTCCTTTGGATCCCTGGGATCTTAATCTCATTATCATTGCTTTCAAGCATCCTTTTGAATCATGCCACGTATATCTCCACTCTTGTTCTCCCAGAAAGTGGCGTACCTCATTATCACTTCTATTAGGAAAATGTTGTGAATTCTGCTTGTGGGCTCAATCCTGTGGTTGTGGCTGTTAATGCAGTTGATCCCGTTTTGCAGTCTTGGTCAGGTGAATTGGATAACTGGAATTCAGACTGGGGTATTTAGGTTTGAAGGATTTCCTCAGTCCTTGCCAGTTGTCAATTGTTCCTGGAGGTGTTTCACCTCTGCCTGTTTTCTTCCTGCCTTGCTGCAAAACTTCCAAGCCAAGTGAATGGTTTTGTTTTCTTGTGGCACACATGCTGTGTGCTTGTTTTGGAATTGTCTATTTCTGCTCAGAGTTGTGTTTTTTGTGGATATTTGGTCTGCATGTCTGTCTTAACCTGCTCTCTGTTATGAAGTTTTCTTCCTAGGATTTAAGTGCTATTCATTTGTTGTTGTCTTGTTCAGCTTTTGATGGTGTCATCATAGTTGGATTCACAGGAGTTCCGCAGATTTAGAGGGTGCCGAGTCTTGAGTAGACTCAGGGGTATTTTTTGTATTATCTGCTGTGGATATTTTTGAAAATATTTTTATACTGACTGCAATAGCATTCTGTCCTGTCTTTACCTATCTAGCTAGAGTGGCCTCATTTGCTAAATTCTGTTTTCTGCCTGAGTGTGTCTTTTCCTCTCTTACTTACAGTCAATATTTGTAGGGGGCTTTCTATCCTTTGGGGGTTCTGCTCTGAGGCAAGATAGAATTCCTGTTTCTATCTTTAGGGGTAGCTAGTTCTCCAGCTATGATGAGGTGTCTAGGGTATGCTTAGTCAAATCCCATGGCTACTTCTAGTTGCGGTGTTAGGTCAGGAACTGCAGTCAGTAAAGGTACCACTTACTTCCTATGAAAAATATTCATGAGGCTCCAAGGTCACCGGATCATAACCGGCTAGTATCTGAGCTGGCGGCCCAGTCCAGATGCTCTCCTTTATATGAACATGGTAATGTTACACCTTTTTATTATATTTACCTTGTTTATGTATTCCTTGTATCCATAAGTAATCGTCATCTATGCATTTATATTTAACAAATATACACACACACACTTTTTTTTTAAAGGAATTTTTTTCCCATATTGGTAACCACTTTTTTTTTTTTTTTTTTTGGGGAGGGGGGAGATATTTGGTCTTTATACAATAAAGATGATTAATTTTATACATGTGGTCATATTTATAGGATTAGTTAATATCGTAAGTGCTTGTCAAACTGAGGCGCCCCCTAGAGGCAGTTTTCATAGAAGTGAGCATATACTGCACAGACCTTTCTATTGCAACATATTTGACTCAATCTGCACATACGGGATGCAGGACGAAAAAAGGGAGAAAAAAAAAACAGACGAAAAATAAATGTTTTTAATTTGTGCATGGATTTCTACTACAGCTAAATTATGCCCTGATATAGATAAGCAATAAATGAACCCTTTGTTCCACATGGTATATTATATTAGGTTTGTGACAACAGTGAAGTCTTGATTTTCAGGTTATATCTGGAATTATTGGACAACTCTGGCTCAATCAATTCAAGTCCCCAAATAAAATAAAACTGTTCCCAGTTAGAGACTTGACATTGATTGCAGTGGTCACATGGAACAACAATCAGCAGCTGATGATCGGCTAAAGTTCATCAATATTCCTTTAAAGCAGATGTCTGATCTGACAATAGTAAGAGGCTGTAGCTGCTGATTAGTTGCAGTGGTCACAACACCCTGGGAACAGCAGCGCTGTGAATGGAGAGTATATATTATTTTTATTTGCCTACAGGGACCTGAATTGATTAAAGGGGTTATCCGGGATTTAGAAAGAAAAAAAAATGTGTCTAAGGCCCCTTTCACACTGGCGGTTTTTTGAAAATGTGGTAGAGCAGATTTACCGCATCTGCCACCTAACGGCCGTACTTGCAGCAGGCCCCATGCATTGTCTATGGGGCTTGTGGCAAGTACGGTTTTGCCTGTTGTTGCAGATGCGGCATTTGTGGCCACAAAAAAAAAACAGCGGTCAGCTGCGTTTTTTCCGCTGCCGCAAGTACCGTTTCTGCCACAACCGGCAAAACCGCACTTGCCGCACCCGACCGCAAGCCCCATAGACAATGCATGGGGCTTGCTGCAAGTGCGGCCGTTAGGTGGCAGATGCGGTAAATCTGCTGGATCTGCCGCATTTTCAAAAAAAAACGCCAGTGCGAAAGGGGCCTTAGGGTATGTGCCCACATAGTGGTTTAGTGACGTTCAAACCGTCAGTAAACCGGTGGAAATTTGCAGGAGCCTAGAGTTCTGAGCTCTGAAGTCTCCAGCTGTTTCCCAGCGGTTTCCCAGCATTTTTTTCAGCGTGTGCACAGCGTTTTTCAGTCGGTTTTTCCGGCGGTTTTCTATGGAGGATTTTGTTCATGAAAACGATCAAAAACCGCTGAGAAGAATTGACATGTTGTATGCTCCTAAACCGCTAGGAAACCGCTCAACCTCTGGCAGATCCGCTCACATAAACCGACTGTGTGCACAGCGTTTTCTAAATTACATAGGGTTACTTGTAAGTCCTAACGCTGCTTAGGCCTTACATAAATTTAAATAAAACCTATGCTAAACCGCCGGCGGTTTTCACTGCTAAACCGACGTTAAACCACTATGTGGGCACATACCCTTAGGCTGGTTTCACACTGCAGTTTTTTCCCTGATCAGGTTCCATCAGGTTTGTGTACCAAAGCCAGGAGTGTCTCCAAAACTCAGAACAGGTGTCAGTCTTTCAATTACAGTTTTCCTCTGCAAGTTCTCTTCCTGATTTTGGCACACAAACCTGAACGAACCTGATCAGGGAAAAAACTGCAGTGTGAAACCAGCCTTAAAAGCATTGACAGGCAGGTAGTGCCACCCACCTGCCTGCTGTGCCCGGCGCTGCTCACCGCTGACATGGAGCAGTCTGAAACCACTCCTGTTGGAGATTTTGCAGCTTCTGCTGCCATCACATCGACAGAGAAGCAGCGTCTCCCCTCTGTTGATGGTCGGTAATAGCGGACATCGTGCTGACTGATAGCCGGCTCCCTCAATTAGGTAGCAGGTTGCCGGATGTCAATCAGCAGGTCGGCTGTCCCACCCCCTTCCACAGAGCAGAGCAGAAATAAAGCCGCCGCTCTGTTTACATAGACATTTTATATCCAGCAGGAGAGGTTTATGACTGCTCTGCGGCGGCAGTGAATGGCGCTGAGCACACCAGGCAGGTAGGTTGCAGCTACCTGCCTGTTAGTGCTTTTACGCACATTGTTTTTCTATCCTGTGTATACCCTTTAAGCAGAGGTTGTCCAGTAGTGAAGAATCCCTTTACATAAGAAAATCAAGTAGGCTGCATGCTTAAAGATCTAGTATTATAATACTTCTATTGTTAGGGACTGATGATCAAGAGACAGGTGTAGGAAACGTGTTACCAGAAGTTACTGTAAAACTGCCTCCAGACTTATACTGAAAATAGAGCTCCGTCCCTGCAAAATACCTATCTGGAGTAGGATGTTTGTTAGCAGAATCTTAGGAAACCACTTACCAATATGCACCCTTGTCAGCACATGACTAGCAATGTTTAGAAGGCAGTTTGTCGGGTTCAGCAATAGGTAAGCCAGCCCCCTCCCCGGACTCTCCATCAGCTATAGATGGGGCCAGCGGCCAGCCTTCACATTCATCAGTGATCAGAAGCAAACGTAGAGGGGAAACAACATTCCTTTCAGAGCAGCAATGAAATAGTGACACCAGATTGACTGACTCAAAAGTACATTTATAGAGGTAAATTATTTGTATTATAAAACAAGTTTTTTTTACCGGTTGGACAACCTGTTTACAGAGCAGCATTTATATTATAACCTGTGTACAAAACGCCTCTGAATTCAATAAAACGCATACTAAAAATTGACTTTACTGTTCAGTCTGAGTCTTTTCCTTGCAGAACATCTGCATCTAATTATTATCCCAGAGGATCGTAGTTACATAAGGGACCATGTGATTTCCACAACCACAAAAACAAGTCGCAGAGACGACTGGGGTTTGGAGTTTTCCCACATCTGTACAGAATCCATAATACAAGTCCCACAGAGACGCAGCCGTCATGTCGTGGTCATAGCCCCTTTGGATTCAACATAGTTCAGGGCCTTCTCCTTCACGGCCTGAATCGTCTTCTCATTGCCGTGCGTCTTCTCGTATTCCAGGTAGCGCTTGAAGAAGAACTTTATTTTCTTTGGCGCCAAACTGAGATGAATGACGCGCTCAAAAATATCCCTGTAATGAAAATTATAAAAATTATAATTACATGAAACACGTTATCTGACACACGATGATAAAGGGAACCTGAAAATGGTCTCAGAGCTGCAGGAATGATGTTATAGAGCAGGAGGATCAGACTCATTTTGAATCTTTTCCCAAAAAGTACCGTATATACTCGAGCATAAGCCGACCTGAGTATAAGCCGAGGTCGTAAATTTTACCCCAAAAACTGGGGAAACCTAATGACTCAAGTATAAGCCTAGGGTGGGAAATGAGCAGACCCCCATCCTGGTATATAACCCCTCATCACTGGTATATAGCACCCCCATCACTCGTATATAGCATCATCACTGTATACAACCTCATCACTGTATAGTGCCCCATCATGGTAAAGCCCCTCATCACTGGTATATAGCACCATCATGTATATAGCACCCCATCACTGGATATAGAAATCATCACGTAACAGCCCTCATCACTGGTATATAGCCCCCATCAGTAAATGCCCCATCACTGGTATATAGCACCCCATCACTGGTATATAGCAATTATTACTGTATACAGACCCTCATCACTGGTATATAGCGCCCCCATCATGATAAATGGCCCCTCATCACTGGTATATAGACTCCCAGCCTGGTATAGAGCCCCCCATCACTGGAATAGCACCCCCATCACTGGTATATGGCCCCCCATCCTGGTAATACTGGTATATAGCCTCCATTCAGAAGAAAAAAAGGTATTTTCCAGGGCCACTGGACCATAGTTACAGCAGCTTTATAGAACATCTTTAAAAACAATTGCATCCCGCCTGGCGCGTTTCGGACAAGGTCCTTACTCATCAGTGGCGATGGTCCAGTGGTCCTGGAAATATCTTTTTTCTTCTGAACTGATTGGTGGAGCCAGCTACTGTTCCAGGTGCCTGGGAATTCGACGAGTGTTGAGGTGAACAGCTTCCTATTCCCCACCCCCATCAGCTGTGCATATAGCCTCCATCACTGGTATACTCACCGCCCCTCCATCATCACAGCATATGCCCCCATGCTGACCTAGCACACCTCTGTCGCTATGTCACTGCTGCGTCCTCCAGTCTTCCTGCTTTTGCCGGCGTCATGTGACCGGCGCAGCAGCTATTACGTCATCACTCCTGCGCCGGTCACATGACGCCGGCACAAACCGGAAGACCGGAGATACAGCAGTGACATAGCGACGGAGGGAGAGAGTGATCAATGCTTTATTATTTTATGGTGTGTGGCAGCATGGGGGCATATACTGATGATAGGGGGGCAAGTATACTTAGTGCAATGTAATATGCACTGCTGCCCCTGCCGGACAGGGGGATGCAGTGCATATTGCGGGCACACAAAGACCTCTCCCTCCTACTGCAGCCTCCTCCAGCCCCCCGGAGCCTACAGAGGTATACAGTATACAGAGGTAACTGTCAATCACTGGACTCATGCATACTAACACCAGAAATTTCATTGAATACAAGTAAGGCCACATTCAGACAGAGCATTTGTGCTTCGTTTTGTTGTTGTTTTGGTGCAGTTTCTTCACCAAAAACAAATTCTATTTTTGCAAAAAAGCATCACAAAGGCATCATGACACACAAGACACACGCACACTTTCTTACCCTCTGCACCGGTGAGGTCTTCCTTCCAGGCATCAGCAGGACCTATTTGTTAGTAGTAAAAGCTCTTCCAGGATCTGGTACCTTGTGACTCTCAGCCGAGTCAAATGGCGCAAGGTCCTGCAAGTATCGTACTAGACTACCCCACAGATCCTGCCGATGCCTGTGAGGAAGACATCACTGGAGCTCATTTTGGAATAGACTGGGAGGGTAAGAAAGTGTGTGTGCGTGCCTCTGTCTGTGAGTACGAGTACTGACAGGACCTCGGTCATGTGACTTAATCTGGGTCACATGGTAGAAGGTCTTGGACATACCAAACTACAGACAGCTCCTGCTGATGCCCGGGAGGAAGACTTCACTGGGGCTCAATGTGGGATTGCTACAGAGGGCAAGTAATTGGATGTTAGTTGTGCAGAAAACGCAACAGAAAAACGGAGCAATAATTAATGCATTATTTTCTGAATGCGCTTTCTGCATCACTAATGCAGCAGTCAAATACACTGATGTCTCACAGGAAATTGAAAATCCCATTCATTTTGCTGCCAGACGTTTTGACTGATGTTTCTGGTGCAGTTTATATAAAAAAAAAAAAAAAAAAAAAAAAAAAAAATAAAAAGCACCAAAAACAAATCAAAAATACCCAGTGTGAATATAGCCTTATAGTGAATCCTTTCCCTCAAACCTATTTATCATTTCACTCAACTTTTCCTTTATACCAAATCAGTCCACAGATATTACTGCAAGTACAATACTGTATGCTTTCTAGTGAAGGGTCTACAGATGTTATGTAGGACACATGGAATTCATGCAAATTGTCTCTTCTGGGAGGACATAGACAAACTCTAGCACCACCTACTGAAAGTAGCAATCCTAAAACTCAAAATTGACTCGTTAACGAGCCTTTCAATATGACTTTGGGGTTTCTGATCGCCTTTAAAGCCTAAGTCAGATTGAAAGGCTTATTAAAGGGTCAATATTGACACTTAGGAAGTAGACGAACTCTAGTGCTACCTATTGGAAGTAGCAGTCCTAACTGAAGAGACAATCTGCATATTTTCCAGAGAAGCATTGCGGCTATAAGTCTCCACACTGCCGGCATACAGGATTAATCTCCACAAAGAGAAAGACATTTTCTTAGACAGGACTTTATAAAACGCCTCAGGCCATGAATGAAGCATGCCATTGTTAGTTTTGCACTGTGATCATTTCTACAAGATTCTTTGACAATTAAGGGATTGTACAAGGTTAGAAAAAGATGGCCGCCCTAAAAACAGAACCACAGCTGTGTTTATTATATCGCAAAACCACTCTTCTTAAAGCCAAGCTGCAATACCAGATATGACCTGTGGACAGGTATGGTGCTATATTATTTTTTCCAATATTGTACAACCCCTTTAAGATGGGGAGTAAAATATAGAGACAGTGCTGTCAGGGTTCACTGTGCGAAGTCTTGACTCCCTGCTCCCGATTCATTTACATTTCTTCCAGGGTCAGTTAAAAGTTATCTCTTATCCATGGGCTAAGGCAGAGGTCCCCAACCTCTCACCACAGAGCACATTTAGCTCTGAAAGAGAGTTGTGAGCAACATCCAGCTCCCACCCCCATCACAATAGTGACGCCCAGTGCCCTATTACCGTATAATGATAACAAAAGCTTTTCCAGAGATCACACAGAGGCCGTATACCAAGATCCAGGGGGTCGTACCTTACTTCCATTCAGATCTGCTCTTCTGTGTGGGGCTACTCACCAACGTCACTCTCTGGAGTCCTACTCTTCATAGCTGTTCGCTAGATCTGATGCCTATGCCCCAAGCTAGAGGACAGCCTCAAGTCACAAATCCCGGGCCCGCAAACCACATGTGACTCCAGAGCTATGGGTTGGGAACCGCTGGGTTGAGGAATAGCTTCCCAATCATGGGGTGTTCCGACCAATCCAGAGAACTGGGGCTCTGAAGAGTCCTTGGTGAATGGAGCGAAGATTGATCCATTCATAAGGACAGTGCTGAAGATCAGCTGAACATTGTGCTCAGCCATCTCCGGCAGTCCACAGAGAATGAATGGCGCCTGATCAACCACTGCTCCATTCACACGCCGCTTTAATGAACAGAGCAAGTCCCGGCGATCAGGAAATTATCCTCTACCATAACGTCCAACAAACCAATTTAAGGCAAAGCAGAATGAGCCAACCTCACCCCAAGCAGTCAGCCACTACTGCAATAGATATTCCTAGTGCGTCTACCCTGGCACACTGTGTGAGCCTACCCGCCCCAGCATGGCGTACACATTGAGTGTTGTAGTCGACTAAATAAAAAAAGAGCTCTGAATACTTAGAAAAGCAACCAAGTGACCGTACTCACCGGATTTCCTTCCTGGTGCCAAATTTCACCATCATGTCAATGTAGACAGACCAGATGTCTGTGCGTTTAGGATAACTGCTCAATGTACTTTCAAACAAGGCCTTGGCTCGTATGGAATCTCCCATCCGGAACTCCAGCTGAGCAAACTTGGAGATCAGATCAACATCTGAAATAAGAAAAGGAACGTTACACTTTTACCTAAAAACTACAGTTTATATGGAAAACCCAGTGACAGGTCCTTTAACATAAAATGTGATTAAAGCCAATTGCCCATCTGAAATATTACACAAGCCATATTAATATCTCCTTTAGTAGCATGCGATTTTTTTCGTGCTTTTTTAGGTTTTGTTGTTTAAGGCATTCATTGTGCGGTAATTATGACCTGGCAACATGATTCTCCAAGTCAGTATGGTGGCGGCAACAGCAATCTCGTGTGCTTTTTTTAAGCGATGGAAAAAAAAATTTGTCTTGTGCCAACAAGCGGTCACATTATTTCTATCATTTTGGGTTAGACATTTTGATTGCTTCTTGCAACTTCAAAGAAATGCAGGAATGACTGAAAAACTGCAATTTTAAAGTTCAGTTTTTTTATTAGAACATTGAAAGATTAATGTAAATTGCCTGGTCGCGTCATGAAAGGGCGGGCTAAATCACGTCATGCGGAGCCCCGCCCCCTTTCATGACGCGGCCAGGCTCTTAGAAGCAGAGAGGGCGTGCATAATTACCAGGCAGCAGAAGACAGGCGCCTCCTATTGCGGCTCACACAGAAACGAGAACTCACACAGGACAAAGTATTATAACCTTTTCTCTTACTTTACAAAAGCGATTTTTCTGCAAAAGGATTGCTAGAAATGATAACAGGGGTGCAGGACAGTCTAAAGATAAGGGGGGGTCAGTTTCTGGTTTAGGATCGCTTTAAGGATGCTGCAATACATAATATGTTCATTTAATATTTGTTTTTATGGGGGCGATAGATCATGGCTTAACACCACAGCCACCATCTCCTGGAATGGTGTGGTTCAGCCCCTTCCTATGTTTTATTGGGTCTGTATTCTTATGTATTCTAGAGAAGCTAAAAGCCTCTTGTTCACTCATTTTGAGAAAAAAATGTCAATAGTGACGACTATAAGCAGCTATTCAGCCCTGACAAGCCTGCAGATACGGTCATTTTTGCAATTCTCAACACGCACCCACATGTCAGAGCAGTCAGCTCACTATTCAGCAGGTGCATCTTCTTGGCCGGAGGTATTCTTAGGCTGTTATGTTGCTATAGACCAGGTTGTGCCGAACAAGAGAGAAACTACGAATGAGAAAATAAAGCCTGTCGCTTTGCTTAATCTCCCTCAATCACTGTCCTGTCAAGACGTCAGTCTTACTGCTCCATGGCAACTTGTGACGTGTGAAGCTGAATGACCTTAAATGCGTCACTCGGGTTGTGCACCGGCGTGGGACAAACGCATAATATAACACCTGCTATGGCAAGACAAGCACAGCCAGGAAAGGTCATATTATCAGATACTGATGAATATACTTTCATAGGGTTACACTCTACGATCCTGGAAGCATGAATTGTGATTGGCCTCTGTAAATGTAACAGACAGAACCGGCCTCCATAGAGACCCAAACTACTCCCAGAACAGAAGGATGGCAAAACTGAAAGGAGAAGACTGCTGTATGGAAAGCCGGGACCCGAGCCATGATGGCCACTCCTAAGCACAGACCACTTGTATCATGTGGAAAGCTCACTCTCTGCCTTATGGCTTCTGCACATTTTCCAATATAGTGGACATAAAATGTATCTTTCCAATTTCTTCAACAGCTTAGTAGGTATTGCAACAAAACTTGCATATTTTATGTTGGTCTGTTTATAGAGAGCTTTTCCTTGCTACCAAGCGTTCCTCAAAATACAAATATACACTTGTAAGGGAAATGTATAACATTAGATTGTCTGCATCCACATGACTGTCCCTGCATGAAGGATATAACCCCTAATTACAGTAACTCAGAACCATAGGTGGTTTTGCTAAGAATATAGAGCTGTCAATTGTGACACCTCAACCTGGTGAGTCTGAGCTTCAAAGTGTGGGACATTGGTCATTGTAGTGAAGCTAGATTCCCTAGATACTGTGTCGAGGAGGGTGATTGGAGGCACAAACTATTTAAAATGCAAACGTGCTTTCCCCTAAATTAGCCCTCGGGCCAGTCACAGACAAAAAAATTTAATATTATATTCTGGACCGTCCTGGAAATATGAGCCAAGGATGAGAGGCATATGTCTGCTTGTCCTACACGTGTTCCATAACTCATTTCTGCTTCCCTCAAAGAAACAGAAAATAACTTCAGACTGGAACGTTTCTGTATTTCTGTTATTTCTCCCTTTTTATTTGTAACTGTTCTGCATATTTGTGTGTTGTTTTTATGTTTTAAATCTTTTAATTTTAAACACTTTTTTATATTGAAGCTTAAAACTTTATTAAGTTTGATGCTTGTATGATCTAAAGAATCCATAGCCTTAGAGAGTCTGTGACCTTTTTGATTGTCAGACTGTTGTGCATTTCAGGGACTCATCACCCTGTGTGTTTGATGAGTGGTGGCAGCATGTTCTGTAGCTTGGGTGTGTGGACGATGTCAGGGAGTGATTTATGCTCACTTTATAGCCTAAAAGAGGTTGAATTAGAGGAGATAAATTAACCCACGCAGAAGCTTGCTGAGAAGTGCATTTCTGACATACGCACACTTGAAATTTCTTTAGGCACGTCATGAGAACCAAGATGGTACCTTTTGTGCCAAATAAAAGCTCATAGTGTATTCGTAAAACATTCATAGATGCCCAGACATAGGTGTCTTTTTGGCCTCTGTCTGGCGAGCGCTCAGCAGGGTTAGCGACAATCTACACAATCTAATGCTTCTGATGGAAAGCGAACATAAGAACCTAAACCCTGAATCAGATAAATTATATCCATGAGGGCAACATCCATATTCCTCCAACCTTACAGCGCTCATGCGCCTGACCTTGTACCTGAACACTCATGAATTTGCTACTCACGTTCTTTATCTGAAACACACTTCAAGGCTTGCTGAAGAAGTCTATGTGTGGCCTCGGACTGGCCTTGTTTCATAAGAAAAGTAGCGTATTTCCACCATACGGACTTCTCCTGCCGGAATCGCTTCACCATTGTTTTGTACAAATTTTCAGCCTCCTAGAAAGAAACAAAAAAAAGGGCAATGTTGCTCCATATTTACACTTTGCATTAAGATGGGTTTCTGCATCATGTCCATTTTGTGCGAGTTACACCTTGCTGATTGGATAAAAAAATCCAGGAGTAAGTACAGAATCTGTGTCGTAACCAAACCTAGCTACAATCAGATTTACAGATTGGATGGTTGTGCTTGTTGTGGAGCACGATCATTACCTTAAACTTCTCAGACTTTTGGTAAATGTCAACCAAATGTTGAAAGGCTTTCAGAGGATCATTGTACTGAATGGCTCGTTCAAAAACTTTTTGCAGGGTCTCCTCCGTCCCAAAAGTGTTCTCCATGTTTAGCATAGCAACCCAAACACTCAGTTTCTCCTGCTCCTCTCTGAAATGGTTAAAAGACATCAGTGAATTACTAACACAGCTTCACCCTTCCATTAGACAATAAAGGAACAGCGGATGATCTTCTTACCGAAAGTAAATGGTTTGCAGGGCTCTTTCGGCCACAGCTCGCGCCTGCTCCAGTTCAGAGGCCTGGAGGTGATAATCTATGTACTGGATCCAGTTGGTGGAATTGTTCGGAGAGGTTATGACAAGACGCTCAAACTCATTCACAGACTGTGCCGGCTGTTTCGGATCCGCAACTTTCACCTTTGTTTGAGCTTTCTGCTGATCTTTTTTAGTTTTCTTAGTCTGAAAAATAGAATAAAAATTTGTCATGTACACACCTTATTCCAAAGATGATGGTAACACACTGCCTGGATGTATTAAATTAAATATAAAAAAAATAAATAAAAAAAATCTAAATTCAGGAAAACTCCATGTGAGATTATGGTTGCTTGTAACTGTAGACTTTAAAGAAGAGAACTTCTCACTTCCAGAGTAAGACCCAGTTCTCCCAATGAGTGAGGGTCCCACAATGACCTCCACCTATAAGGCATTTATCACATATTCTGTTAATATTTCATAAATGTATAAAAATTAGTACACCTTTAATTTGGCACAGTTATGAAGAAAGGATTTTATGAGATCAGTGGGAAATTGACTCATTCGATTAAAGGGGCCTATGGCACGGGGACCTCTTGTTGTTGACAATACTGTACTTTTATTGTGGCTGTGCCTGGTACTGCATCTCTCCCCGACTTACTCCCCTTAATTTAATGGGGCCGAGTTGCAATACTGAGCACAGCCACTAATACATGAACATAGCTACACACAAAGAAGCATTAGCCATGTTGAACAACTATTTTAAAGCATTAGACAAATGTGGTTAGCCTACCAATAACAAGAATTCGGAACAAGTCTAATTGTTTTGTCGGGAAGTTAAGGAACTGGCATGTCCAATATTGGACTGCTGATCCTTTTGTCTTTGAAAATAAGCTCTTTCCAGAGGAATCTGGCACTGTCCCTCTCAAAGTACAGAAGAAGCATTCAGCAGGAGTGCCAATACTGCTGGCAACCATGAGTAAGATGCCATAGATAGTTGCTGGGCTGAAAGCATTGCCAGCAATGAGCTCCAACGTCTCATGGTTCTCTATTTGACTGCAGACTAATAAATCCTAAGCAGGCGTTCACATGACCGTAAGTATGTAATTTGCATACATGTGGTCACATGCCAACTAGACGTGCACAGCCTCACTCAATACAAGTCAATTAAGCAAAGCTGCCCATGTCTAGTTGGAATGTGACCAGGAGTAGCTAATTGTATACTTGCAGTCAAGTGACCGCCCGCTCCCATCACTGGCAATTCTTGACAGCTCGTTCCATGAGGATAGCAGTCTGCAGTCAGAGTGTGACAACACACTAATAAGCATGCGCTCGCTTTTAAAGAACATGTCATCAATATTACAATCTGTGAAACACTTTTTTTTTTTTTTTTTTTTTTTTAAAACATGTGACTGTCTCTCTCCATTGTAGTCTGTAGAGTTAGGCAAGTGCTGCAAACTACAATGGAGAGCGACACACATGCCAACCTGAGCAGCGTATACAACCACATGCGTGCAACAAGACTCCCAGCCTTCTGATAGGTGGTGGTCCATCTTATCAGGCATTTTGGAGTATTTTACTGGTATCTCAAATGGAGGATTGTTTTGTAATAATAATAATAATAATAAACAAAAAAAATGACCACCCAAATCTAAATGTAACACAAGCTCCCAGTACCTTAGTCTTTTCTTCAACTTCATCATCTTCACTGTCTGTGCTGCTCTGCATTTCTCCAGCAATGGAAGTTTTAAGGTTATATAAAGTGACGTCCCAGGAAAACCCAGAAGAGACCTGGAGGCTAGGGGCAGGAGTTTTCTGGCGATCACAGGGAAAAAAAAAAATCAGGTAACTAATACAAAACCGAACAGGAATGCAGTCTATACAAAACAGGATTGTTATCAGTTAATCTTCCCTGGATTGGGTCCATGAATTCGGGTTCGATACGAAACCTTTATTTTAGATTATAGGCTTAAAGGGACTCTGACAAATCATTTTTCAGTATGATACTAATAGTACCCTTGAATAGTGCCTGGGCAGACCTCTTAAAACATGTAAAAATAATTACTGTACTCGCTGTAGTTTTGTTGCTATAAGCATTTTCACAGCCTGCAGGGAGCTGGCTGCTCTAGTCCTAACCATTACTTTCACAGCCGTGTAGTCCAATGTATGTAAATGTCATTTAAATAACCACGTCTATCCTAGCTGGCATTAACTCTCTCCCCTCTATGCTAAAGTTACACTGAAAAGCTCAGGCTTCTGCAGGCTGCTTCAGCAGAGGAGGTAGAGCAGAGAGGGGGAGGTGTTTTCCTGCTACTGTGTGTGCTGTCTGTGAGAGATTTCTGTTTATATGAACATTTGTTCTCCTGCATACATGTAATGTGTGTATCTGCTTAGCAAATGAACAAATGTTTATATAAACACACAAAATAGCTCAGTCAGCACACACTACACATATACTTCAGATACACACAATGACACTGCTTCATGCTGCAGGGATGTCAGAGGTGCAGCTGCTAAGAGCACACACCTCCCCACTCCTTTTTTCTATGCAGTGAGTGCCCAGCACACACACAGGAGAATACAGCCCCACCCAAGTGAGTGCTTTCTGCTGCTTTGGTTGTGAGCTTCCAGAGGAGGGCAGTGCAGTGATGTCACTATATTAATTTTCATTCCCTGGGGAGTGGAAAGCAGAGAACTTAGTGATCACTCACTGTGATTGACAGATGGAATGAATCTCTTAATTTGCAATTTACAGAGGATAGAGGTGGAGTATAAATAAAAAATAAATGAATAGAAGGGGCTTCACCAGAGGAATTAGAAAATAATATCAGTTACATATGGATTTTTGACCTGGTAGATTCCCTTTAAAGTCTGAATGTTGGCAGAGCCAGTGTGGTGTCCCAGCAGCCATATATCAACATACGGCACAATATGCAGAGTATCTCCATAATACAACATTGGACGAGGCACAACTTTGTCTCATTCTGCAAGATTTATATGAAGTGCTTGTCTCATCTCTAGGGTCACAATATCTGAGGCATCAGCCCTTCAACTCACTGCTTCCCTAACAATGAAACCCCTTTAAGTTGCCCGTGTATGGCTGTGCAATCTTAGTGTTGCTTTACTGTGGAGTTATTTTGTCTCATATCTGTCCCTGTGTCTCACCTCTTGGTCCCTTTTTTCTTGCTTGGACTCATTGTCTCGGCAGTAAACCTCCACACCACTGTCTTCATCATCTTTAGATTCTTCTTTTTTTTTCTTTCTTCTTCTTGTCAGAGACCAAATAATAGAAGATAAAACATTAATACTGGCAAAAACAATAAACGTAGCCACAAAAATCTGACAGGTACAAACCCATTACCCAGCACAGCTGGTGCCCTCAATGTGAGCTGCTGGTCTGACTAAAGAAAACACTAACCCAGAAAATGTACAAAATACAAAAAGTCTATAGAAGTAACTCAAATCAATCTCTTATTTTTCTTTGATCTTATTTCATGCTATATATATATACAAATAAAAGAAAGAAACAAAGGAAGTCTGTGTCCCAGGAGTTCAGCCATGATCCTTTCCACCGTCCTGTGTGTGGCTGTAAGACAACTGGCTGCAGCAGAAGCCTCTCCCCTCTGCAGAAGGGAAAATAAAGATACTAAGCCCAACCCTCTCACATCACGTTTTTCTGCAATCCACTGCAGTCTATTGTAAATCTGACAGCAATGGATGCTCAAAACCGGATGCCATTGGTCCGATTTTTTATCGAATCAGTTTGTGGCATCGGAAGAGAGCTGGGGAGGGCTGATGGAGGGTTTGGGAGTGGTCTTGGAGTTTGAGCATGCTCAATACAGAAAATCGCATCCGATATCAGATCCAATCCCCATAGACTCCCATATTTACAATTTTGGCTGCTGCAGAAAATTGGACCGGATCGGCTCGGAGGCAAATCGGATGCCATTAAGGGCAAATCTGATCCGATCCGTCCCCATAGGATAACATGGGTCCAAAATCGGATCCGATGCTGTCCGATTTACAACGGACAGCGTTGAATTGAAGAAAAATGTGCTGTGAAAACAGCCTGAGGGGGGCTTTAATCAGCCACCAGCTGAAGGTGCAACTGTTCATCAGATTAACCCACGTTCTCTGCAGAAATGTTTCAAGACTGACGATGACTACAGCTATTTATTGTTTAAGATTTGTGTATTTAGCTTAATGCAGGGGTGGGATTCAAATTTTTAACAGATTCTGTGTTTGGGTGTACGGAAACCACGCCCATTTTAAAGCCACACCCATTTTAATATGCAAAACCCCACCCATTTTAAAGCCACACCCATTTTTATATAAAAATTACACCCATTTTAAGCCAAACCCAATGCTCAAACATACACAAATAAGGGTGCAATAGGACGGTTGTTAAAAATCGAAGCGATATTGGAACTAAGGGTGAACTTAGCCTCTCTGCTGCCTGAGGCAAACTGCAAAACGGCGACCACCCTTGTAAATTATTTAAATCTGTAGAAATAAATCTGGTGCATACAGATTTATATCTATCCTGTAAATTGAGGACAATAGTGGACATATTCATTTAAAGATATAGAAAAAAGTTGTCCAAACACAAGTCTGTCAGCGCCATCACACGCACATACAAAAACCACACAGACGAATTCAGAACAAGGATCATTAATGGCAATGGCAGGCTTGGCACAAGCATGCAGACACACAATGATGGCGGCAGAGCGGCGGTCCTTAGGCAGACAGTCCTGCATCCTTATAGTACAGGAGGCAGCACTGATTACCAACCTATTATCTATGGCACATGCCTACAAAACTCTGGGCGGCTCCAATGTGGCGGTTGCCAGGCACTAAATAGTCAGATATGTCCACCATGCCGCACCATGCACACATCACATACAACAACCAGCAGCCCGAGAATAAACAAGCTGCCACTACACTAAGCTGGTAAGATGGCGCATCTTCCCCAACAGACCACGCTTTCTTCTCCCGAAACACTTAGCCAATCACTGGCACCACACACGGGGCTGTCTGGAGCTAGCAGGGGCCTTCCAATTAGGTTGAGCAAAGGATGTGGGAGCAGGAAGGGGGACTAGCGCCACAGCTGTCTGTGGATGGATACCTGGCTCTGTTAATTCCATTGTCATATCCTTAACTTGTAACTGAGTGGGGTATTGATTCAAAGGGCCACTTAATATGGTGGTTATGGTGATCTCCGCAAGGCTTCCACCCCAGGGCTAGGTCCTTCCCTGAAGGAATATCTGGCTAGTCCCGTGTTTGAGACTCTTAATCGAGGCTCCACGGACTCCACTTGCATATTCAAATAGGGAGAACGGCACAAGAGCCATGAGTTCAGACAAACTCCGCATGGAGGTGATCGCCACAAGGAATGCGACCTTCCAAGCTAGGAGAGGAAAACTGACCTCCTGCAGAGGATCAAAGGGCGGGCCCTGGAATACATCGAGAACTAAATTCAGGACCCAGGGATCAAGAGGAAGGCGAAACGGAGCTGTAACGTGAGCTACTCCTTGGAGGAACGTTCAGACCTGTGGCCACAAGGCCAGCTACCTCTGGAAAAAGAACCGAAAGTGCAGAGACCTGGCCCTTCAGGGAGCTAAGAGATAGACTGCGTCATGGCCAGACTGGAGAAAAGGCAGGAGAGATGGGAGAGAAAAAAAACCATCGGGGGGGAAATTGTGCTCTTCGCACCAGCGGAAGACCGCCCTCCACGTGTGGTGGTACGCTCGTGAAGAAAAACAGGTTCCTGGCTTTCAACATGATCTGGATGTCCTGTTCAGAGAAACCCGATGATCTTATACAGCGCTTCAACAGCCACGCCATTAAATTGAGCGACTGAGAATTCGGGTGTCGAAAAGGACCCAGAGTCTGGAGGTCCGGGAGGTTGGGAGTGGCCACGGAGAGTCTGCGAGAAGGTTGATGACCTCTGCGTACCAAAAGCGTCTGGGCCAGTCTGGGGCCATGAGGATGACTATTACTCCTTCCGTTCAGATTTTCTTGAGAACCCTGGGAATGAGAGAGATGGGGGGGGGGGGGGGGGAGAGAGATAGGGGAGGGAAAACTGGGCCCATAGAATCGCAAGAGCATCTGCGTGGAGGGTCTGGGGATCTCTGGACCTGGCCACAAAGGGACGAAACCTGTAAGTGTCCCTGGATGCCATCAAGTCCACATTCGGAAATCTCCACCTGAGGCAAATCTGATGGAACACTGCCGAGTTCAAGGACCACTCTCCCTGGTCCAACCACCCTGGACTGAGATAGTCGGCTGCCCAGTTGCCTACTCCGGGAATGTGGACTACTGATATTTCCGGAACGTTTTGCTTGGCCCATTGAAGGATGTGTGCCACTTCCGACATGGCGGAGCAACTCAGAGACCCTCCTTGGCGATTTATATACGCCACCACCGTCGCATTGTCCGTCTGAATTCGGACACGGCATCCGCAAGAATGTCTTGCCAGAAAAGAGGGGCTCGGCGAATCTCCCGGAGCTCTAGAATGTTTATGGGCAGGGAGGCTTTCCGAGCATTCCATCTGCCTCGAGCCGTGCAGCTGTGGAAGGTCGCCCCCCAACCCAAGAGACTGGCATCTGAGGAGATGATCGTCCACCTGACTGGGAAAAACAATCTGCCTCGAGAGATGAGAGGGGACTCGATCCACCAGAGAAGCGACTTCAGTGCTGATCTGGAGATGTGGACTGGGCGGTCGAGGCTGCAGACGGAGCAATCCCATCTCGGCAGAAGAAAGTGCTGAAGGGGCCGGATATGAAATTAAGCAAAGAGGATAGCCTCGATTGAGGCTACCATTCTGCCCAGCACCCGCACGGAGAGGCGGAGTGAGGGAGGAGAAGGATGCTTGAGGCGAGGAATCCCCGACAATAGGGCGACACGCTTGTCTGGTGGGGGGGGGGGGGGGAGGGGGGATGGAAGGAAAATACGGGATTGGGCAGGTCGAATATCATACCCAGAAAGGTGGTCCGCTGGGACGGGGTAAAACAAGACTTTTTAGCATCGGTGATCCAGCCCAGGCGACGGAGGGAGTCCAGAGAGATCTGCAACTCTCAAGACACACTGCATGCGAGGGCCTTTATCAGTGTCGTACAAGTAGGGTATTGCCAAAATTCCCTTGGACCGGAGAATGGCCAACACTGCCGCCATGAAATTCATGAAGACCCGGGGAGCAGTGGCTAAGCCGAAAGGAAGGGCGGTAAACTGATAATGTTGGGATCCCACAGCGGGGCGGAGGAATCGCTGGTGAGAGGGGAGGATGGAGAAGTGGAGATAAGCGTCCTGGATGTCTATGGAAGCCAGGAATTCCCCTGGCTCCATGGATGCCAATACCGAGCGAAAGGACTCCATCCTGAAATGTCTCACACGGAGCTGGTGTTGAGAAACTTCAGGTCCAAAATGGGGCAAACTGAGCCCCCCTTTTTTTGGGACCACAAAAAGATTGGAGTAGAATCCCAAGAAGTGTTGGTGCTTTGGGATGGGGATGATGACGCCTGCATCCATGAGGGAAGAGATGGCTCTGTGAAAACCGGGGATGAGCTCCAGGTAGCCGCAGCCGGGAGCATGAAGCTCCGGAAATGGAGCGGTGCCTGCCTGCAATGGGGCCACCCGCATAATAAAGATTGTGCCCCCAAATCCTCCTCTGGTGCCTGTTGTTGCAGGCAAACACCTGCTACAGCTATGTGGGCTGCACCCAGGGCAGCCCTAGACTGAGCACAGCCCAGGGGCCCTGAAAGAATATAGGCCATGGGACTTAAATGGAGCCCAGAGGGGAACACACTTTGGATCCAAACCAGGAGGGGAGCTGGTATAGAGGAGGTGGGGGGAGAAGGCCGTGCCACGGACGGAGGGTAGAGGGGCTGTCTGCACAGATCCCTACCTTGTCCTGTGTGGTGCTGGGCTCCAGATGCAGGCTGTGTGATTCTCCATCAGGAGGCTGACACTATACAGTGTGGGGATCCGGGCGTCTGATGACCCTACCGGCTGGCTCTGGTGGACGAGCGGCTAGGGGAGCAGATGGGCTAGGGCAGGCACCAACGTCCAACCTTGGAGTTCTCGAGGACACTCGTCCGTGTGAGGGGAGACCCTGGCCCAGAGATAGAGAGTTAACAATGCAACCAACGTACACTGGACTCTCGATCTCTTTTTGGGTTGACTGATTGCCTCAACCGCTCCGTATTCCCTGATGACTCTTCATAAAAAAAATTTAAAAAATAAAATAAAAATCTACCTAATAAAAAATTCTGGTAGATACGGGCTCAGAGAGACCCGTATCTGCCTCCTATGACACTAAGCTAAAACCGAGTTGAATTTGCGCCAGTAGTTGGGTGTATACTGCTGGGGAGGAATTGCTTTTGTCTTTTGCATAGTGTCAGCCTCCTGATGGCAGCAAGCATACACCAAGGTCTTCCTGTGTTCCCCAATGAAGCGATTAAGAAAGCAGAGTTTTGTGTTTCCTAGAAACAAACTGAGTCTAGAGACAAATCTTTATGAAACTGGAAAAACCCTTTTAGGCTTCGCTAAGATGATGAAGTCTAAAAAGTGAATGAATGTGAAGGTCTAAAACAGACACTACAAGCGTTCATTTGTTCAATTATTCGCAGGTTTCGATCAGTCAGTGCCTGACACCGATCACAAATCTATTCATGGTATCAGGGGAAATAAGCAGTCACCAAGACAAGAGTGACAGCGCAGGAATTGTGGATCAGCAGCCGCTATACAAGATGTCAGTGCACTCAGTGCTGTCACCTCCTGGTAACAGTGTATGCAAATTGTTTCTTCAGAGAAGACTTGAACTCTAGTGGAAGAAGCAATTCTAAAAGTCAACATCGCCCATTTAAAGGGACACTGTCAGGTCATTTTTCAGTATGGTACAAATATTACCCTTGAATAGGGCCTGGGCAGACCTTTTTAAAACATGTTAAATCATTATAATACCCCTTGTAGTTTCCAGGTTATCAGCATTGTCAGACCCTGCAGAGAGCTCCTGGATTAGTCCTCTTGATTATAAGCAAACAGGAATAGTCCTGTGCTGTCATGTAATTATGCACTCCCTTTCAGCAGCTCCCTCCTCCCTTTGTTAACAGTGCTGTGTCAGGTTTCAGTAGCTTCTGTTCTGATGAAGACAAGGAGGAAAAGAGCTATTGCCGATCTAACTTATCTAGACTCCATCTATTTCTGTAAGCAGGCATCCTGCCGTGACAGTTTGCTGTATTTCACCTCTTTCTTGGCTGCAGATACAGAGAGTAGAATACAGTCCCCCCCCCCCACTGATCTCCTGTGCTGTGATGTGACATTCATAATCATATGGGGATTGGACAGCAGAGAACTAAGGGGATCACTCACTGTGAGCCAGATGGAGTGAATCTCTTTATTTAAAGTTTACAGAAGATAGGAGGAAAATATAAATAAAAGAAATACTTGAATAGAGAGAGTTTAGAGTGAGGAATTAGAAAAGGATAGCAGTTACATATGAATTTTTGACCTGACAGTTTTCCTTTATTTTCCCAGAGGAGAATTGCATGACTCCTACGCCTCCTCACCCAGGCATGCTAGACAGATCACTCTCCATAAGGAGAAATGTTACCCCTAGGATCCGTGTCACAGAGGAGACACAAACAGTAGAAATACCTTGGCTTCCCTTTCAGAATCTGTTCTCTTCCTTTTTAAGTTATTTATGACCCTTAAAGGGAAACCTGCCGATTTTGGAATTACATCTGGTTTCCCCGTATCCTTAGAGAGAAGTGAAAGCTCCAGACGTTTCTCCTCTTTGTCAATTCTACAGAAAGGAAACACATTCATTACAAGTTCACCTTACTCATCTCATATTTCACCTTTCTTTTTAAAGAGCAACTTACGTCAGAACTTTGGCAGTAAGCAGGGTTCCTTCAGGGATATACGAGGAACATTTTTCGTGATCTTCGATAAAGTAGACACTAACATGCTTAAACTGGACGCGGCCAAAAACGGAGGTGGATAACCTGCGATACAAAGTAAAAGTATCACTGATCTGCCACAATCATGAAGGGGTGCTCTCTAGAGTTGGGGGCGACTCAATTCCCAGGACCCAGTCTAGTGGCCAAAACAATAACCTGTGTCCACCAGGCGGGAGACTTGAGAGCCAACTTCTAACTATCAGCATCTACGGCTCTTAATGTGATTGGCCAGTCTGAAGAACCATCATCGTTGTTGTGTTGTGATGCACATGTGACATTGCGCCAGGTCAACTCATCAACAATAGAGAAACAGATGGCAAGATGGAAAAGATGCATCTCACGCCACAAATTACTGCTGTGGCTCATGCACCAGGTCTTGCAAATCGATTTGCAGCTCTCATTTAAAATATTTATGGCATATCCATGAATAGGCCATAGATGTATGATAGATGCAGGCCCACCTGCATTCACAGCAACTGGTAGACAAGTGCTAGTCCCAGAGAGGGACCATTCATTTCTATTTTGGGAAAGGAAGGTGTGTCACAGTCCGCGCTGCCAAGAAATCCGCTCGTAAATAACGCTAGTAGTCGGTATCCAAATTAATCCTCTTTATTCATCCAACGCGTTTCAACGCCCTCCTGGCGTCTTCCTCAGGGATGTCATCCCTGAGGAAGACGCCAGGAGGGCGTTGAAACGCGTTGGATGAATAAAGAGGATTAATTTGGATACCGACTACTAGCGTTATTTACGAGCGGATTTCTTGGCAGCGCGGACTGTGACACACCTTCCTTTCCCAAAACTTCAAGTTCGTCTACCCGAGTGGAGACCGGTGGAAGTCCAGCAGCAGCAATCAGGATACTTATCATATCAGGCCTCTTAACCAGTTGTGGGTGGCACAACTGAACTAGGTGAGTGAACCTTTTCTCACCTGCTTTGTTTAGTGTCTAGTGATAAGGGCACTATTGCGCCTCTTGTCCCCCCCCCCCCTCTCTTTTCTTGTCATTCATTTCTATGGAGTTCTTGAACACAGCAGAGCCAATGTTTACAGCCGTTTCCTGAAATACCAGTGAAATAAATATAGAGAGCCGAACATGCATGGCCACATCTATAGTCACAGAGACTGTGAGACAAGTGCTGGCCTCAGAATTTGGACACGTATCTACCAGACATGTATGTCTTTACATGTGGATACACTCGAGATGAGGAAACTTGCTAATGTAAAGTCTCACCGGAAAAAGACCCCTTTTCCTGTAACTGCTCCAACAAAACCTGCAACCAGCTGTCCCTCCTCCAGGTCGTCAAGGGAAGTGATTTCTTTATCTATCACCTTCGGTGCAGCCTCGGAACATGTCCTATAGAAAAGCAGACAAGGATTACATACAAAGTCCTCCACTTAAAGGGGTTGTCTCTTCCATGGGCAATACTAAGGAAATCCTGAAAACGTGATCTGGAGGACTGGAGTTTGGGAAACACTGTTCTATAGAAATGATGGAGAACGCTGAGTACATCACTTGGCCATCAGTTTTTTCCATGGACTTTACATAGAGTTACATGCGCCATTTAAAACAGGGGGCTCAGGACCACCATTTTCATAATTGTTGAGGGTCCCAACACTGGGATCACCACCAATCAGCAAAGTATCCCTACTCTATGGCCGATATGATAAAATTGTGGGACAGGAAGACCTGTTAAATGTTAACAAGCACCACTGTTAGTGGGAAACGGGTACCCTCTCTTTAGGAAACCAGTAATTACCTACTATAGAAGATGGGGCAAAACATACTGATGGAAACAGAAAAAACATAAATGGGGAAAGCCAATATTGCAGTATAAATCTGCTTACCGAGAATTCCTCAGGGACACCGCCACTGTCTTCTTAACAGAGAGAATGCAGCACCTGGAAATGACATAATTCCACAATCAGACAATAAACACCAATATCCATTTACACAATTTATACTGGGTAAAAGCCAATAAAGATGTGTTGCCCAATAATCAACATTTTGTGTGACTTGATTAGATGGAAAGTAGAGATGAGTAGAACCCTTTTGGTATCTGGTTGTGCCTTTTGGTCACTTCTGTGGAGGGCAGCCGTGGGCAGCATACCTGGTTGCCTGTGCCGATGCCATTATGTTAATGTTATTTTTCCGCTGTTATGTCATTATGTGAAGCCTCGTTTAACATCTCAGAAAGTGACAGGTGCCCAACATATGAGTACATCCAAGAATGATGGCAAAAGTGGCCAAAACCAGAGGTTGGAACTCGATAACGTTAGTGATTTTTTACTCATCTCTAAAGGAAACATTTTTCTTTACAACAAAGACTGAAGACATGTCAGACTGTCCAACATTTCCCACCATTCATAGATCCTGGAAGTCATATCCTGGGCTGCAAATAATGTTTCTATTCACCACAGCAAGGATATTGGTTGTGCTGAAGCCACTGCTCTTTTCTAATAAATGAGGTTGATTATAGAAAAAATAAATAAGAGAATCCACATTACTTACCCCCTTGCTGTTCCAGCATTGCCACTCATCCTCTCGTCTTACCTGCAGTGCTGTAGTCGCGTCTACGGCATGTGACCACTGCAGGCGATCACTGGACTCAACAGGAAACAAGTTTAATTGGCAAAAGAGCACAGAGTTTAGTATTGCTGCAGCGGTCAAACTGCTGTATTCATGCCATTAGCACTCGTGCAATGCTGGAGGGAGTAAATATTGCAGATTTTATTATGTTTACCTAGAACGAGGCTTTTCACAAAAAAAAGGGGAAAACACCTTTTTAAAAGGGGTTTTCTCAACATCAATTGTTAAAGGGGATACATAAGTCACTTAAAGTAACTTAGTATACTGATGAACAAGCAGGGGCTTGCAGCTGCCTTTTTATGATGAAACACACTTCCCTGCTTGAGGTAACACAGGAGTAATGGTTTCTGCAGTGTCTCCAGCCCTCTGAGATCATCATAAACCAAGTGATGTAGGAGCTCCAGCGCCACAGAGTTCCTACAAGTTGACTTGATTCATGAAGATCTCATAAAACTGGAGATGTGGTAGAAATACTCTCTCCTGTAATATGGGAAAATGTGTTACCTTAGAAAGTAGCAGCTGTAAACCCCTGCAGTTCCACCTGTATACTAACTTATCATAAGTGACTTCTGCTTCCTCCCCTGCCCAGGAAATGTGGCGTGATCAGACCATGTCCGCTCAGTTACACGTACAGGACACATCATATTATCAGCAAATGTGAACATTCCCGTCAGGGAACACATAATATAAGGAAATGTATCTCAGCACAGGAGATGTGGTATGATCAGACCATGTCCCTGTACAGTCAGACACATCCATTCCACAGTACATAGCAGGGACACATATATAAGATTATCTCAGCACATGAGATGTGGTATGATCACACCATGACCCTGTACAGTCAGACACATCCATTACACAGTACATAGCAGGGACACATATATAAGATTATCTGCACAGGAACATTTTTTTTTTTTAAACATCCAATTGTGGAAATTATTATTCTAAGATCTGTTGATTAAAATAAACTTTACCCCTTTCAATAGTGAATTATCACAAATCTGTTTTCTACCTCACAAACATCCCAATGGTGAAGTTTTTCACTGAACTGTCAGCATAGCAGTCGCCCAAATCGAAGAGGCTGGCCTTTCCAATTTCTCCAAATGGCAATGATATTTCTAAACCCGAGGCTGGAGTTATTGTCGTCACACAGCCCAAGGTCACACAACCTTGTGTCAGAGCATACGTGTCTGCAACAATAAAAAAAAAAAAAATGATGAAAATAAGATGGCGCAAGCCTGCTTTGTTCTCTTTTTGCATTATTCTAGATCAGACACCTTGTCAGAGAGGCTGCCATAGCTGTTCCAAGAGTTTTTCTTTATGGCAGGCGCCTAAAATCCCTACGACTACAATAAAACAGCGAGGGTTATGAAGTTCTTACCTGTCAGTGATAGTGAGAGTGTTTTGGGGGAAATCCCAGTGTCGACCACAGTAGCAGATAACACCTGCCCTTCCTTGAAATGCATATCTGGACGCTTCACCACCTGAAAAGCAGAATGGACTGACGCTAAAATGGGGAACGGTATTCATTCATTGCAGGTCCCACATCAGAGGTATTACACACAATTTACCTTGCAGGACTTGGATAGAAGCAATTGTTCAATGCGTCCATGGATCTCATTAGTGATCTCCACCTCCAGATACTGCTTCTGCTTATTGTACTGCAGAAAGGTGATCATGACAAGGGTTACAGTGGTCAAAGAGTTAAGAAAGAAGAAAAAATAACCTCCATCATTTCCTCATCTATTAACCTGTAATATAAAGATAAACTGAAAGGAGGGCAAGTTTAAATGGATGGTCCACTACTTTGACAATCCTTTCTCATTTCCTAAATTTGCCCACATAAAAATAAAAGAAGCTAAACTCCCCTCCGGTGCTGGCACAGTTCCAGTGATGTTGGAACTCGCATTCCCGGGGCCACGTGACATTATGACACGAGCCACGCGACCAAATCAGCTACTACTTCTCTCCCCGACTTCAGACAAAATACTAATTAACAGAAAGTGAGTGCTGGCTCATTTCCTGTTCATTACTTAACCATCCAAAGGAGGAGAGCAGAAGGCTGGTGTGGATCGGCATGGGTTTCCTGTGTCATAATGTCACGTGACCCCGGGAATGAGGCAAGTAGTGTGCAATTGATGGTGAACTGACCCTAGAAATTCACAATGAATGGAAAAATGAAGGGTTAATGGCCCTTTATTAAGCATCACTACGCCGTCCTTAAAGACACAGGCACAGTGGTTGTGCCGCATATTGCCTACAGATGGGTAAGCGCACCCTGGGCCTGGCACGGCTGCTCAGTCCCATGTAGTACCAGGCATGGCCCAAATATATGTGCAGGAAGGGAATCAATGCGGTCGAAGTTTAGTGTATGAAGTTTCAATAATGATGGACTGATGTCCTACTTAATCATCAATTATGACTTTATTAGTATCTGTATTACCTTGGCCACATAGCAGGTCACCTTCTCCCCAGGCAAGTACATACTTGTAGGTCGAAGTTTTGGGATTTTCTCTTTGGGATCCAGAAGACTACAAGGAAAAAATATTAAAGGAAAAAATAAATAGATAAATTAGAGGAAAATATTCCTAAAATGAAAGAAGCTGCCATTTATAATCCACAAGCAGTGGCCACAGCAGCCCTGTTCTCCAGGATGGCAAGATCCAAGTGTGGGACCCACTGCTAATATGCGACAGGGATCCCTATGGGTAAATTTCACAATCATGTCCATCTGTATTGCCTAAGAGGAGCATGTTCCAAAGCTCCACAGAAAAACACAATTTGTGAAGTATCCTATAATTTCTGCTTTAAAGGGGAACTCCAGGGCGAGAATTTTTTTTTAGTACAGTTCCTGCTCTGCTACATGATGAAGCAGACCTGTACACTGCAGTTCTAATAGCTATAGATCACTTCTAATTCAATAAAATCATATCTGCTTCTTTGATCTCCCCCTCCCTCATGGGACATAAAATTTCAGCCTGAGAGCTTCATGCAGAAGCAGAGATCAGGAGGTGTGTCAGGGGCGTGGATCCTAGGGGCTGTAGGATCATCCTATATTCCAGTGAGGAGTGATGATGATTATGTTTCATTGAAGGTTGGAGGGATAGGAAGCTACCATGTTCTTATGGGGGAGGGGAGACCATGCAGAGCTGAATCGATCAATGTAATGCTCTGCCTCTGCTAGCTCCTAGCCTCACAATAACAATACACATTATACATCATCATACAGTAGAGGATCACAACATGTATTTGTATCTGCTCAGTGATATGATTGCTATTTCAAGCTTAGACCCCCTGTCACAACACATAGGATGGTATATCAGGGACAGAATTGTAGTGTGAGCTTGGGGCCGGTGACCACAACCCCAGCCATACCCCTTCCCTATACAGAAGTGTAGGCTGATCCTGCACTTGCGGTGCCGATCTGGCAAGTCCCATGCATCGTCTATGAGGCTTGCGGTCAGGTGCGGCAAGTGCGATTACGCCGGATTGGCCGGGTTCGGCACTTGCAGCCGCAATTGTGGGATCTGCAGCATCCGGCAGAAGCACACTTGCCGCACTCGACCACAAGCCCCATAGACGCTGCATGGGGCTTGCTGGATCGGGGCCGCAAAACGCTTATGTGAAAGGGGCCTAAGGACAACCATAATCTATTCACTTCAGACAATCTCAGTTTTAAAACAGAGGCATAAGGGGAAAGCCCAAATGACAGCCTGCTTCAGATTTACAATATTACCAGTAAAAAGCCTGATAGGCAGAGACATAAGGAAAATCCCAAACATATCACTCACCTGGGGAGGATACTCAGCTCCAGAACAGACTTCGTCAAGTGTGGATGAGTAATTGGCAAGAATCTGTCAAAAGGTGAAGCCAAAAATATTATTGTAGAACATACATACATACATAATCACAGTCAGATAGGACTGTAATAAAAACAACAAACAGCCTGCAGATTATTGAGGATGTAGTAAGACATAGCAGAGGAACAGGCAACAATGAGGCCAAGTTCACATGTAGCAGGAAAATATCTGCGGTGGGTTTGGCCACAAACCCCTGTCAAAAGCAGGGTCCAAGGAAAAGAAGTGCACGGATCAATCAGAAATGAGCTCTTATTACTACAAAACAGAGCGGCAGACTGAATACTCGGTCGACACTCAATTCATTCCCCAAGGACCTGCCAAAAAAAGCTGAGTGTAGTGATTGACGGTCGCAAGGAGAATGAATGGAGCAGCAGTCGAGCACCTGCATTGGTGCTGCAATGTAGCAGGAATATAAGTGCTCAATTCTGCAGCTCAGAGCAGGCCCCAGCAGTTAAACTCACCTCCCCAGTACAGAGACGATAACTTGATTTTACCAAGCAATCACTATAAAGTGAAATTGGTGAAAATCTGCACGGTGAATATGTTGTGGTTGTGAAAATCCACAGTATGCTCACAGTTTTGTGTCAAGTTTTTTCATGACATGTGGCTCGAGATGTAAAAAAAAAAGCAATCAGTCTTCTATTATACTGAAAAATTGTATGGATTTACTGTGCGGAATCCACATAAGTCCTCAATGTACGACCATAGCCCACACTGCATTCACATAATCCAATCCCCAACTTTTTTATCCAAAATTAAAAATACACATGAAAACTGGTCAAACTAGAAACTCCACCAGAAACGAGATTTACACTTTAAAAAATAAAAAAAAGACCTCATCATTTTTTATTACATCCCAAAATATCTGTGTGCACGTACCCCAAGAGTAAAACCATTCCCAGGATGGATGCTTGGTTGCTCATATTAATGGCATAAGCTTCCAAGTGAAAAGACAAACAAATTTTGCCCATCTCTGCTGCTAAGAGCCTGGCCGCGTCATGAAAGGGGTGGGGCTAAATCGCGTCATGAAAGGGGGTGGGGCTCCGGCATGCCGCGATTTAGCCCCGCCCCTTTCATGACGCGGCCAGGCTCTTAGAAGCAGAGGGGCGTGCATAATTACCAGGCAGCAGCAGACAGGCGGGGCATTTGCGGCTTCCACAGAAACACTGGACAAAGTAATAACCTTTTCTCTTACTTTACAAAAGCGATTTTATCTGCAAAAGGAATGGCTAGGAATGATAAGAAGGGGTGCAGAGACAGGTCTAAAGATATGGGGGGGTCAGTTTGTGGGTTTAGGATCCGTTGAAAGGCTGAAACCTGAGAGGCTGAAAGGGCATGGCTTTACTGAAGGGAGGGGGGAGAGGAGGCTGACAGGCACAGGAACACTGCACTAGGTAACACCCAGTCGTCAGGATTTATTAAAGTTTATATTGCTATATTTTAGCTTCTACTAAACAGTTTTTTTTTAGCAAAAACGATTGCCCCAAATGTGTGTGCTGGGTGTAGGGACACATATTAACAGTCCGGGGGGGTCATTTGGGGTGGTTGGTTCCCTTTAAAAGCAATAAAGAGGATGACCCCAAATGCCTAAGCCATGGTGGAAACCTCACTCACCGATGGGTCTTCACGTCTCGTCCTCCTATTACTCGGCAGGTGACGCTCTGTTTGATCTTCAGTGTGAATGTTGGGTTGACCCCGGCTGGTACTTCTTCCAGTATCTGGGAAGCGTGGATCGTTCCCACTTGGTTATCATTAATAGAAACCATTACATTATTAGGCTTCACGCTTTTTACAATCCCCGTGACCAGTTCCCCAATCACCGGCTTGTCCTTCACAGTTGGCTTGATTGGTTTATCTGATCTATTGGCATTTGGGACCGCAAGCAGGAGGCCATATTCATCAGGACTCGTACTCTTCATTGTCACGTTGATTTTCTGTCCAAAGTGTAACTTTTCCGAGTCAAACTGAAAGGTGTCATTATAGTGACAAGCGAGCGGGACGGCTGCAAGGTGAGAGGTATCATCCAACGACACGACTGCAAACTCTTCTGCCACATGATGCACGATTGCAGAATGTGCTGAACCATCTTTAACCTAAGACAGAAAAGGTGTCAGGTAGGCAATTCTGTATATTGTAATAATTAAAAAGGTTTTAAACTAAAGAAGACCCTGCTCTGATGAGGGGGGTAAGAAACCTGAAAAGCTGTCTGTAAATGGGTCACACCTGTACATGGAGAAGGCAGGAGACCAGTTTCCTTTCCCCAGAAGAGAGATCTTTTGCACATTTTTTTTTCTACTGAGTGTTGATGATTTATCACTAGAGTTTAGTAATCAGTAGAAAGTCCAACCTCTGGGACCCCCAATGATCTTGACACTAAAAGGGGCCACAACAGCACAGCATGCCATAAACATGGTGGCTTCTAGCACAGCTGTGCAGGGAGCCATAGCTATGGCCATTCACTTGAACAGAAGTATGCTGCAGCAGAAGGCCAAAAATGCCCCTGAGCAGGGGAAAAGCGGACGCAGGACTATGACCTTTGTCTTATCAGTGTTTGTGATTTTGTACATGTAAACTAATGACTATTACCCTGTGATTAACATTACGGGACTAGGTGATCACATGCAAGGCAGTCCAATGCGCACCCTACTGTGATTGACTAGGCATCTACATTTAAGGGGGAGTCACATGCGTCAATATCGCCTGCACGATCTCGGCTGCACGTGACGTTGCAGCGATATTGACGCGTGTGACATACTGAATCAACCAGCGATAAATCGCTGGTTGATGATCGCCAGGTTTTAGAACCTGCTCTAAAACCTGGCGATTGTCGCCCGGTGGACACGCAGCATCGCTGCGTGTGACACCGGGAGTAGCGATATTCCAGCTCCCAGCGCCTCTCACAAGCGCTGGGAGCTGGTATCCAAGGTAAACTGCGGGTATCTAGGCAGCGCGCGCTGCCTAGATACCCGACGTGTACCTTAGTTACCAGCCTCCTCCGCTCACCGGCTGGTATCTAAGGTACACAGCGGGTAACTAGGGTCCCTAGTTACCCGCTGTGTACCTTAGATACCAGCCGGTGAGCGGAGGAGGCTGGTAACTAAGGTACACGTCGGGTATCTAGGCAGCGCGCGCTGCCTAGATACCCGCAGTTTACCTTGAAGACCAGCCTGCTCCCGCTTCCAGCAGGCTGGCAGCGGGAACAAGACATCGTGGAAACGATATTTAAATCGTTTCCATGATGTCTCTGGTCAATTGATCGCTGGTGAGTCTGTCTGTGTGACAGCTCACCAGCAATCAGCCGTCAATGTCGTCAGCAATCATCTCACTGACTACATTGACGCGTGTGACTCCCCCTTTAGTCTGTGCACCAAAACAAGATTAGTCCAGAACCAATCAATCACATTCATTGCTACTTAGGAACAGATGTGAGCTCAAAAGGTCTGCTAACAGAAGTGGAAGGGGCCATCGATATTTTGTAAAACAAACTATAAGGAATGAATGATCAGTGTAAAGATATAGGGAGATCATCACCAGCAGAGGATACAATAACCAGGACTTGTACAAGCACTTACAGTGTTTTTTGCTTTCATCATAAGTTTCTCATCCAAAGACACGTGAATGTGGGCCTTTAGGAGATCAACGTGCAGAACCACAACCTTTGCTTTTTGACCAGCCACCAAACCTTTTGCTGTAATGAAATACAGAACAAAATGTGCATGCATCCGTGAAACAAAGCTGTACATCAGGGGAAGATTCACAGCAGAATGGATCACTGGTAACAATATGTCAAATCCACAACACACATGGTAGTAGCTGCAGGGTGTGCAGGATTTCTCATTCCAGCACTAAGGGGTAAGAGAGGATGATGCTGCCTTACATGTGAGACAGACTCCGGGGCATAAATTACACAGCCCACAGCTAATGTGCACATCCTAGTCTAATCAATCTATGCGCAATATCTCTCCATTAGCACAGGCAAATGATCTGCCCAGCCTCTAAATAAGTGTGTCAATATCCAATGCAGAAATGAGACAATGCTTATAATTGGGATGCAAGTTTATGTATCTTCTAATAAAAGATCGCAAAGGATATGGCTTTCTACAGATATGATCCTGCATCACAATATGGGTACGCTAAATCCTATAAGGAATCATTGGAAATGTAAATCACTATCGACAAACTTTAAAAGGGGTTTAGCGGTTTCGGTAAACCTGTGTTCCACAACTGCAGGTGGTTTTTAGAAAGAAAAAACTGTGCTTAACTCAACCTCCCCGGGTCCAACACTGACTCTCCTGGTGTCTGTTATTGTGTGCAATGCTGATGTCACATCAATCAAATCTGATGTCACGTCAACAGCGCTGCAGCCAATCGCTGAGCTTAGCATTTCTTGCCATCATCAGGCAGAGATGCTGAGATCACAGATTGGCTGCAGCGTTGATAACTTGATGTCAGTGCTGCAGAGAAATAAATAATCGTAGCAGAGGTGGAGACACAGCTGGACCCGGTGAAGGTGAGTGATGAACAGTGTGATTTTTTTTTTTAAATTTTTTTTAGACTTACTGCAGCAGGGGAGAGGAGTTTTCTGAAAACTGGAAATCTTATTTAAATATAGATCTCATTCATTAGGTGAGAAGTTTTACCTTCATTCTGATGTTGAGCTGCTTTTATTTTCTGAGCTCCAGAGACTTTGCCGACACCAAACAGAACTGTACCATCTTCTTCATCCACCTCCTCTACAACGAGGGTCAGTGTGTTCCCTGGTACTAGAGTGTAAAGACTCTCCCCATCTTCCAGATGCTCTAATACAGCAAGAGTAAGACCATAAAGTGTTAAAAAGGGGTCATAAAGGCACCTAAACTTAACCTTCAAGCCTTTATAACACATTGCTATAGTGTAGAGTGTTCTGTTCCAGATGATAATTCAGCTGCTCTTAAGGTAGTGTCACACCAGGCGATGTCGCCCGCGACATCGCCGAAAAGTGACGTAACAGCGATGTCGCAGGCGATATTGCAAGTGCGTCGCGCTGTGTGACAGCGTGACGCAACTGCAAATTATCGCTGGTCGCAGGTTGACAGGTTTATGAACATGTTCATAAACCTGTCCACCTGCGACCAGCGATTAGGCTGGATCGCGCCGTCTGACACTGTTGGCGGCGCGATCCAGCCTATATCGCAGCGTTCCTGAGCCATCGCTCGCTGGGCTGAGCCCAGCCCAGCGAGCGGTGGCTCCGCCCACATCGTCGCCGCGTCACCGGCAACGTCATGCCGTGTGACAGCTGGCCTGCGATGTTGGAACCGAGCGTGCACCTCCACATCGCTTCCGACATCGCAGGCCAGATCGCCTAGTGTGACACTACCTTTAGAATCAGCCTTTGATGTACATAAGTTATTCGCACTGGGACTGTTTGTTTTTCTGCTCATATGATACATGTAATTAAAGCAGTGCAGCATTTCAAGTGACCCTAAACCCGGAAGCCAACCCCACATCCCCTTCATACCTATACATGCAGCTTGTGAAGCTGCTGCCATCGATCCCTGTATCTTGCAAAACCGCTGGGGCATTCTTCATAATTCATACTTTTAATATCACAGTTCTGGGCGTTTCACTGAAATTTTAAAGCCGCAGCAGGCGGGCTTGTGTGCCGCTCTCCCCCTCCCTGTCCGTATGTATGCACGCAGCGATGGGCGTGCTAAACAACAGAGAGGCGGCTCGCCTCATAGTATGGGCAGTGAAGCCAGTATGACGCGTAACACGGAGCCCCAACTGTGGGGTCTGTATAAGGACGGTTCAGCTGTCCGAAGAACATCAGCTACAACCCAGAAACCCCAACTGAGGGGTCTGGGGAGCAGTACCACAAAAATAGAATAAAATAAACTAACAAAACAAACAGTGTCTTGCCTCCTAAGACACTAAACAAAAAACTGGCTAGACTGTGCCAGTCAGGGGGTTATATACTGCAGGGAGGAGCCACTGTGCTTCTTTAATTGCTTAGTGTCACCTCCTAGTGGCAGAGTAGCATAACCCATCGTCCTGTGTCCTCCAATGAGGCGAAGGAGAAAGAATTATTCTTACCGGTAATTCAGTGTCTAGGAACCTTCCACGACCGCATAGGAGGTTGCCTCTCATGTATCATTAAAGGGATCCGGTCACCTCCAAAACACCTCCTAAGCTAGCAAAACATGTCCCTGCAGCATCCCATCACTAATCTCACACTCCTTTTGTCTCCTAAAAGCATCCTGTGAAAGTGCATAAAAACGTTTTAATACTCACTCATTAGTGATAATTAGCAGGGGCCATATTCTTTAGTAAACAGGGCATGTTGTTTTGCAGCCTCGAGGATCCACCCTCTCTATCTGTGCTGCTGTGATGTGCAGCTGAAGGCAGGACTAATGATTTGCATTCTGTGAGTGATAGAGAGGGGGGAGGGTAAATCTGCACAAGCACAGCACACAGACAGAGAGAGGGAGGATGCTGGAGCTGCAAAACTGGTGACTAAAGAATATAGCCCCTGCTAATTATAATCACTAATGAGTGAGTATTAAAACGTTTTTATGCACTTTCACAGGATGCTTCTAGGAGACAAAAGAAGTGTGAGATTAGTGATAGGATGCTGCAGGGACATGTTTTGCTAGCTTAGGAGGCGTTCTGGAGGTGACCTTTCACGCATTCCAGGAAGAATCGAGGAATATAGGGAGAGAAATAAATGCTGTCGTGGAAGGTTCCTAGAAACCAAATTAACGGTAAGATTAATTCTTTTTTCTCTAGTCACCTTCCACAACAGCATGAGATTATGATCGGCTTTCAACATTTTTACAAAGTAGCAATAACTTTTTCAGAAAGGTCCTGGGCCATTAGTACCTGGGCTTTAGAAGCCAGGCAGCCAACTTGAGCCTCTGAGGATCCGGATGAATAGCGGACCCTGGGATAGCAAGCTTCAGCTGGACTTAGGAGGGCCAGGCCATCGACTTTGCGAGCCATGGTTGGTTGTACCAACTCCTTTTCGGCCACAGAGGAGCGACTAGGATAGTTGGAACTCCTTCCTCTCTGATCTTCCTCAGAGTTCATGCAAGAAGAATTAACGTAAAGGCGTAAGCCCAGGGTGGATAAAAATCAATGTTTTTTTATAAAAAAAAAAAAATAAAAAAATAAAAAAAAAAAATAAAATCGGATTTTTTTAATTTAAATCGGATTTTTTTCAATAAACTGCTTTTTGAGGAAAATATTTTACCATCCAAAGGTTCTTCCATCATGAGATAAAGCAGAGTTGTTTAACTCAGTAGAATAAAGGCTGTATATGTGTAACATTCACAATGCCATGCTCTTCCAGAGGTTTCTGTAGGATTAGTGGGCAGTTTCTCTCCTATATTATCACAGACGCTCGCTTTACTTACGCAGTTCTCAAAACTGAATTTGACTCCGCAGAGGTCCCAGCCTCTTCTTCACGGCAAAAATGTTACAACATGAACAGAGTTGAGAAAAAGACCTTAATCCTATTGTTCTACAAATCTATGAATACAGAATCAACCCCTTCAGTGCCAAGTCCAAGAAGTTAGACAATATGTTTCTGATTGTTTGGAGTGGAATAGATCTGCACAACACAAGAAGAATGTGAATCTAAGTGTGAGGAGGAGGAAGGGCAAGCAGACAAGAAAATGAAAGTGAAACTGAGCACAATACTGCAGTATAGCCACAGACAGACAAGTCTGGATCTGTTTGTGTGTACGATCTGAGGTTTATTACATTCTTTCCTTATAATGGCAGCAGGCCGTAAAAGAGACCTAGTTTGGGAATATTTTAATGAAGCTCCTTCGCCTATCGGTAAGGCAGGCATGCGTGCAAAATGCAAACGATGCAACAAAGAGATGCAAGGCCTGGTGGCGTGAATGAGGCAACATCATGAGAAGTGCGGTGATGAAGATGACCAAAGAAACACTTCTGAACAGGCAGGATCTTTAGGTTGGTAAACATTTTTATTGAATCCTATTTCTAAAGGCTGAACTGTCATGTGTGAGAAAAATTATATATTTCTTATTATTACTGCATGTTACTGTCATTTGGTACAGTTATGAAGAAAAACAAATATTCCTTTTGGGGCAGGGGCAGTGATGTGTTGTGTACAATAAGCAGAAATTGTATAATAAACAATAAAATAACAGCATTGACTTTTTTTGTTTAGGGGAATTCATGGATTCTAGAAACTATCCACCTCCAAGATCACCATCATCCTGTTCTACAGTTTCAGAGTTATCCATCCAGGATAGTGCTTCATTAGCAGCAGCATCATCATCAGACACCCACAGCCACATATCACCATCACCCAAAAGGAAGAAAAAACTTTACCTCCTGGAACCACCATAGATAGGTTTGTGATAAGAACTAGCAGATTAGAAAAAGAGTTGATTGATGAAAAAATTGCCCAGTTTATTTATGCAACGAACTCTTCTTTCCGTCTGACTGAGAACCCACTTTTCATTAATATGGTTCAGTCACTGAGACCAGGATACAGTCCACCCAGCAGAGCTGATGTTGCAGGGAAACTGCTGAATCAAGTGTATGACAGAGAAATGGAGCAATGTGCAACAGCTCTGGAAGGTAAAATTGTTAACCTAAGTATTGATGGGTGGAGTAATGGCCACAATGATCCTATTGTATGTGCTTGTATAACAACAGAAGAAGGTAAAGTCTTCCTTGCACAAACAACTGATACGTCAGGAAATGCACACACAGCAGAATACTTACAAGAAGTGGCAGTAAAAGCTATAACGACATGTGAACAAAAATTCAAATGTCTAGTGCGCAGTTTGGTCACTGACAATGCTGCAAACGTATCCAAGATGAGAAGAGATTTAGAAGAGCAGGGAGGGAATACAAAGCTGCTAATAACATATGGTTGCAGTGCTCATTTGCTGCACCTCTTAGCCAAAGACTTAAGTGTTCCAGAAATAAAGGCTAATGTTGTTGAAATTGCTAAATACTTCCGTAATAATCATTTTGCTGCAGCAGCTCTGAAAAGGATGGGCGGAACCAAGCTAATGCTCCCACAAGATGTTAGATGGAACTCTGTGGTGGACTGTTTTGAGCAGTATATCAAAAACTGGCCTATTCTGATGACACTTTGTGAAGAAAATCGAGATAAAATAGATGGCACTGTCACGGCCAAAATCCTCAACATTGGGCTTAAGAGAAATGTTGAACATATGCTGAGCTTCCTGAAACCCATCTCTCAAGCTTTAAACAAAATACAAAAAAATAGCTGTTTTATTGCGGATGCTGTTGAAATTTGGAAGGAACTGAGTTAACACTTAAAAACAGAACTACACATGGACAGAATTAAATTACAAGCAGTAAACAAACGAATGGGACAAGCACTGACTCCAGCTCATTTTTTGGCAAATATTGTCAATATCCAATATCAGGGTCAAAACCTAAGTGCTGAGGAAGAGGAGTTAGCTATGACATGGGTATCCAGCAATCATCAATCTTTAATGCCAACTATAATAAACTTCAGAGCTAAGGGGAAACCATTCAAGAAATATATATGTTTGCTGAAGATATTTTAAGGAAGGTCACACCAGTAAACTGGTGGAAGTCACTTAAGCGCTTGGATTTAGAGACTGTTCAAGTAATGATTTCACTTTTAACAGCAGTAGCTTCTTCTGCAGGCGTTGAAAGAATATTCTCTTCCTTTGGACTCATTCATTCTAAATTGAGAGATCGGTTGGGACCCAATAAAGCAGGAAAGCTTGTTTTTCTTTTCCAGATTATGAATAGGAACAAAGAAGAAGATGATGATGAAGATGACGACAAGTGAGCTACAGAGGACAGCAGGGACAGTAGTATTTAAGTTTTTCATGTGTCGGCTGGGCTGACAGTCTAAGTTTCTTAAAATCTATTATATAATCACGAATGGGATTTTTGCCCCTTTTGAGACCGCTCACGCTGCGAGTCAATGTCGTCATGTGCATACGCCCGAAGCATTGGCCGCGCAGCGGCCATTGCGAGCAGTTCTAAGGCGACTCGCTATGCCCGCGCAGCGGGCATGGCGAGTCGCCTTAGCAGCGCGAAGCATTGGCCGCGAAGCGGCCATTGCGAGTCAGAGACTCGCTCTGCTAGAATCCCGATGCATCTGCATCGGGCACCCAGCTAGTATATACAGTGGTGTTCAAAAGTCCTGCATAGGCATAGGATAAATAGATTTTTTCAAGTTTTAAACGTTTTCTGTCGAATATCTTTGGTGCTAATATGACATATTATATATGGTTTTGTTCAGAATATAATTTTGCATTCTCTCCCTGTAATATTTTTAGCTTTTGAAGCAGTTTTGCCTGAAATTATTGCAACAATATGGGAATTGAAAGCACAACTAAATATTGTACAGCTTCAGATCCAAAATTAGCCAATCACAGATGAGGTTCTTGTGACCAATCATAACCTGGATATGGTAGCCAATCACTTTCCATTACATTGCATCACATCTGCTGCTTTGTTTGTTTGTTTTATCTCTTGGTCTATCTAGTGAATCATACTGTAGAGCTTTATGATGGGAGCCTTCAGATTTTTGTCAGCGGAGGATGGTGTGCGAGTTGTGGTGCTACATGAAGAGGGTTATAATGGCCCCCAGATCGCAAGGAAGGTCGGTTGTAATCAGAGTACAGTCGTAAGAATTTTGCAGAAACATAAGCAGCTTGGAATTACCCAGGCCCAGATCTGGTCGGCCCAGAAAGTCAACTAAAAGGGAGGATAGAGTACTGATAAGAACATCCCTTGCCAATCGAAAGCTCACCTCTCCTCAGCTTCTGCGAGAATGGCAAGAAAAGGGCAATATTGAGGTAGCAACATCAACTGTTAGGAAGAGATGTTTGGAAGCAGGATTGAGAGGGTGCAAGGCCAGAAAGAAGCCATTGATAACAGCCATACAAAGACAAAGGCGAAAACTGTGGGCATTGAAATATTCAAAATGGAGGAAGGAGGAGTGGAAAAAAGTGCTATTTAGTGATGAAAGCACTTTTTGCATTTTAGAAAATGATGGCAAGTCTTATGTGAGGTTTCCACATGAAGAGTACAAGCCAGAGTGTTTGAGCTTCTCTGTGAAACATCCGATGAAAGTAATGGTCTGGGGCTGTATGGCAGCCAATGGTGTTGGAAGGCTTCATATTGTGGAGGGTATGGTTAATGCAAAAAAATACATAGACATCCTTAATAAGAAAATGCTGCCTTCTGCTCAACACCTGTTTTCAGGGGATTATATCTTCCAGGATGATAATGCTCCTTGTCACAGAGCTAAGACAGTAACGGAATGGAAAAAAAAAACAAGATGGCTACCATTGACTGGCCAGCCCAGTCCCCGGACCTCAATCCAATCGAAAATTTGTGGCACAAGGTATCGATAGAGATATCTAAAAAACAGCTAAGGACCAAGAGAGATTTGATTGAGGCTCTGATACAGGCCTGGAACCACATCATCACTCAGGAACATCTGCAGAAGCTTGTTCACTCAATGCTACAGAGATGCAAGTTGGTGCTCAAGAGCAAAGGCTGGCCAATAAAGTATTAGAGGCTAAAGATGCACTCAAAAGGCCCCGACTCTGAATTAAATAAAAAATAATAAATCTTAAAAAGTAAAATTTAAGTCTGTGTGAACTTGCATTGGAAGTTAATGAACTTAGAAACCTGTTCACCATTCTACACACTGTACTGGTGTAGATATGGTTATGCTGTAAAAAAAATTATCAAAAATGCGCATTCCATAACAAGTTATACACTTGGGACATTCAAAAATGAGTATGGCATACAATGAGTGATTACAAAAACATATATGTTCCACCAGTTTCATTGTAGAGATGCAGAAGTATGAAATATATAGTTTTCTTCACGCCTATGCAGGACTTTTGAACACCACTGTATATATTTTGTTTAGCCAAATTAGTTAACAAACATGGATGTTTGTTTAAGCAAATAACTTATGCTGTAATGTTGTTATTGTTTCAGTTGAATAAATCTATTTAAATTGTTATTAAGGTCAGGATTATTTTTCTCCTTCCTAAGTACAACAGAACAGTGGTGTCCAAATATGAATGATTAACCCATTAAACTGGGGAGAAAAAAGTAATTTAAAAAGTGATTCTAAAAATCTTCATCTACTTGCATGTTAAAGTAGCAAGAACTAGTTTAGGTAGAAACTTTGATTTAAATCACTGATTTAAATCAAGCCTTACTCGCTTGTGCTTTAAATCGTGATTTAAATCAGTTAGATTTAAATCAAATCCACCCTGCGTAAGCCAGACGAAAGTTCCAAGCATGGGAGAAGGCATCCACCCCAATAGCATCGTCTCATGGGTTCAGGGAGAAGAATGTTGCGACCTTCCTGTTTCCGTTTGATGCAAACAGGTCAATCTCCGGGGCACTCCACCTTGCCACTTGGTCCAGTCTCCACTCCCCTGGGTGGACATCTTCGTGACTCAAGAAGTCACCTTGAAGATTCAAAGACCCTTTTAGTTGGACTGCAGAGAGGGACAGCAAGAATCGCTCGGCCCAGCTGAAGTTCCTTGAGGAAACGGACTTCAGGTTGCTGGACCTTGTACTGCCCTCATGGCGGAGATGCGCCACAGTGGGGACATTGAATAGACTAGAACATGAGAGTCCTTGATGAAATCCTGAGCTGCCAGGAGGGCTTCTTCGACCACCCTCAGTTCTCTAGCTGGAGGACTGGGAGCTGATTGAGCGACTCCAGATACCTTGGAGAGGGTTTGAGAAACCATAGCACCCCATCCCCTCTGGCTGACATCTGTTGTCCGGGTAACAAGAGACATCTGAGACCAGGTGACGCCCTTGATCAGGTTCCTGGGATTCAACCACCAGAGTCGTCGCCTGCCGACATAGCGTCGAGATCTTGGAGATAAGGGTCAACCTGTGATCTTCTGGAATAAATGACGCCTTTTTGTCAGAGTCCAACAGCAGCCCCAGGAACCGTCTTCTGAACGAGAGTTGCAGCTGAGACATTTTTTAGATTGGGGATCCAGCTAAAGGATTGAAGTGTGTTCAGTGACATCTCCACATGGCTCCCGAGGGTCTGAGCTGAACGAGCAATGAGAAGGAGATCAACCAAATATATCACTAGGCAGATGCCTTGCATCCTTAGGAAGGCAACTACCTCGGACATAATTTTTGACAACACTCTTGGGGCCAAGGAGATCCCGTATGGGAGCGCATTGAATTGGAAGTGAAGGACCCTGCCTTTGCAAAGAAATGCAAATCGTATGAACTTCCTGTGCTGGGGGTGAATGGGCACGTGGAAGTAGGCGTCCTTTAAGTCGATTGTAGCCATCTGGTAGTGCGGCCCTATCAATGTAACCGCTTGGAGACGCAGGTGGAGGCAAAATTAGCCTGAATGGTACAAGAGGACGCCTCCCAGGATCTTTTCATGAAATTTTCAATCTTGCAATCCATTTGATCCTTGAGTTGGGAAGTTTTCTCAAAGGGGAGTACAGTCTTCTTAGCAACACGCACCACCTGCACATCCACCTTTGGGACATCCTAGTGAAACATATTCTCAAGGGGGAAACTGTTTGTAAGACCGCTGTTTTTCAGGGAATTCCCATTCCTGAGAAATGAGGTTCAGGATGTTTGCATGAATGGGGAAGCCGACCTGCTTTGTCGACTTTAGCCCTGCAATCATTTCGTCTTGGACTGAATGAAGGACTTGTTCCTCTTCTAGACCCATAGTGCTACGTGAGATCGCCCATATCATCAGAGGAAAACAGTAATTTCCGAACTTCTGCCCACCTGGAAGACTAGGCCTCATCCGTTTTATCAGAATCGGGTTGTTCCTCATAGTCTGGAGCTTCCTCTTCTTAGGGGAGGGAGGGCCAGGTATAGAGGCAGCAGATGAGAGGGAGGCTAAGGAGGCTTGTATCTCCTGCTTCACCATGAATCTGAACTCATCCACCAGGGTAGGATGTTCAGCCCTAACAATCCTGTCCGTGCAACCCTGGCAGAGTTTCTTATCCCAAACTGTAGGGAGCTTCTTTGCACAAACTGTGCATTTGTTGGGACTTCCCTGTGGCCTTCTTAGGAGCACAAAACCTCGGTCTTTATCAAGCCTGTTGCTTGTTGTATGTCACCTTATATCGTCCTGTTTCATAGTTTGCGGCGGTGTGCAAACTATGAAACAGAACGATATAAGGTGACATACACCACCAGTCTGTGCAACCTGGAACACATTGAAATATATGCAAGGTTCAGACAATCAGCTGCCTGGCAGGCACTTGACTAACTTCCCACTAGGACTACACCATACCATAGAGACGGAAAGCAACAGGCTTGATAAAGACCAAGGTTTTGGTCGAAACGTTGCCCACCTGTATGTTGCTCCTCTGCACTGCCTTTCACTTGAATAAACATAGCAAACACAGAAACTTAAGGAGTGTGCGATTTTGTTACTTTATACTATTGACTGAAGGTCTGTCTGCACCTCCGCTGTGAAATAAGTCTGTGTGCACGCCATTTTTTCATTTAAATTAAACCAAAGAAAGACATTGACTTTGTGTAGGAGACACACAATGACATGGCGAATATAGATATGGCCATCTTTATATGCCAAGTGTCTAATTTTTTTCACATTTCCTTAAAAACATTACAACTCTATATTCTTATATTCATGATATGCAGGTCTTAGCATTAAACAGCGCAGCTGTTTTTTTTGTCATTGTACAGTGTGTCATTGTGAGTGAGAACAGTACATATAGTGCTGTACCTCTACTAGTCATCCTGAAAAATGGTAGAAAAAAAAAAAAGAAAAAAATCAAATCAGTTCCGAAATGGCAGACTGTGTAAAAACACAGCATATGGGGGGCCAGGAGAATGTTATCACTCACTTGTGTCTGTTACTTTCTTATATACCGTATATACTCGCGTATAAGCCGAGTTTTTCAGCCCAAAATTTGGGCTGAAAAGTCCCCCCTCGGCTTATATGCGAGTATATAAATTTTACAGCCGCAGCCCCGGTGGTATACAGGCCCCCCCCCATCAAGCTCCAGGGCCCCCCCCCTTGCGCGGCAGCCTGTGAAGTAAAATCATACTTGCCAGTGTCCTGTCGCGCCGTCCGCAGCTGCCGACACGCGATCCCCGGCTTCATTCCGCGTCTTCCGCATTCCTCTCTAGTCGCGGGCAATGATGTCATTGCCCGCGACTAGAGGAAGTCGGAAGCCGGAAGACGCAGAATGAAGCCGGGGATCGTGTGTCGGCAGCTGCGGACGGCGCGACAGGACACTGGCAAGTATGATTTTACTTCACAGGCTGCCGCGCAAGGGGGGGGCCCTGGAGCTTGATGGGGGGCCTGTATACCTCCGGGGCTGCGGCTGTATACAGCCCTGGGGCTGCTGTATACACCACTGGGGCTGCTGGCATATACCTCTGGGGCTGCAGGCATATACCTCTGGGGCTGCAGGCATATACCTCTGGGGCTGCAGGCATATACCTCTGGGGCTGCAGGCATATACCACTGGGGCTGCAGGCATATACCACTGGGGCTGCATATACCACTGGGGCTGCATATACCACTGGGGCTGCTGCTGTATATTACCACTGGGGAGGCTGCTGTATACTACCACTGGGGAGGCTGCTGTATACTACCACTGGGGAGGCTGCTGTATACCTCACTGCTGGGGGTTGTATACCTGTGCTGGAGTCCACCCTCGGCTTATACGCGAGTCAATAAGTTTTCCCAGTTTTTGGGGGCAAAAGTAGGGGGGTCGGCTTATACACGGGTCGGCTTATACACGAGTATATACGGTACATTTCCAGGTGGAGCAAGAACAATAATGTGGAATTATACAAGAGGATTCAACATTATCATCATCTTGGAAATAAGTTTTCACATAGGTGGGACCATATACGTTGTGTGTGTACCCAATCCAAGGAACGACCTTTATGTTGTACAATCACAAATTTTAGGATTAATCAATAAAGTTTCTATAATATTAACAATCAAATCTGAGCATTTGAGAACAATCGTACCACTTCTGGTAAGAAGACTCCTCGAGAGTTGAATCTCTTTCATACACTGGTTGAGACGTGCAAAGCTCTCGGCCGAGCGGTCATCGGGGGCACATCTAGACATCTTCAGGGTCAGCAGGAAACGTTTCTTCTCCTCATCAATGTTTGTCACCTCGGCCACAACCGTCTGGCCCACAGCAAAATGGTCGTTGGCGTTCGTCACAAACTTGTCGCTGATTTTCTATTGCCACAGTTTATTGAGAAAGAAATTAAAAGTGCAGAAAAGGTAAATTTCTTCCCTCAAACATCAGAAAATAGTGCAAAAAGTTGAAATGTAATAGCAATGTATGAACACAGCCTGAATCTGCACTGGAAAAAAAAAATCTGAAATGATAAAATACCCAAAAAAAAGTCACTGAGTGGATCGTAAAAAGGAGAATTTTGTGTACTCACCGTAAATTCCTTTTCTCTTAGCCTCTAATTGGGGGACACAGGACCATGGGTGTTATGCTGCTGTCCACTAGGAGTGACACTATGCAGAATCTGGAAAAGATTAACAGTGGCTCCTCCTCTGCAGTATACAGCCCTGGGCATGCACTGCCTTAACCAGTTTTGTGCTAAAGCAGTAGGAGAAACTCAGCATAGACAACTGTGTAATAACACCTGTGGTAAGGCAACTATATACCAACTTGCTTGCAATGAGGTAACTATGTACAAATTCAAGGACACTCAGAACTGACACACGGCCCGAAACGGGCAACAGGGCGGGAGCTGTGTCCCTGAATTAGAGGCTAAGAGAAAAGGAATTTACGGTGGGGGTACACAAAATTTTCCTTTTCTCCTTCACCTCATTGGGGGACACAGGACCATGGGACATCCTAAAGCAGTCCCTGGGTGGGAATAGCAACGGAACAAACCTTGACTAAAGACAGGCCCCTACAAATGGGCTACTGCCGCTTGCAGGACCCGTCTACCCAGACTTGCATCTGCTGATGACTGGGTATGGACTCTGTAATGTTTTGTAAACGTGTGTAGGCTAGTTCAAGTGGCCGCCTTACACACTTGTTGACCCGATGCCTGGTGTCCAATAGCCCAGGACGCACCCACCGCACGGGTTGAATGCACCTTGATACCGTCCGGAATAGGTACATTCTTGAGCTTTTAGGCCTCTTGAATAGTGGATTTGATTCACTTAGCCAGAGTAGCCTTTGCCGCTGGCATGCCTCTGCGGCTACCTTCTGTCAGAATGAAAAGAGAATCTCACTTTCGAAATGGGGCTGTCCTAGACACATAGATACGCAGTGCCCTGACAAGGTCTAGCGTATGCAGCGCTTTTTCAATCCGATGCACTGGCGCTGGACACAGTGATGGCAGGGTAATTTCCTCATTGATATGGAAAGCGGACACTACCTTTGGAAATAATTATGGTACTGTACGTAGCACAACCTTATCCTGGTGAAATACCAGGAAAGGTGATCAGCAAGAGAGAGCTGAGAGTTCTGACACCCTGTGGAGGGATGTGATTGCCACAAGAAAAAACTCTTTCTGGGATAGAAGTCTGAGCGCAACATTCTTAATGGGCTCAAAAGGTGGTTTTTGCAACACTGACAACACTAAATTGAGATCACACGTATCTAGCGGTCTTCTGTATGGTGGAATTAACCTGGAGACCCCTCGAAGAAACGTAATGACCTGCGGTTTTGCCGCTAGGCGTTGCTGAAACAGCACAGAGAGCAGAAACCTGGCTCTTTAGCGAACCTAGAGACAATCTGCTATCCAGGCCCGACTGCAAAAAAACAAGCACCTCATTTAGTGAAAATGGCAGTGGCTCCTGATTTCGCGATGCACACCAGGAAAAGAAAGCTTTCCAGGTGCGGTAATAAATTGTTGCTGAAGTCGGCTTTCTCGCTCTGATCATGGTACAAATTACCTCTTGTGAGAAACCTGCGTTATTCAAAATCCAGGTTTCAAGGGCCACGCCGTCAAATTCAGCGCCCCCGAATTCTGGTGGAAGAACAGGCCTTGTGACAGAAGATCTGGACGATCTGGCAGTCGACAGGGCACATCTGCCGTGAGTTTCACAATGTCTGGGTACCAAGCGCGTCTGGGCCAGTCTGGCGCAACGAGGATGACGGGCACCCCTTGTCTGATCTTCCGCACCACTGCGGGGATCAGAGGCAGTGGCGGAAATATGTACGGGAGATGGAACTGCGCCCAATCCTGCACTAGAGCATCCGCCCTTATCAACTGTGGATCTTGCGACCTGACCATGAAGGTGGGGACTTTCGCGTTGAGCCGCGATGCCATGAGGTCCATATCCGGATTTCCCCAGCACTGGCAAATTTGGTGAAACACGTCGGGATGCAGGGACCACTCTCCTGAATCTACGCCCTGGCGACTTAGGTAGTCTGCTTCCCAATTGTCTACACCTGGGATGTGTACCGCTGACAGGACTAATCCTGTCACTTCCGCCCAGTGAAGGATGTGTCGCACTTCCTCCATTGCCTTGACACTGCAGGTTCCGCCCTGGTGATTGATATATGCCACGGCCGTGGCATTGTCTACTTGAATCCTGATGTGAGCCCCCGTCAGGTATCATTGAAATGCTTGTAATGGTAGGTAGATGGCTCGCATCTCTAGGATGTTGATCGGCAGACGTGCTTCGTCTGACGACCATTTTCCCTGAGCTCTGTGATGTAATTACACTGCGCCCCATCCTGTGAGGCTTGCATCTTTGGTCAATATTTTCCACTGCTCCAGGAGAAATTATTTTCCCCTCGTCAGTGATCCTGGCCGGAGCTACCAATGCAGCGACTGTTTGGTCGCCTTCGATAGACGGAACCTCTTGTCCAGGGAAAATGTGCTCTTGTCCCACGCCCTGAGTATGGCCAGTTGGAGACCACTGAGATGTAGCTGTGCAAATGGTACCGACTCTATCGCTGCTACCATCCTGCCCAGAACTCTCATGGTAAATCTGAATGATCGAGGGGCAGGTTTCAGTAGGTAGCGAACCCCCTGACTGAGTGCTTGTGCTTTCTCCAATGGAAGTATCACTAGCCCCTTGGCAGTGTTGACTAGGAAGACTAGTGATTGACTTGGAACCGGTGATGACTTTTGTAGGTTGACTAACCAGCCAAGTGTTCGTAACGTGTCTACCGTGATGGCGACGCTGCGTTCGCAATTCTTGAGGGTATGAGCCTTGATGAGTAGATCGTCCAGGTATGGTAGAACAAATATCCCTTTGGAGAGTAGAATGGTCATGACCGCCGCCATGACCTTGGTGAATACTCTGGGCCACGAACTGGTAGTGATCCTGACCTATAGCCAAGCGCAGAAACCTTTGATGCACAGACGCGATCAGTATATGCAGGTATGCATCTTGTATGTCTATGGAAGCGAGGAACTCTCCTCGTTACATGGATGCTATTATGGACTGGAGAGACTCCATGCGGAATCATCGAATGCGAACAAATTTGTTCAGCTGCTTTAAGTCCAGCACGGGTCTTACTCTGCCTCCTTTTGTGGGTACTATAAACAGGTTAGATAAGAACCCTTGAAACCATTCGGCCAATTGGCACCAGTACAATGACTTCTGTTTGTAACAGCGAGTCGACTGCCTGAAAAAAATGCTTGGGCCTTGGCTTGCGGTTTTGGTGGAACTAATAGTTTAAATCCCTACCGCTCAAGCGTTTTTTCCTATTTTGTAGCTGAAGGAAACCAGCTCTTTTACCCAATTGTCTTCTACAATGGGCAGCCAAATTTGCTGAAAGCGTAACAGTCTGACCGACTACCTGAGAGGCATCGTTTGCAACTACCGAGTCACGCTGAAGACGACCTATTGGGCTTAAAGTTTTGCCTGATGTTCCTTTGACTGCCATGCTTTGTCCGCTCTCTGGTTTGGGCATGCGCTGCCTCTATGCGTCGAGCGACTTTGCGGTTGCTGCGGTCTCGATGCGGCCCATCCGGACGAATTCCAAAAGTAACGAAATCGAATCTGCTGACTACTATTAAACTGCGTTTTGATTTCTGTTGGGGAAGAGACGTGCTCTTACCCCCTGTGGCATTTGATATCAGCGTATCCAATTTCTCCCAGGTCCTGATAGCCTTGGCTGCCCAGACTGACCCGAATGGTGATGCTAAAGAAGCCCCTGTCGCCTCAAAAATTGAATGTGCCCTCTGTTCTACCTGACGATCCGTTGCATCACTTATAGATGAACTGTCTGGTAGCGACAGCAGGCATCTGTGCTGCTAGTCTAGGACACTGGTGGGTCTACTTCAGGTGCATCAGCCCAATATTTGGTGACGTCCTGTAAAAACAGATTATGAGCCTCAAGTGATTTGCGATTGCCGAATTTCTTTTCTGGATGTAAGTGATGTTTTTGGATAATCGCTTCGAATTCGGGATGATTAGAAAAACATTTATGTGGTTCTCTGACCCTTTGAAAAGCTATTTTATGCTCTGGAGCATCTGGGGTAGGATCTGATATGTTCAACACCTGATTGATATACGTGATTACATCCTCAACTACTGCTGCTGTGCCTGGCCCTCGTTGGGGATGCCCAGGAACTGTGAGAGGACGCTGGGGATAGTGATCTACGAGTTCCCTTGCGCCCTGCTCTGACTGCGGACGGATCTGGGTCAGCCGAGCCCAGGCCCGCGTGATCCTCTTTCCCTGGTGTAGCCACTGCCATGGGAGCGAACCGACCTTGCAGAGCCTGGAGCAATGTGGAGGACAGCTTGTCTATGGACTGCGACATGGATTGTGACAATGTCTGCGACATTACAATGGCCCATTCCGGTAACATAATAGGCGCATCCATATTTGCCGTGGCTACTGGGGACTCTAACTCGCTGACTTGAGTGCAGTCTTGGCAGTGCGGGGATGTGGATCAGCTGGGGAGCGTGGCCCTGCAAGCTGTGCATGAGGCATAATAAGAGCTATAGGCCCTGGTCCTCTTAGTTCTGGAGTGTGCCATAATTAACCCACTAAAGCCTGGCGTAGGAGCAAAGGGGCCACCGCAGAGGGAAAACTATTGTCTGTGTCTTACCCAGTCTTCTGCCGTGTGCCCTCTGTGTGTGTTCAGCGTCCTGTGCCCCAGGAGGCCGATTGCCACTGCAGGATCCTCACATGCTTCCTTTGGCCTCTCAAGCTGCATCTGCAGACTGTAATGGTCGCCGGAAGATCCTTAGGTGCGGCCTAATTGGGTGGATGGCAGGGGGTGGAGCTTGCAGGATAATAACCTGCCACATCAGCAACTGCGTCCTGCAGTCACCGCTCTGCCCCTTGTAGGACGCTGGCCGTGTCATCCGGGGGCGGGGCCAAAGGTGGCGGCTTCGGACTAGGCCGAAGCTGCAGCCTAAAGTAGAAATTGCGGCCGTAAATCGCTCCAGGCCGGCGCAGAGGTCAAACTGCACCAAATAGCCCTCAGGTGGCGTGTGGGGACCACTGCCTGTGGCTTAAGGGTCTTGTGCCTCCCCGACCCCTCAGGATCACACAGCACGCTGTGTGTCCTGGTGCTGCTGCAGTGTGATGGCTGCGTTCTCCCAACTGGGGCTGCTGCTGTGTTGGTGCCCCAACCGCAGGGTCCCCGGATCATACCTGGGGTGCCTCACCTAATGTACCTCTGTGAGGTGATTAGGGGGGGTATGCTGCTGTCCACCGTCCGAGGGCTTCTGCTCCGCCTCGACGTCATCCCAGAGACCCCAACAGTGGAGATCCGGGGAAGGAGGCTCATCGTCTCGACTTCAACCCAGCACCCCTAATAGTGGGATGTCGAGGAAGGAGCGGCATGTGGATCAACCTGTCAACTTCAACAAGGTACCCTCAAAAGTGGGGGGCCGAGGAAGGAGCATGCCGGGAGTCTCGCCGGAGACCCACTTTTCTTCATTTGAAAAGAAAAATCCAAAAAAAAAAAAAAAAAATTTAAATGCTCCTCCTAACGACACTAAGCAAAAACTGGTTAAGGCAGTGCTTGCCCAGGGCTGTATACTGCAGAGGAGGAGCCACTGTTGATCTTTTCCAGATTCTGCAAAGTGTCACCTCCTAGTGGACAGCAGCATAACACCCATGGTCCTGTGTCTCCCAATGAGGTGAAGGAGAAAAATGTAGCAAATGTTAAAGGGAACCAACCAGCATGATTTAGGGCTGTAAAGTGAAGCCAGGGCCTGTAAGACACTGGGATAGTGAGTGCAGTCGCACCTTTCAGTTTCCGGCTCCTGCGCAGTCACTATACCCCAACCTGTAAGTATTTGTTCGGTGCCTCTAGGACCCTGCACATATGACAGAGTGACGTTGCTCAGTCATATGGTGCAGTGCCAGATGTTCAAGCACCAAACAGACAACGCTCACAGGTCCTGCAGCCTCCGGGATGAGAGGACATCGCTGCATATCATCGTAGGAGTGCGGGGGTGGTGAGTAAATAGCGAAGCAGATAACGCAAAAAAAAAAAAAAAGGACATGCTCATATTTTTGTGCGGATCCGCTTTTGAGCCCAAAAGCAGATCCGCACAAAACGAATCGTGTGAATTCAAAATGGTGAAATGCATTGACTGGGACAGCCAACCTCACTGCATTTCACTGCAATAGCGAATCCACCGAAAACACAACAAAATGGTGCATTAGCGCACCGTGTGAATGTAGCCTAAGGCTGGTTCCCTTTAATGGAGTAAACCTTAAACCAATCAACCCAAATATATAAGTGCACCCTGAAGTTAAAAAATATCCCTACTTATTTGGAGCCTCTGGTTTTCAGTCCCAAAGAATCAGACTGCGCAAGAGAAAACAGAATGAAACTTCTTAAAATTAGCTGTATTGTATAAAAAAAGAAAGAAAAAAAAAAAAGAGATTTTTGTGTACTCACCGTAAAATCCTTTTCTCTTAGCCTCTAATTGGGGGACACAGACCGTGGGTGTTATGCTGCTGTCCACTAGGAGGCGACACTAGGCAGAATCTGAAAAAGATTAACAGTGGCTCCTCCTCTGCAGCATACACCCCTGGACAGGCACTGTCCTGACCAGTTTTGTGCTAAAGCAGTAGGAGGATTTACGTAACAATGATAACATCCAAAAAACCATGCCTGTAAGAAGGCAACTATGCACGAGTTCAAACAACAAGAAGAGAACTCAAAATGGGCCGCAACGGCCAACAGGGAGGGAGCTGTGTCCCCCAATTAGAGGCTAAGAGAAAAGGATTTTACGGTGAGTACACAAAAATCTCCTTTTCTCCTTCGCCTCATTGGGGGACACAGACCGTGGGACTTCCCAAAGCAGTCCCTGGGTGGGAAAAGCAATGGAACGAGTGTTGTATAAAGACAGTATCCTACAGGTGGGCAACTGCCGCCTGCAGGACGCGTCTACCCAGACTCGCGTCCGCTGAAGACTGGGTATGGACCATGTAATGTTTGGTGAATGTGTGCAAGCTAGTCCAGGTGGCTGCTTTACACACTTGTTGGGCAGAAGCCTGATGCCGAATAGCCCAGGATGCCCCCACCGCACGGGTAGAATGCGCTCGGATACCGGCCGGAAGTGGCGAGTTTTTGAGCCTGTAGGCATCCTGAATTGTGGCTCTGATCCATCTGGCAAGCGTGGCCTTTGAGGCTGAGAAGCCTTTGCAGCTGCCTTCAGGAAGAAGGAAAAGAGATTCCGACTTCCGAAAGGGGGCCGTTCTAGAGACATAAATACGCAAAGCCCTTACAAGGTCCAGCGTATGCAGAGCCTTCTCAAACCTATGAACCGGAGCAGGACAAAGGGACGGTAAAGATAGTTCCTCATTGATGTGGAATGAGGAAACCACCTTCGGAAGAAAGGAAGGAACCGTACGTAGAACTACCTTATCCTGGTGAAAGGCTAGGAATGGAGGCCTGCCGGAGAGCGCTGTGAGCTCGGACACTCTCCGAAGGGAGGTGATAGCCACTAGAAACACCACCTTCTGGGATAGAAGGCGGAGAGGGATCTCTTTGAGGCTCAAAAGGCGGTTCTTGTAATGCCGTCAGCACCAAGTTTAGATCCCACGCTTCCAGCGGTCGTCTGTAGGGGGGAACCAAACGGGAAACCCCTTGAAGAAAAGTTTTGATTTGAGGTTTTAGTGCAAGTCTCCGCTGGAAAAGAACGGAGAGGGCCGAGACCTGGCTCTTAAGAGAGCCCAGGGACAGTCTGGCCTCCAGACCTGATTGTAGGAAGCCAAGAATTCTAGGCAGCGAATAGGGGAACGGATTCTGATCACGAGATGCACACCAGGCAAAAAAGGCTTTCCAGGTGCGGTAGTAAATTCTGGCAGAGGCAGGTTTCCTCGCACTGATCATAGTGCGAATGACATCCTGTGAGAGACCTGCTTGAGTTAGAACCCAGGTTTCAAGGGCCACGCCGTCAAATTCAGGGCCTGTGAATTCTGGTGGCAGAACGGACCCTGAGATAGGAGGTCTGGCCGATCTGGGAGGCGCCAGGGGGCGTCTGCCGTGAGTTGGACGATGTCGGCATACCACGCGCGTCTGGGCCAGTCTGGGGTGATAAGGATGACAAGAATCCCTTCCTGTTTGATTTTCCGCACTACTCTGGGGATTAGAGGCAGAGGTGGGAAGATGTACAGGAGTTGAAATGGAGTCCAGTCCTGAACTAGGGCATCCGCTCCGAGAGACCGGGGGTCGTGTGATCTGGCCATGAAGTTGGGAACCTTGGCATTGAGATGTGATGCCATCAGATCCACGTCCGGAGTCCCCCAGCGATGACAAATTTGCCGAAAGACCTCGGGATGCAGGGACCACTCTCCTGAGTCTATGCCTTGGCGACTGAGAAAGTCTGCTTCCCAGTTGTCTACTCCTGGGATGTGTACGGCAGACAGGGTCGATCCCGTGGATTCCGCCCAGTGAAGGATGTGCGTTACCTCTCGCATTGCTTGGACACTGCGGGTTCCGCCCTGGTGATTGACATATGCCACGGCCGTGGCATTGTCGGATTGTATCCTGATGTGAGAGTTCACTAGGAGGCGTTGGAAAGCCCGCAGTGCCAGGAAGATGGCTCGAATCTCCAGTGCGTTGATTGGCATGGTGGCTTCCGCTGGAGACCATTTCCCCTGCGCTCTGTGGTGCCGGTACACCGCGCCCCATCCTGTGAGGCTGGCATCGGTTGTCAGAATCTTCCAGTGACCTGGGATAAACGATCTCCCCTTGGAGAGAGATACTGGACGAAGCCACCAGTGTAGGGATTGCTTGACTGTCGAGGATATGCGGAACATCCTGTCCAGGGAAAAAGGACTCTTGTCCCAGGACTTGAGTATGGCCAGTTAGAGAGGCCGGAGGTGAAGCTGGGCGAAGGGGACTGCTTCTATCGCGGCAACCATCCTGCCCAGAACTCGCATGGCAAATCGAAAGGATCGAGGTGCTGGGTGAAGAAGGGCGCGAACTCCCATCTGGATAGCATGTGCCTTCTCCTTGGGAAGGAGCACCAGACCCCTGGAAGTGTGGAATTCCATGCCCAGAAAAATCAGGGACTGACTTGGGGACGACTTTTTTAGGTTGACCAACCAGCCCAGGCGACTTAGTGTGTCTACCGTGATGGTGACACAGAGTTCGCAGTCCTTGAAGGTGGGAGCCTTGATAAGTAGATCGTCCAAGTATGGGATGACAACTACGCCTCTGGAATGTAATATAGTCATGGCAGCCGCCATGACCTTGGTAAATACTCTGGGAGCCGTGGCGAGTCCAAATGGGAGAGACACAAACTGATAATGGGTCTGACCGATTGCGAATCGGAGGAACCTTTGGTGAGCAGGGGCGATCGGAATATGCAGGTAAGAATCCTGAATATCTATGGAGGCGAGAAATTCTCCTTCTTCCATAGATGATATGATGGATTGGAGAGACTCCATGCGAAATTGTCGTACCCTCACGTACTTGTTTAGCTGTTTGAGATCTAGAATAGGTCTTACACTGCCCCCTTTTTTGGGAACCACGAACAGGTTGGAATAGAACCCCTGAAAGCGTTCGGTCCGTGGGACCGGAACAATTACTCCGGCTTGGATAAGTGACCTGACCGCCTTGGAGAAGGCGCGAGCCTTGGACGGTAGTCTTGGAGGTACGGAAAGAAAAAAATCGATTTGGTGGGATGGAAATGAACTCTATCTTGTAACCTGACGACACCAGTTCCCTGATCCACCTGTCCTTTATAATAGGTAGCCAAACTTGATGAAAGTGGGAAAGTCGTCCGCCCACTGGCGGGGCGTCGTCCGGAAATAAGGAGTCATGAAGATGAGAATTTGTGGGATTTGGGTCCTTTGGACTTGCTTTGGCCAGATCTAGACTGCCAGGTTTTGTTCGCCCTTTGCGAAGTCCTCGAACCTTCCCTGCGCGGCGAACGACTACGGGTCTGCGCTGGGCAGGAAACGGACCAGCCAGACGAATTCCGAAAGGAACGGAATCGTGTCTGGTTACGGCGGTTATAGGTGCGTTTCGGTTTTTGTTGAGGTAGGGAAATACTCTTCCCTCCTGTGGCATTGGATATTAATTTATCAAGCTCTTCACCAAAGAGACGTCCGCTGAGAAATGGAAGGTGGGTAAGCGACTTCTTTGAGACTGCATCCGCCTTCCATTCCCGCAGCCAGAGAGCACGCCTGATGATGATGGCGTTTGACGCAGCCACTGCCGCACAATTTGCGGAATCGATAGCTGCGTGTAAAATATAGTCAGCCACGACTGACGCTTGAACCGCCTGGTCAGCGAGCTCGGAGTTAACTGAGCGGAGACCGGCATGTAAGTTGGTTGTCCAGGCCATGATAGCCTTTGCTGCCCACAGAATAGCGAATGTCGGGGCCAGGGAGGACCCTGTGGCCTCGAAAATTGATCGGGCCATGTGTTCCACCTGACGGTCCATCGCATCCTTTATGGAGGAGCTATCTGGCAGGGAAAGAAGCGTCTGTGTTGCGAGTCTGGATACCGGAGGGTCTACTACAGGCGTATCTGCCCAGGTCTGTGTTACCTCTTGCAAGAAGGGGTAAAGCCTCTCCAGTGCCTTACGGTTGCCGAATCTCTTCTCCGGGTGTGAGCGATGATTTTTGAGAATCGCTCTGAACTCGGGGTGATCAGAGAAATATTTAGGGGACTTCTTAGTCCTCTGGAAAGCGATCTCGTGCTCTGGGGCATCTGGAGGAGGTTCAGATATCTTCAGCACCTGGTTGATGGAAGTGATTACGTCCTCAACCAATACATCAGTGTCTGGCTGGGTTAGGTCTAGAGACCCATCTGGATCCAGATCTGAGCTGGAGTCACAGAGTCCTTCGGACTCCTGCGTATCGCTGTGATCTTCTCTAGGAGGGGGTGATCTGGACCTTCTGTGACCCTCCCTGTCAGGGGACGGTTCTGGCGACCTGGAGGCACGGCGACTCTCCCTCAGAGGTGACCGTGAAGTATGAGTAGGTACTGGAGAGCCTGACCTATGAGGTCGTTTCCGTCCTGCCCTAGAGGTGGACATTAGTTCAGTACGGCCGCGTTCCGAGGGTCCGCTTTGTTGAGCAGCGGTCTGGGAAGAAGTGTGACTCTGCAGAGCTGAAAGCAATGTAGAGGACAGCCTATCCATGGATTGTGCCATGGATTGTGAGATGGATTGGGACAAAAATGTGGCCCATTCCAGCATGGCAGAGGACGCATCCGTAACGGCTGGGGTCACCGACACCGTAGTCTGGGCGCAGTCCCGGCAGTGCGGGGACGTATGTCTACTGGGTAGAGGCTTCTGACATGCTGTGCTTAAGGAATAGAAGGCTGTGTGGGCCCTGGTCTTCTTATTCTTTGAGCCCGGCATAGTGGTATATACAGTAGCCTGTGCAGGGGTGCCCTGGAGAGAGTAGCCTGTGCAGGGGTGCCCTGGAGAGAATAGTTCTAGCAGAGGAGATAGAAGACCTCTGCTGGCAACTTACCACCACCTGTGTGCCACCAGCGACCAGTGTCCAGCGTCCAGCGTTTCTGTCTGTGCCCCCCGGAGACTGTGCAGCTGCTGTACTGCTGCTGGTGCCGCTCTGCCTCCACCACGAGGCATGGAATGGCTTCCGGGATGTGGAGAGAGGAGGAAGAAGGGGGGCGGAGCGCTGTAAAATCGCGCGAATCTACAGTGAGAGCGCGCTCAGGAGACGCGGTCCGCCCCCTGCTATGACGCTGGCTGCGTCATCCTCGTCATCCGGGGGCGGGCCGGGGGCGTAACGAAGGCGGCGGCCTCGGTGTAGGCTGAAGCCGCGGCCTAGATTAGCTCTGTGCGGCCGGAAAAGGCTCCAGAGCGGCGCGGAAGTCCGGGGGAGGTCCGGAACTGGTCTGGACCCCACCGGACCCCCGGGGCAGGCAGCGGTGGGTTAGTGTGGGCCCCTGCAGAGGACCCAGAGTGCTGGGTCCTCTGCTCTACCATTGAATGCAGCCCTTAGTGCTGGCTGCCGCAGGGACACAGGCAAGCTGTGTCCCTGCCAGTGCTGGCTGCCCCCAGTGCTGGTCCCCCGACCCCTCAGGCGTACACAGCAAGCTGTGTACCCTGGATTGCTGCGGCAGGCACGCTGCTGCAGAAGGTGAAAAAGGAGTTGTCAGCAGGGCTGATGACTCCAGGGTGCTTGTAGCAGATCTGAGCTGCTGCACCAGAGGCTGTACCTGAGGTGTCTCGACCTAAATGGACCCCAAAGGGGGCATTTAGGGAGGGATGCTGCTCCACCGTCAGGTGCCTTGTCCTTCGCCTCAACCCATGAACCCCAACGTTGGGGAAATGGGGAGGGAGGATCGTCGTCTCAACCTCAACCCGGCGTCCCCAACAGTGGGGGGCCGAGGAGGGAGCGGCATGTTAAGGGAATCAGTCGACCTCAACCAGGCGCCCCCAACAGTGGGGGGCCGAGGAGGGACCATGCCGGGGGTCTCGTCAGAGACCCACTTTTCTTCTTCTTGAAGAAAAAAATTGAAAAAGAAAACATTTTTTAGGAGCACTAAAAAAATCTGTGTGTGCCTCCTAGACACTAAGCAAAAACTGGTCAGGACAGTGCCTGTCCAGGGGTGTATGCTGCAGAGGAGGAGCCACTGTTAATCTTTTTCAGATTCTGCCTAGTGTCGCCTCCTAGTGGACAGCAGCATAACACCCACGGTCTGTGTCCCCCAATGAGGCGAAGGAGAAAGTTTGGATAAAGATTGGATGATGAAACAATGCCTTGCACCATCACTCAACTCAGGTTTCGTCCAAATGGCTTTATCAGGGGTTCATCTAAATAACCCATTTTGTTTATATTTCACCATTATTGAAAGTAACCAGTCTACATAATTACATATAAAAAGATGCTAGAATATGAATGTTTGTGAAAATATAGTCCACTTGCAACCTGGTAGTAGAAGCATTCTAACAAAATAAATATCTACAGTCCTATCAACATCAACTTTTTCTAAAGGCCTCGGACACATTTCTAACCTTTTAATAAAGTTTTTTTTATTTATATAGTTACATGCTATACTTTATCCGGTCACTCACTAATTTAAAGACGATACAGGATAATTCGAGAACCTGGATACCGCTTTCTCTGGCACAAAGCCTGAGCGATTTTTAAGTCTCAAACACTCAAGTGGGAACATATTTCAACGCAACAGTTGTAACAGAAGGAATGTGACAGCATATTATACACCTTCAGCAAATGTTCCAAGGGCAAGAAGGGGTTGATACGAAGATTCTTTAAGTAATTTTGCCCCCTTATGTAGCTGAAGGACCCAATTGCAGCAGAAGACCTACGAAGCAGACTTAGTTATAGCAATTTTTGGGAGTGAGAACCAATGTACATTGCCCTCTGCTTAATTGTAAAGCGCTGCGGAATATATTGGTGCTATATAAATAAAACAAACTATTATTCATTACTAATAACATGGCAGCCATGTTATCACAGCCATGTGACGTACCGATAGGGGGACCAGACCGACCAGTCCATGCGGGAGCTCCACAAACACTCCATACGGCATTATACTCTTCACAAATCCAGTAAATAACATCCCGATCTGTAAGTCAGAAAAGTCCTTGGCGCCTGGGTCCTTTTCCATGAAGGACATGAGGGCAGGTTTCCTGGTCAGTATCTGAAGCTTTGTGTAAAGGATTCTCCAAGAAAGTCAGAAGGTAATAATAAAAGGCAAATGCAAAGGGATCCCGTCTTGTTATAGTATACGCAGATCTGTGGACAGTACGGTGTAGAGGGGAGAACCTGAGCAGAATAATGTATTGGTTTGTTGGAAAAGATTCAGAATAACTTTATTTTATTCACTGAAATCTCTGGTGACTGTATGTAGGAGTCCAGTGGGCAGTGCTAAGTGACTGACAGATATCTCTATATGCACCGTCATAAAGGAACTGAGTAGGACCGCCCATTGGACTCCTATACATACAAACGTCAGGGATTTCAATAAACAAAGTGTTACCATCAATCTGACCAGCTCCTCCAGCTCTAGGACATCCTGCCTGCAGATCAAAATCATTTTTGTCATGACAGTGGGGCACAGACCGCCACTGTATTTAACATTTACTTAAACAGCACATTCATTAGAGCCGAACTAGCATGTGCGTGCAATAGGTGGACATAATGGCTTTTGGACAACAGGCATGTCAAAGGCATATAGAAATAAAATGGATTCTGTTAGCACGAAATGACTATTCAAAATAAAGTACTGCTGATCGGTGCACACTTGATGTGGCCAAACAGTTCAGTGCACCTTCCCCTCCTACTTTCTCCATCTCTTTCTCATGTCAACTCTCTTGCCTGACAGCTCTGACATTACAGCAGTCAGAGAAGGGCGTATTTGTAGACTGAGCCCTCGCGGGCAGGGTTTTCTCTTCTCACCTATTGTATCCTCTTACATCCCTGTAGACTATCAGCCCTTGCAGATAGGGTCCTCTTTCTTCACCTACTGTATCTTCACCAATTTCTTGCAGACTGAGCCCTCACGGCCAGGGTCCTCTCTCCTCACCCGCCCCTTGTAGACTGTGAGCCCTCGTGGGCAGGGTCCTCTCTCCTCACCTACTGTATCCTCACCCATTCCTTGAATACTGAGCCCTTGCGGGCAGCGTGTCTTTTATTATTCGTGATTATATACTTGCCTACATTTGTCTGTTTCCATATATAAAGCGCCATAGAATAAATTGCGCTTAAATAATAAAATAGATGAAAGGCAAGTTGGTGGGAAAGAGCAGTCAACGGTTTGGCTATGCCTAGGTTGCTTCAGTTGAACAGTCATTTTGAGCTGATAAGACTCCTTTTAAAAGCATCATTCCAGTGTTTTGTTTTATTTCACTGCTGGAGTGGTGCTTCTAATCATTCCTGACCCTACTCTTATACTTACCCACCATTGTCTTCATTTTATACCACTGCCGCTCCCGTCAGTCAGTCTCCAGCGATTTGTGACCTTCCGGCTTGCGTCAGTGTTTCAGAGCGCACCGGAGATCACAACTTAATACAAGTCTATGAGAGCCTTGTAATGGCCTCGACATAGACTGGTATTGAGCGCTTGTGACGTAACTTCTGACTTATGGCAAGTCAAAAGGTACGGGCACAAGAAAGCACCACAGGAAAGGAGCAACTCCAAAAATAGCTGAAAACACCAGGAGGTGAAGATAAAATGGGGCAGGAACATAAAAGAAGAGGCGCCATTCCATCACTAAAAAAATAAAATAAAAAGCCGCTGGAGTGGCGTTTTAGGAAACACTATAATTATCTGTAAATTGAACTGTCCTTGATTGCTGGGAACCAATACTGAGATGGGCCTCTGGTGTCCCAAATTAATGGAGCCATGGTCTCGCACTACAATATGATTAATTTCTCATGGGTCGGCAGAGTGCTGTACTTGGCTACATCTATCAGATCGTAGACAAAAATTAAACCAATGATGACCATATGGGATTGTTGCTTCATTTAATCCAGGCAACAAGAGCCTAGTTTTGGGATTTAGGGATTCCAGCAGTGGTGGGACAATAACTTTTTACTTTAGTACAAACCCTAATCCTGCTTTGCCTGTTCACATCTACTCCATGCAGGAGACTGTGGAGACACCAAGGATTGGACATCGGCGAGGTGGTGAACCAACAAAAGTGACAGTAACATTTCGCGCCACCAACGCTGTGACTGACACAGTCGGATCAGTGACTCTGTAGATGGCATAATATCGAGGGGGAAAATAGAACATTAGGACATAAAAGTAAGAGGATACAGTTTTGTCTTTGATGGTGCTGAGAACCATTAGTCCGGCGAGCTCCTCGCCCTCCTGCAAACATTGCCACAAGAGCTCACAATTGGTGACGTGATCGGACAGATGATTCTTCGGTAGAAATGCGGGACTTTCCTCAGGCAGAATCAGCACAGACAGACCGTCAACAGCCTTACTTACTATCTTCACATTAACAGTCTGACATCAAGAAGAAATAAATAGTAATTAGAAATCATTATCCAATTAAGAAATGATCAGACTTTAAAAGGTTTTTTTTAACCACAATCTCTAATATTACAATTTGTAAGCTGGAAGAATTATGAGTAAAAAGACACAGAATTTTAGGTCTTTATTAAAGGAAAGGTATTATGGGCAAACAGTACAACAGATGTGCAGGAGTCAAAAGGGGGATTCCCTTCTCCAAGATCTTATCCCAATATGCAGTAGGTGTCATCATAATATTATTATTATTATTATTATTAATAGCAAATACCTTCATTTAGAAATGTAGTATAGTTCTCTTGAAATAGCCATGTTTCTTACCTTATGTGCAGGCCTTTGCAATTCAGTATCCATCGTTACGTCTGTGAGCTACTAACTATCGGGCTATCACTTTATGAGCAGGTCAAAACCATGGATACCTAAACTGCAAAGGCCTACACATAAGCTAAGAGACATGGCTACATCAGGAGAAATATACTACATTTCTAATTGGAGGCATTTGAGAATATTACAGTGCTTTCACATCAGTGCTTTTGCCCGAAATGCGGCAGATCTGGCAGATTTACCGCATCTGCTGTGTAATGGCCAACTTGCTGCAAGCCCCCATTCTTTCTCTATGGGACTTGCTGTGCGGCAAGTGTGGTTTTTGCCACAATCCGGCAGATCCAGCACTTGCGGCAAGTCAAAAAACCACAGCTAACCACTTTTTTTACTTGCTGCAAGTACTGGATTTGTTGGATCGCGGCAAAAACCACACTTGCCACAAGTCCGTTAAGGAATGAATGAGTGCAGCAAGTCGGCCATTACACGGCAGATACAGTAAAAATCTGCCGGATCTGCCGCAATTCAGCAAAAACACTAATGTGAAAGCAGCCTTATTATTACACCTACTACATATTAGGATAGGGTCTTGGAGATGGGAATATCCCTTTAATAATATAGCAGCAATATAAGGCCACAAGGAGCCCTCATTAGAGATCTGCCAAACACACACAAGGGTCACTTCAGGATGGACCTTACAATTACAAATGTCCATTTCTTCTTACACTATTGGTAAAAGGCAGGAAGCTGACAATATTGAAAGAGGATTTCCAACGATTTTAGGTTTTCTCATGATCATAAAAGGCTAAAACTGCAATGTGCCTTTAAAAAAAAAATCTTTCCATTCTCAAAAACTAAGGGCTATTTAGTTCCATAGTGTACTAATGATCATCTAGCTTACTAGTCACTTCTACTATCAATGATGTGGACGGTTTTCTTAGGCAAGAAGCATGCCTTTGCTTCAGAGCCTGCAAGCGCTTCCATTAAGCCGGCCAATTGCGGGATCCAGACATCATCAGGGCTCCTCCAATGCTGCAGAGGTGAAGCCATCTCTGCTTGCAGCACACAGAAGTGAACGGTTTGGAGCAGCAGTGCCATTATGCTACCGATCCAACTGTCAATCTCCAGAACTGCACCGCACCCCGGTCAGATGGCATGTAAGGGGGGGATGATGCACTCGTGAAGACAGAAGATGACAAAATCCCCCTCAATGTTGTTGATCAGTGGGGGTCTGATTGCTGGGATCCAGAGAATGGTATGCAGTGTCTTATACAAAACTGAATTCATTGTCTTCCCCCCAAGAAATTCCACCCCACCTCCCAACCTATCCATCTGCGTCAACGACTGCCCCCTCTCCCCAGTCCCCCAAGCCAAGTGCCTCGGGTAATCCTTGACTCCTCCCTATCCTTCAAACCCCACATCGAGGCCCTCACCACATCCCTCCGCCTCCAGCTCAAGAACATCTCACGGATCCGCTCCTTCCTCACCCACGACACCGCTAAAACACTCATCCATGCTCTTATCATCTCCCGCCTTGACTACTGCAACCTCCTTCTCAATGGCCTCCCGGCTAACTTCCTCACACCTCTCCAGTCTATCCTCAACTACGCTGCCCGACTCATCTATATGTCCTCCCGCTACTCCCCTGTCTCCCCCCTCTGCAAAGCCCTTCACTGGCTCCCCGTCTCCAAGAGATCCCAATTCAAAACACTAACCATGGCGTACAAAGCCATACACAACCTGGCTCCACCATACATCTCCGACCTGGTCTCCCGATACCTACCCTCACGCAACCTCCACTCCTCCCAAGAACTCCTCCTCTTCTCCCCCCTCATCACCTCTTCGCACAACCGAGTCCAGGACTTCTCCCGGGCATCTGCCTTACTCTGGAACTCCCTACCCGAACACGTCAGACACTCTCCTACCCTGAGTAGCTTCAAGTGTCACCTGAAGACTCACTTGTTCCGTCAAGCCTACAACCTGCCATGAGACCCAGGCGAATGCCCCTGACATTCCCCCATCCTACTGTATCCTAACCCACCCCTCATAGACTGTGAGCCCTCGTGGACAGGGTCCCTGCCCCTCCTGTACCTGTACGCCTGATCGCCTAGATTTAGTGTACTTGTTCTTGTCTCCCTCATCCTCATGTAAAGCGCCATGGAACCTAATGGCGCTATATAAATAAATAATAATAATACGTGAATGAAATGCGGGTATGTGCACATGTGACCACGGCTTATTCATATGAGCCCCTTTTTTAAGTCGGCCCTACACAATCATACATTGATCACATAATTATTGGGTGGGATAACCCCTTTAAGGTACACAGGTGACTTCTTAACGTCTCCATTATCTATATCTTGAATGAATGTGGCAATAAAGTTGGGTAGGACAGGTTGCTCATCCAATTTGGCTAGAGATGTCCCAACTCTCCCCCGATGGCAGAACAGGGGAGGATCGGGCAGTTAGACTTCAACATGCCCAATCCAAGGGGAAAAACAACAAAACATTGGATGTGTCTGGAAGAGACTTCTTTTACTGGAGGAATGGCTATTTTTCATCTAAAAATGAAATATCATGCTTTCCATTACACACTGAATAAATGGCCAGTTATTCAGAGACTTGATAAGATTACCATATTTTTTGCTTTATAAGACGCACTTTTAGTCCTCCAACTTTTGGGGGAAAGTGGGGGTGCGTCTTATAAAGTGAAAGTACAATCTGTTGTGCTGTAGGTGAGGGGAGGGGGGCTTTGCCGGCTCAGGATTGGTGCCCGGGGCAGGATAGGGCTAGGAGCAGGCTGCAGCTGCAGGCCGTGGTCACGTGTATGTAAAGCACTGACTATCCCAGAGATGTGATTACTCACCTCGCTCCACCGCTACCGCTATTCGGCTTCTATGAGCATCGCTGCAGAGTAACGTCATCACCACGCACTGCTCTCAGGACCCGGATGCCAGCACAGCAGACAGCGGAGATAGCACAGTCAGCGGTGGAGCGAGGTGAGAATCACATAGTTTATTTTACTTTTTTTTAACTGTGCACAAGGGTGGGGGTTCTATGTGCCAACATGTGGGGACTGTGCCGGCCCGCATGGATGGGGATGGGGGAGAAGAAGACAGTGCCAGCATGGATGGTGGGGGGCAGTATGCCAGCATGGTATGCCAGCATGGATGGAGGGGCGCAGTGTGCCAGAATGGAAGGGACAGTGTGCCAACATGGAGGCTGTGTGTATCAGCATGGGGGATATATACACAAGAATGGACATCTATATGATTTGTAAGATGGACACTGGCATTTTAAGACGGACCCCATTTAACATTAAAAATTATTTTTCTCTCTTTTTCTTCACCAAATTTGGGGGTGCATCTTATAATCAGGTGTTTCTTATAAAGCGAAAAATACGGTAATTGTTTGCTTTCTTTGCTATTGTGCACCTAAACGATCCTCATCACAGACATAGAATAATGATAGAGATACTATCAGACAGCAATGATACTGGGGCATTATTACCTTTCCATATGTATGGGTTTGTGAGACCTTCTTGAAAGTCTTGATTTTCGTCATTTGTTTCTCCCCTTCATCAAGCATCTTGAAGGACAGACACAGTTTCCCAGACTCAGGAGTACACTCCAAAATTCTTACTTTAACGACCTGAATATTATATTATACAAAACTTTTCATTATCTACAATACATTTATATCAATAACATATAATGCACTGTATGGTCAGGACATGTTCTTAATCATTGAAGGCAGGGTTTTCATTCAGTCCCATTGCACTAGTAATATGACATCCGTCCCCTCGCCATGTCGTCTGCCCTTAAAGGGAACCTGACCCCAAAAAATGAGCTCCCAGCCTTTTAAGAGCAGTCCCTGCACCATCCTAATCTCTTTCTAAAGATTATAAAAGTTATTTTTTTTACCTGCAGCATTACAGCTTCTCTGAGCTTGAGAAGTCACACAGGGCGTTCCCTGTGGCTTCTCCTCGCCACCTGCAATGTAATTACGCACGCCCCTATGGGCGTGTTAAAGAATACAGAGCCTCCTCATCATGGTAGATAGGCGGTATAGCCGCTATGACGCTATCGCGTCATATCCGGCTATGCTGACATCAGTACACCCAATGGGTGCACTGCTGACTTCGCGATGCGCATTGTGCATGCGCGAGGTCCTCAATACACCCAAATGGGTGTACTGACATCAGTGCGCCCAGTTTCACACATGCTGCCACCACCCACCGGTTTTGGGGGGCCGATGAGTTCCCCTAAACTAAAACTGATAATACAATCAACAAAATCACACCTTCCTAGGGCTGTGAATTCTTTAGGGCATACAAGGTTCAGACTTAAAGTTTTAAGCTTTGATATAAAAAGGTAGTGCTTACGATATAAAAATAGAAATAAAAAGAGACCTACACATATGCAACACAGAACGAAATAAAAAGGAGAAAACGTACAGAGACCTAAACTTTGACTTTTGTTGCCCGATGGGGAGAGCGGAGATATGGAATGATGATCACAGCAGTCTTCAGCTGTCCCATCCCTGTGACACAGGACTTTAGATGAGCAAGTCCAGTTATAGACCAAGACTGGGGTCAGATTTCTAGACCAGCCTTCCATTTAATATTCTAATTCTGTGTCTACAATTGGACAATCACTAATTTAGCCATGTACCGTATATATTATTTTTCAAATGCTCTTTTGTCTAAACCAATTATTTTCCCACAGTAAATATCAACGGCTATACTAAACCCATTTGGTGGAGTCTTTGATCCCACTTCTCTTTCTAGCTATAGGTGTGAAATGTTTCACTCTGTGCTTTTCCCAAGATGCCCCCCCCTGGGAATACAACCCCTTAATTGTTCTGGTGTCCAGTCACTAAGAATCATATTTCTCTACACTGTTCATGACATTTCTCCTCTCCTAAATATTAAACCATCAGATGTGAGTGATATTACTGAAAAGTTGTATAAACCACAGCAACTCAGACACAAAGTAGAGACCACGTAATGTTATAGAGTGGAGTCACCGAGCCATGCATAGCCAAGGACAAAAACAAGTCACCAACGCTCTGCTGACTCCATAACTGTAGAGTCCAAACTTCCTTGATATTAACATCAGCACAAAATGTCAGCGAGAGCTTCATACATGAACAGCTACAGTTGTGGCCAAAAGTATTGACACCTCTGCAATTCTGTTAGATAATACTCAGTTTCTTCCTGAAAATGATTGCAATCACAAATTCTTTGGTATTATTATCTTCATTTAATTTGTCTTCAATGAAAAAAAACACAAAAAGAATTGTCCTAAAGCCAAATTGGATATAAATCCACACCAACATAAAAAAGGGGGTGGACAAAAGTATTGGCACTGTTAGGGTGGAGGCACACGATCATGCATCAAAAACGCCGCGTTTTTGATGCATGACAGTGATGCGAGTGCTGTGCGTGTTTGTGGGTGTGTATGGTGCGAGTATGGTGCGTATGGGAGTGTGGCTGGCTGTATGTATGTTAGTGTGCTGTGACTGTTAGGTGTGAGTGCGTGTGTGCTGCGTGATTGTGATTGCAATGCTGTCCACGGTCCTGAAGGACCGCGGGCAGCATTTGTCGGGAAATTAAAGCTCTGCGGCTGTCAAAGCTACAGAGTTTAAATTTCCCGCTTTGCCTGTACAGTAAGTAATCATCTTGCACCGCTGTGTCAGCAGTGCCAGATGATTACTGAGCACCCAGCTGATGGGCACTTTTGTATATTTTGAGGGGTTAAATTGCATATGCAGCATCTGTGCAGCATATGAGCACAGATGCTGCATATGCGCTAACTAACCCCGGTCATAAAGGGTTAGTGTGTGTTAATGTAGTGGCACCATGTCTCCAGGGATTGCCCCCCTCCCTAGAGACATGGTGCTTATAATCATTGGTGGTTCAGGGGTTAACTTGCTTCATTACTGAATAGCCGCATTTGTCGGCTTTCAGTAATGTGCTCTGACAGCCGGCGGGTCTTGGCTGTCAGAGCGCGGTAGATACGCTCTTAGCGTATCTACACTGCTGGGCAGCGGCCTCAATGAGGAGCTGTCCCAGGTACTTAGAATAATAGCGTAGTTCGCCGCCGCTATCTATACTAACCCTTTATGACCGGGGAACATTGCCGCATATGCAGCATCTGTGCTCATATTCCGCACAGATGCTGCATATGCAGTTTAACCCCCTAAACTAAAAAGAGGTGCCCAGCAGCTGGGTGTATCATAATCATCTTGCACCGCTGACACAGCGGTGCAAGATGATTACCTACTGTACCGGGAAACCAATAACTAGAATTTAACAGCACAGGGTGCGAGTATCGCACCGTGTGCTGTGTGGGTGCGAGTTTGACCCGCACCCATAAACGTATAATGGCCTCTCGCACGAGGGAATCGCGTGCAATCGCAGCATGCTGCGATTGCCCTCGCAAAGCGAGAGTAATGCATGAAAATCGCATTGGTGTGACCTGTATCATTTAAAGATACAGGTCTGAGTGCAATGCGATTTTACTCGCGTGAGTTTTGCGCCGGTGTGCCTTCACCCTTAGAAAAATCATATGATGCTTCTCTAATTTGTGTAATTAACAGCACCTGTAACTTACCTGTGGCGCCTAACAGGTGTTGGCAATAACTAAAGCAGCCAGTTGACATGGATTAAAGTTGACTCAACCTCTGTCCTGTGTCCTTGTGTGTACCACATTGAGCATGGAGAAAAGAAAGAAGGCCAAAGAACTGTCTGAGGACTTGAGAAACCAAATTGTGAGGAAGCATGAGCAATCTCAAGGCTACAAGTCCATCTCCAAAGACCTGAATGTTCCTGTGTCTACCGTGCGCAGTGTCATCAAGAAGTTTAAAAGCCCATGGCACTGCGGCTAACCTCCCTAGATGTGGACGGAAAAGAAAAATTGACGAGAGATTTCAACGCAAGATTGTGCGGATGGTGGATAAAGAACCTCGACTAACATCCAAACAAGTTCAAGCTGCCCTGCAGTCCGAGGGTACAACAGTGTCAACCTGTACTATCCGTCGGCGTCTGAATGAAAAGAGACTGTATGGTAGGATACCCAGGAAGACCCCACTTCTTACCCCGAGACATGAAAAAGCCAGGCTGGAGTTTGCCAAAACTTACCTTAGAAAGCCTAAAACGTTTTGGAAGAATGTTCTCTGGTCAGATGAGACAAAAGTAGAGCTTTTTGGCCAACGGCATCAACATAGAGTTTACAGGAGGAAAAAAAAAGGCATTCAAAGAAAAGAACAGTCCCTACAGTCAAACATGGCGGAGGTTCCCTGATGTTTTAGGGTTGCTTTGCTGCCTCTGGCACTGGACTGCTTGACCGTGTGCATGGCATTTGAAGTCTGAAGACGACCAACAAATTTTGCAGCATAATGTAGGGCCCAGTGTGAGAAAGCTGGGTCTCCCTCAGAGGTCATGGGTCTTCCAGCAGGACAATGACCCAAAACACACTTCAAAAAGCACTAGAAAATGGTTTGAGAGAAAGCACTGGAGACTTCTAAGGTGGCAGCAATGAGTCCAGACCTGAATCCCATAGAACACCTGTGGAGACATCTAAAAATGGCAGTTTGGAGAAGGCACCCTTCAAATATCAGGGACCTGGAGCAGTTTGCCAAAGAAGAATGGTCTAAAATTCCAGCAGAGCATTGTAAGAAACTCATTGATGGTTACTGGAAGCAGTTGATCGCAGTTATTTTGGCTAAAGGTTGTGCAACCAAGTATTAGGCTGAGGGTGCCAATACTTTTGTCTGTCCCATTTTTTGAGTTTTGTGTGAAATGATCAATGTTTTGCTTTTTGCTTCATTTTCTTTTTTATTTTTTCATTGAAGACAAATTAAATGAAGATAATAATACCAAAGAATTTGTGATTGCAATCATTTTCAGGAAGAAACGGAGTATTATCTGACAGCATTGCAGGGGTCTCAATACTTTTGGCCACAACTGTACATACAAGCCGTACATTACCAAACACAATCCCGAGCAACTCTGGAGCAGTGGAAACGTGCTCTGTGCAGTGACGGATCACGCTTCTCTATCTGGCATCTGATGGATGAGTCTGGGTTTGGTGAATGCCAGGAGAACATTACACAACACATGACTGCACTATGTCAACTGGAAAGTTTTTCAGTTTGGCCTTGGCATCTTAGTGGCAGAGAACAAAAATCTTTAGCTACGTGCACACACAGTATTTGGCACAGACATTTTCTGCATCCTCTGGCAGAAAAACATACCAAAGAACGCAAATCAAATTTGATGCAGTTTTGTTCCATGCATTTTTCTTAATGAAGTCAATGGCCTGATGGCTGAAAAATGCAGGAAATCTGAACCAAGAATTGACATGCTGCAGATTTTTCTGCACCAAATCTGCAAAGAAAACATAAGCAGTATGTGTACAACACTTCAGAATTTTCATGGACTTTGCTGGCTTCAAGATAGGCATGCAGATTCGTGACAGAACTGCAGCTAATCTGCACCAAAAGTGCAGCGTGTGCACAAAGCCACGTGCTGCAGATTTTTTTTTCTGCACCAAATAACGCGCCCAATGTGCAGCATGGGCACATACCCTAAATGCTTCAAGATAGAATTTTGTACAATTGTAGCTTCCATCTTTGTGGGCAAATTTTGGAAAAGGCTCTGTTCCCCATAACTGTGCCCAACGCACAAAGCACAATGAAGTGGTTGGAGGAGTTTGGGGTGGAAGAACCTGTCTGCACAAAGCCCGGACCCTCAGCCCCATCCAACACCATGCGGATGACCTAGAATGGAGATTGTGAGCCTGACCCACTCCTCTAACATCAGTATCTGCCCTCATAAATACTCTGATGGATAAATGGGCTAAATTTTCTACAGAAACTCCAAGACTTCTAGAAAGATTAGTGGAAACCATTTTTGCAGCAAGTGGGTGGACTAACTCTACATTAATGCCTATGGACATAGAATGAGCGTCATAAAAACTCCTGTAGGCGACACGTGGGGTATCCAGCTTTTGTCTGTACTGTGTGCATCAATCTCATAAGAACCTCTCTTATGTGACAGCAGTGATGTCAAACCTCCAGGAAGCACAGTGTGCTCTAAAGGGCTATGAAATAAAGACTAATCCCAGTTATTCCTCCATATATTTCGTCCTCAGATATTATTTTATTTCATATTAAAATAAATAGTAAAAATACATATGAAAATATCTGTGTGTCTCAGCCTTTGCCCTAATCCTCTTCACTGTCTTGTGTCTGGTGGTAAGACAACTGTCTGCAGCAGAAACCTCCCTGCCTCATCAAGACACCTATAGGAGCTATAGATGGCAGAGGTAGTACTGATCAGCAGAACCCGGTGTTCGCTGCAGGATTTCTAGACAGTTTTAAGATCATACAGAACATGATGCAGACCGACAAACATTTCTAAACAATCTTTTATAGACTTTGCGTTGCTTTACAAGTAATACACTTAGGTTTTGCTGTGGAATTGCAGTTTGTTTACCCCAATGATAATCTGCTCTCTACAGTACACGGGAATGGGAGTTTGAAAACCGCAGATGTACATAGAGGAGAAAATCTGCACAAAACTAGGTGCGTTCTGTATAAAGAGTGTCACAAACGTTCACTTTTGTGCCGAATTTTCATTTGTGTGCAAAGATTCAACATGGATTTCAATAAAGTGTTTTGTAAAGGAGTGAGACGAAATCCTTGGCCAAAACCACAGCAAAACCTGCAAGTCACAGACGTCATGAAATCCGCAGGTGAACAATCATATCCAAGTCATTACCTGTCCCTGATAGAAAACCTCTTCTGGTGACGTAATGTACTCATTGCTCAGCTCCGAGATCGGTGCCAGTCCTTGGACATCATTATAAAACCGGACGATGCAGCCACAACTTCTCACCGACCGGATGAAGCCGTGAGTGACCAGGCCGGGGTGGCATCATGGTAGGTGGTGATGATTGGCAACTTCGAATTTATCAGAATTTTCTTCCTGGTCAGGATCAGTTTCTTGGCCGCTGGGTCCACACTTAGGACCTGTATAGTAGTTGGAGAGACAATGATATTTCAGAAACCTATAATTCCCCATTTCTCAAACCACCAGTGCGCTTTCCTCACCCTGCACTTGATCTTGGTCCCTGGAGGGTATTTCTTCTCCGGCTGCTGCAGAGTGACGTCTGCTAGGTGAAGTGTGGGCACAATACCATTCAGGCGTTTAGTGATATCCACCACCATTCCTATTGGTGTAATACTATCTACTGTACCCTGTAAATGAATAAAAGACAGATGACTTGTGTGGGCAACTCATGCCCTGAGGAATTATAGATCATACATGACAGTATACAAGATAGACTACTAAAAAAAGAAAGACTCTCCCAATGAGGAATCAAATTGATGGGGCAAAAATCAAACCATACATGTCCATAAATTAAGTAATATGTGATAATAAGAAATAAAACAGGGAAAAAATATTAAACAAATGAAGAAAGAAATAAAAAAAAACAACAAGTAAAGTCGTGACACTGGCTGAAATCCATCAGTAATTAGAAAGCAATACTGCCACTTACTGATAAATAATACCAGCTAGTTCAACTTATGGCTTATAAAAAGGTGTCTAATTACCAAGTTGCCACACAAGAATCATCTCATGATGGGTAAAACCAGTGAGCTGTCTCAAGATCATCACAACCTTATTGTTGCAAAACATACAGGTGGCATTGGATACAGAATTCTTAAACTACTAAAGACTCCAGCGCTGAGTGCTGTTGAGACCATAATCCTGAAAATGGAAGAACATAATTTCAACAGAAAAGAGTTAACAGAAAAAGTTGTCCTAGAGTCAAACACCAGCTATGGGGGAACCTCAAAAAAATCTGAAATCAGCAGGTACACATTTTTTCAAAGAAAACAAAAAGTAATGCACTCACCCTCCATGACCTGTACGCACACTCACCACAAAAGACTATTTCTGAACAAAAAGCATAGTCAAGCGCATTTACAGTTTGCTCAACAACAATGAGACAAGTCTGAAATACTGGGAGAATATAGTTTGGTTAGACGAGACCATAATTGAACTCTTTGGATGCCAAAATACACCCATGTTTGGAACCAAAAAGGCACTGCATCTCACTCCAAAACACCATACAACAGTGAAGTTTGGAAGTGGGAACATCATGGTGTGGGGCTGTTTATCAGCATACGGCACTGGAAAACCTTGTGTTATTAAAAAGAAAAATTAACGGACAAATGTACAGACACATTCTTGACAAAAATCTGCTGCCATGTGCCAGGCTGAAGAAGATGAAATGAGGATGAACATTTCAGCAAGACATTTACCTCAAACACACAGACAAGGAAACTCAATTGGTTGCAGAAAGAGAATAAATTTGCTAGAATGGCTGAGCTGATCACGGGACCAGACTCCAATAGATAATTAATGGCAGGAACTAAAGGTCAGAGTTTATAGAAAGATCCCATGGAAGCTTCAGGATAGAAGAGTGTTTGTCTGGAAGAATGGACCCAAAATAACACCTGAGCAATGCATGCGGCTACTTTCTCCAGGAGGCGTCATGAAGCTTTATCACCAACAAAGACTTTTGTACGAAGTATTATTTCAATTTCAGCAAGTGTGTTTAAAACTTCTCAGTGTCATTTCTAATTGTTACATTTAACAATTTATGGAGATCTATGGTTTGATTTTTTTTTGCCTATGTGGATTGGATGGGTTGTTACTGACATCTTGTGAGAAATAAATGTTATTAGCACCTATAAAAATATACAGTGCCTACAAGTAGTCTTCAACCCCCTGCAGATTTAGCTGGTTGACACATGCGGAATTAACTTGGCATTGTGACATTTGGACTGTAGATCAGCCTGGAAGTGGGAAATGCACTGCAGCCACAAAAAATGTTTTTCTTTTTTTTTTTTTAAAGCGTTAAAGGTTAATTCAGAGGGTCATTTATTATTCAACCCCTCAAACCACCAGAATTCTGTTTGGTCCCCCTAAAGTATTAAGAAGTAGTTCAGGCACAAATAACAATGAGCTTCACATGTGTGGATTAATAATCACTTTTGCCAGCATTTTCTGACTATTTAAGACCCTCCCCAAACTTGTGAACAGCACTCATACATGGTCAACATGGGAAAGACAAAGGAGCATTCCAAGGCCATCAGAGACAAGATCGTGGAGGGTCACAAGGCTGGCAAGGGGTACAAAACCCTTTCCAAGGAGTTGGGCCTACCTGTCTCCACTGTTGGGAGCATCATCCGGAAGTGGAAGGCTTATGGAACTACTGTTAGCCTTCCACGGCCTGGACAGCCTTTGAAAGTTTCCTCCCGTGCTGAGGCCAGGCTTGTCCGAAGAGTCAAGGCTAACCCAAGGACAACAAGGAAGGAGCTCCGGGAAGATCTCATGGCAGTGGGGACATTGGTTTCAGTCAATACCATAAGTAACATACTCCACCGCAATGGTCTCCGTTCCAGACGAGCCCGTAAGGTACCTTTACTTTCAAAGCGTCATGTCAAGGCTCGTCTACAGTTTGCTCATGATCACTTGGAGGACTCTGAGACAGACTGGTTCAAGGTTCTATGGTCTGATGAGACCAAGATCGAGATCTTTGGTGCCAACCACACACGTGACGTTTGGAGACTGAATGGCACTGCATACGACCCCAAGAATACCATCCCTACAGTCAAGCATGGTGGTGGCAGCATCATGCTGTGGGGCGGTTTCTCAGCCAAGGGGCCTGGCCATCTGGTCCGCATCCATGGGAAGATGGATAGCACAGCCTACCTGGAGATTTTGGCCAAGAACCTCCGCTCCTCCATCAAGGATCTTAAGATGGGTCGTAATTTCATCTTCCAACAAGACAACGGCCCAAAGCACACAGCCAAGAAAACCAAGGCCTGGTTCAAGAGGGAAAAAATCAAGGTGATGGAGTGGCCTAGTCAGTCTCCTGACCTTAACCCAATTGAAAACTTGTGGAAGGAGCTCAAGATTAAAGTCCACATGAGACACCCAAATTACCTAGATAACTTGGAGAAGATCTGCATGGAGGAGTGGGCCAAGATAACTCCAGAGACCTGTGCCGGCCTGATCAGGTCTTATAAAAGACGATTATTAGCTGTAATTGCAAACAAGGGTTATTCCACAAAATATTAACCCTAGGGGTTGAATAATAATTGACCCACACTTTTATGTTTAAAATTTATTAAAATTCAACTGAGCAACATAACTTTTTGGTTTGTAAGATTTATGCTTCTGTTAATAAATCCTACTCTCGTTTGCAGTTTGAAGGCTCTAACTTATTTGCATCTTATCAAACCACCTAACTCTGCAGGGGGTTGAAGACTACTTGTAGGCACTGTATTTACTTAGAAAATTTGTGACTTGTTCAATAGTTACATATATGTATAGCAGGTGGAAAATAAATAAATAATATAAATCTTTTTGCTGAACTCCAATTGTAATATACAACATGTACAAAACATTACTGTCACGTATCGGTGTCCACTGGATGTATATTTACCTCCAGAACTTGTCCAACCTGCACATCTTCAAGTCTCATATAAAGACCTTCCACAACCGCTCTGCAAGAAAAAAGAAAATAACTTAAAGATGAAGAAGTGAGGAAGATACGGTAAGTTCAGACAGTTACACGTGCAGTAAATACTTCATGATCACATATTAGACCAAATTAGAACCACAATTTTCCACTTGGACACTCCTCTGCGGTAGCGCTCGTGCCTGCTATTACCTGATCGCTTTCACCAACAGCATTTAGCAGAGACTGCTGAGGCTGGTTTCATAATACCATTTTTTGGAATCCGGGGGAATACAGGTACGGGTAAAACCTGCAACCTCCTGCATTTCCCCACAATTGTAAAACGTGTTGCATCTGGTTGCACACGCACCGGTATTATTACCTTTTTTCGCTGGATCCGGCTATAAATGACACACTCCCTAGTGGGTGTGTCATTAACCATCGGGTTCTGGAATTGCTCAGTCCGTAACCCAGATCCGGATCCAGCGAGATCCGGATTCCGCCAGATCCGGGTTCCATTGCCCCAGATCCAGGTTTTGACATGGACACCAAAATCGCCACGAAATATAATTTTGGTCTCAGGGCAAAAACCATGATCACCCGGATCATGGGGAACTGTACAGAACTGGATGCACCCGCAAGTTCCTGCGTCCCCAGGGAAAGTCCATGGGGCCGAAAACGGATGCGTGTGTATCCAATGTCAGCTGGATTCACACAGATACCGAAAACCAGTATTGTGATGCCAGCCTTAGTGTTTCTTGAGCTAAATTGCTGCATACAGATGTTACAATTCTACAGCAAAACAGGAGAGTGGTTACATCAGAGCACTTTTGGGCACTGCTGTTATTGCAGTATGTGGAAGAAATGGTGTACGTGCACTTAGGTCTGCATGGATTTTGTTATTGAAATGCTGTGAATATGCAGTAAATTGACATATTGGAGACATATAATCTGGAGTGCAGATACACACATTGCCCAGATTCATCTTGCTGGTCTTGATGAGGGGGTGAGGTGGTGTCAGACACTCCTGAGTTATAATGAGGTGTACGCCTCTTCATGAATCTGGAGCATTTGACTAATGACAGATGCCTCCATGCACTACACCAGAAATCTCACTACACTCAGGCAATCCAATCATATTTCTTTGATCACCTCGAATAACCTGTGTGCACACAGCCTAAACCAGCATTCACATTGCGCTTTGTTGCCCGTTCAGTACTCCATAGTGCGCTTCTATCTGAATACCTGTATTCCAGAGTCTCCCAATCATTGACTTCAATCTTGAAATATGTTGGGGGTTCTTTTTTCACCCAATTGTGTTTTTGTTCCTCAAAATTCTACTACACTATCATATCCGGCAAAACTGACAGACACCAATGGAAAGGAGATCAGATGAAGTAAAAAAAACATTTTTTTAAAAACGGTTGCATTTCTGGCTCCAATTGCCTCGTTGAAGCCACTAAGTTAAGGAGAGCATGACTACACGTGTCTACAAAGAGCAGATACTCACTTTCTAAAGGACAGCAGGAGTGTCTGATCCATGGGGCTAAACTCCAAAACTCGCCCCTTATGGACTGTTCCTTCTTTATAGTTCCCCACACCTTTTAACTTTGTTAAAGAAAGTTCTTTTTTCTGCAAGAAAAAAAAAAAGCAAAATACCATAAGGCCAGGTCCACACATTGAGTATTTGGTGAGTCTTTATAGTTAAAACCAAAAGTGGGTGATAAATACAGAAGTGGTGACGTGTTTCTATTATACTTTTCCTCTGATTGAATTCATAGCCAAAACCAGGAGTGGATCAGAGGTAGAAATCGCACCAAATACTCAGCTTGTGCACGTGGCCCAAGAGGTGATGGACTCATTAAAGTGATGTCTGAGTTTATATGGAAGACGTAGGGATCTCTACGGTGGCAGACGACCTCCTACTAAGGAGCTGATAATAATACATTTACAGCATAGTGAGATATAAAAATTGTCTCTTCAGAAAGAGGAGGATTTGATCTCTAGCGCCATCTATTGGATGTAGCAATCCTAAAAGTCAATATCGACCCTTTAACAAGCCTTGTCACACGAATTAGGATAAAAGCCAAACCAGAGACTCCCTTAGCAGACACATATTTCAGGGTGTGGTTCCTGATCAGTGTAAAGCAGGAGATCTGATTTGGCTACATAACATAACGAGAAATAATGTTGAAAAGCGGTGCCCGTAACTCTCAAGACTCAGACTAAGATGGTGTATCTATAAAGTTGGGTATCTCAACCACAGATAGGAGACTATAAATTCAGGTCAGAAGACTGCCGCCAGACTGGATATTCAGTCCATATATGCCCATGTGAACCAGGCCTTATCCAATGCTTGTATGTGGCTCTTGCCAGTGAAATCAATGGATGCTATGAATAGACCCGGCACCATGTGCTGAGCCCTTTACACAAGTCTCTACATAACTTAATGTAACAAAAGGTCACTGGATGTTGTGTTTTTTTATTAGCACACATTAGTCAGGGGCCGCACCCATCAGGCATACATGTTGTATGCTACAAACAGCAAAAATGTTTGAGATGGCAATGTGTCTGTGTATAGAGCATCCCAGCCCCATCCAGTACGAGGTCATTAACTTTTAGTTATTGCTCATAACTTACAGATGCAAATCCAAAGGTTTCTCCATCCAAGTCAAACACCGCCCCTGCCTGCTTATGTAACGCCATCACGGTGCAGCGCTCGTGTAACGTGCCGCTCCAACCACTGCTCAGCTGTCGGACAGAGCTCCCGGGCTGTAAGAAGCACTTCTTAAGAGTCAGACGAATCACCTTTGTAGATCTGTCAATCCATAGGATACAAGCTTTCACCTGGAGAAAGGAATATATACATTCTGTCACATGGAAAGAGACTTTAGTTCTCATTTAATCACAATGAAGTCTTATTACTGAAGACCTGTCAGCTCCACTGACATTGCCTGTATTCACCAGGGAAAAAAAAACCTGGAATATGGTGTTGTTCCTGTTATTCTTCCTGAAAATGCATGAAGAAGTTGACAGCTGGGTGTCAATAAAGATTGTCCCAACACACTGATATTTCCAGGAAGCATAATCAACTGTGAAATTCTACAAAAAAACATGCATTACAGATATGTTTGTATTTCCAAAATCAGACATGTTCATTTTACATCTGAAGGAGAAATGTAGTCAAAAAGTCACTTGTATTGATGACTTAAAGTGTAACCGCCGTTTAAATTTTCATTTAATAATACTGTAGAGAAAGATTTTAATAAACTTTCACATTTATTTAATTTGAAAATTCTGGTTGAAAACCATTTAAAAACCTTCTACAAGGTGTCCCCACTAGACTGTGTGAAGCAGCCATATGTTCATTATCAGTCAGATCCATCTTCACAGTGAAAAGGAGCATGTAAACATATAAGGTAAAGGGGGCATGGCCTACACTGCTGACTGCAGATGGTGAGGAAACAATGTATCAGATAATGGTCTGAGAGACCTTCTGGGCCAGTGAGGACACCCATTCAGGAGGGACGTGTGCGCTGGTCCCACTCTATGGTACATAGCTGGCAGTATGAGGTGGAATGAGCTTGGGGCAGCCTTGTTTGGCATGTTAAGCAGTTAATATAATGCAGTGTGTTCCTTGGGGGGCCTAGAGCTCTTTGAGTTGGGCAAAGCTATTCTGTAAGTGACCTGTGTGCTGCAGAGGAGCTGCTTAACCCCCATGGAAGGATGTCCTTTAGGTGGCCTCCGTCTTCAGGAGATGCAGCCTTAAGGAGATGCAGCGCTTTTGTGCACGGAGAGTTGTGTTATATGTGGGTGCTGTAGTCTGCTGCAGACAGCCAGGTTGTGCTTCCACCCACAGCTGGCCGGCATCCAAAATGGCTCCTGGGGCCTGAAAGGAGGCGTGCCATGGGAGGGTGCCAGGCCCTGGGAGGTGTAGGCAGAGAATGGCACGAAGGAACCTTTGTTCCTGACAAAAAGAGCAGCATGCAAAAGTGCATCTCGGGACCTTAAGGGGGAGGTGCCGGCCTGCAAAGGGGAACTGGAAATCTCGCAGCCTCCGAGATGTAAACCTGAGCGGGGCGGAGCATTGGTGATGCAATGCCAGCCAGGGGCTTGATTTGCTGCCCACTGGCTGTGGGTGTGATAAGGCAGAGCAGCTCGGGCCTAGGCCGCAAAGCCGGGGCCTGGCTTTGCGGCCTGGCCACCGCCGGCGGCGTTGCAGTCCCGGTGCGGTGCCAGTAGTGAAAGCACCCGCCGTGGCCGGCCACTGCTTCCTGGCTGGGGAAGCCGCCACAGGGGGACTCTTCATTGTTCTCCCGGAATTGTGGGAGAACCTGGGGGTCCTGGTGCTTCTTCAAGCTGGGAGGGAATGAAGAGGCCTGCTGCTCCTCTCCGCTGTCAGGGGGGAGGCTGTGAGGCTGCTGGAGAAGCCCATCATCCCATTACCCCTCGCTCCACGATTGGAGGGAGGGAGATTCTCCAGCTCTCAGCACTCCTGTACAGCAGGGGTGCTGGAGCGACGTCTTTAGTTCAAAAGAATTGTGAATAACTCCCCAACACCCCAACGTGCGTTTCAGCAGTCTCCATCAGGGAGTGGACGTCACCCAGGAGTGGGAGCCTCTAATCACTCTGTTATCAGCAGTAAGTACAACATTTGTATATATATTTTTTATTTTCTCTTATTACTATCTTCTTCCATCGGGCCCTGCTGCATCTTTGTGACTCGTTAAATATCTCCAATACCATATTTATGCATAACGTTGTTGACAATGTTTTGAACTGAAAAACATTTTTTTTCTAGCTTTTCCTACCACCTGAGCCTTAATAAAAATTAAAACCATTTATTAAACACGTTTCTTCTGGACTTAAACAGTTAGTCCCTTTTTTCATTTTTCTTTCAATCATGCTTTTACTGACTGACTGATTTTTTTCCCATTATGGTCCAATTACACCAAATGGATGTTACTATGCACCGGATATATGGTGATTCTCAATATATATTACATTTCCTCACCTGTTTGTATTCTTTTTGTGTTTGTGATCCAGATTGCTCATTTACCTACCAGATTATCTAAAAATGATTTAAAAGTTGTCATTCAGCACAATGAATGACAACTTCAGATGCAGATTCTCTTCACAATGACAAATTGCAAATAAATATAGTAAATGTATAGATTTCACAATGGTTTAATAATAAATAATTTCCTAATCCGTACAGTAGACTTTTCTGTACTCCATGCCCCTGTATGTGATGGTGATGTCTAGTCCATAAAGTGAAATAAAAAATAGCAACCCTGCAATATACCATCAAGACAGAGGTGAACAGGAGACTTTTTGGCCTCCACCTAGTGAATGTGGCCCTATGGAGCCATTTAATAAATCCATAAAGCTCCCCTGTGCTTACTGGTGAACAGAAAACTGACCAATAGGTATTAGATCAGGGGTCTCAAACTCATCTGGGTTGGTGGGCCGCACATAGAAAAACATTTATAGCGGGGGGGCCGCATCCCTTGTAGGACTGATATTTTTAGTAATACCAGAATTTTTTGCTCAATGTAGGAAAGTACAAATAATGATCCCTTTCTTGTAGTAATGTCCCTTTCTGTAGTAATGTCCTTTTCTACTGATGTCCCCCATCCTGATTCCCTTTTCAACTGATGTCCCCCATCCCGATCCCCTTTTCTAGTGATGTCCCCCATCCTGATCCCCTTTTCTAGTGATGTCCTCATTCCATCCTGGTCCCCTTTTGTAGTGATATCCCCATACTGATCTCCTTTTGTAGTGAAGTCTCCCTTCCTGATCCCCTTTTCTAGTGATGTCCCATCCCGATCCCCTTTAGTAGTGTTGTCCCCCATCCCGATGCCCTTTAGTAGTGATGTCCCTTTTGTAGTGATGTCCCCATCGTGATACCCTTTTCTAATGATATCCCCCATCCTGATCCCCTTTTCTAGTAGTGATGTCCCCCATCCTGATCCCCTTTTCTAGTAATGTCTCCCATCCTGATCCCCCTTAGTAGTGATGTCCCCCATCCTGGACCCCTTTTGTAGTAAGGTCCCGCATCCTGGTCCACTTTTGTACTGATGTCCCCCATCCTGATCCCCTTTTCTAGGTATGTCCCCCATCCTGATCTACTTTTATAATGATGCCCCATCCTGTTTTACCTTCTTTTTACACACTTACATACACCCTCACACACATACCCACACACACACTCTCATACACACACACTTTTATACACTTATCCTCACTCACAAATACACACCCTCACACACTAACCCTCATAGACACACCCTCACCCACACTCACTTCTCACTTTAACGATGCATCGCTGCAGTGCAGGGGGCCGCCGCGGCCCCCGTTGTGCTGCCTTCCGGCCTCCGCTGTGCTATGACTTCCTCCAGCCACTGCTCAGACAAGCTCTGTTGCTCAGCAAGATCAATGTAATCTGCCAGCCAGAGGCCCGCATATGACGTCATATTCCGCCATCAGCTGCGGGCTTCTCATTGGATAGCAGCTTGCATTGATCTTGCTGAGTGGCGGAGCTTGTTAGTGCCGCGGACAGAAGTCATCACACAGCGGGGACTGCAGCGGACCGCTGCACTGGAGTGATGCATCATTAAGTTGTCCAAGGTACCGCGGGCCGCATAGTGAAGCCCCAGGGGCCGCATGCGGCCCTCGGGCCGCGTGTTTGAGACCCCTGTATTAGATGGTGGATTGGGTGCATGTAGACGTTCGATAGTGGATTAGGTACACGGAGCCATTAGATGGTGGATTAGGTACGTGGAGACATTAGATGGTGGATTGGGTGCATGTAGACGTTCGATAGTGGATTAGGTACACGGAGACATTAGATGGTGGATTGGGTGCATGTAGACGTTAGATAGTGGATTAGGTATGTGGAGACATTAGATGGTGGATTAGATACATCGAGATATTAGATGGCGCATTAGATATGTGGAGACAATAAAAAGTGGATTAGATACATGGAGACGTTAGATGGAGGATTGGATAAACAAAGTGACTTATCTCTTCATGTGGTGATCAAAGTGGAAAAGCCAAAAATTATATGAACAGATCGGGATACATACTGTCTGATCTTTGTTGCAAGAGTTGACTTTCTTGGACTCTAAGTGCAAGAAATCCACAACCCCACTGTAGGATGAGAGGAAGGACAATGTGACTCTGTCAGAGAAGACCTGTAAGTAAAAAAAAAAATTGTTTATTATTGCAGTCCATAGTGATAAAGCAACAACCGTCACTGGATGCAGAGTGTGGGATAAATACCTTCTGAACCTGAGCTTTCACCACCAGACCCGGCAGGAGATTATTCAGGGTCCACTTCTGCTCCTCTGTAGCGATAGCTGAAGCCACATCGGACTGAGTGATGGATAAGCGAACAATTCGGCCATTATTCTTTATTTCGTCAATCACACAGTTGAGATACTGTCCGATCTTTATAGAAGTCACTGTATACACAAAGCAGAACAAAACGCACTCATTTTCTGGGCAGTTTGAGGATATCTATTGTATCCTGTTATCACAAACGCCCATTTCTATGACCTCGCGCATGCGCGAGGTCCTCAATACACCCAAATGGGTGTACTGGCGTCAGTATAGCCGGATGTGACGCGAATAGTGTCATACCGGCTATACCTCCCATGGAGGAGGGTGAGGGAGATCCCAATGACTTGGCACGCCCATCTGGGCGTGAATAATTGATGTGCAGGCAGCGATGAGAAGCCACAGGGAACGCCCTGTGTGAATTTTCAAGAACTGAGAAGCTGCAGATCTGAAGGTAAAAAAAGCAGTTTTATAAACTTTACAAATACGCATTTTTGACACAAAGGGATGCCTACAATGCTATACTGGTGGTGCAGGGACAGGCATAAATAGACTGGGGGCTGATTTTTAGGGGCCAGGTTCCCTTTATGGGAAATGTAGTCTGCAGTAGGGAAACTACGCTAGATGTAAAAAAAAAAAGAAATAAACACTGCAGACAAACCACATATAGCACATGAACTAAACAGGTATATAGGTATATACAAGGTATACATAGAAGCCTCTATGCATTTTTAATTGCCTATGTAGGTTAAAAAGTAGCTGGAATGCTGCTCTAAACCTAAATGCATCAAAGACTTGTGTCCCCCAACAACACTAAAGTGTTCAATGTCCATTTCAAGCTCAATGACAGTATCACATACATTTGCGTCTTACAAGCCATCTATGAGAATGTCATCAAATAAGAGAGTGATATACATCGATTTAATGAGTCCTTACCTGTACTCGCTTGATTTAGATACACTTGAGCCTTCTGACGAGGCAAGAAAGCCTTTGTTCCTTTAATTCCCAGGTCAACGAGAAATCCATGGTCTTCAACACTGGATACACAGCCGCAGAGAAACTAGGGAGGACAGATAAAAGGTTACCACATCAGCAGGGACAGAAGTACCATAGGAATGACACAACAAAGCCCAACTAGAGTGGAAACCTGGCAAGGGAAAAAACAAACAGGGATACATTGTTCTATGCTTCAATCTACACCGATCAGCAAGTTATTAACCCCTTAAGGACCGAGTCACTTTGCAGCTTAATGACCAGACCATTTTTTGTAATTCTGACCACTCTTCCTTTATGAGGTTATATCTCTGGAACGCTTCAACGGATCCTAGCGATTATGAGATTGTTTTTTCGTGACATGTTGGGCTTCATGTTAGTATTAAATTTAAGTCGATAATTTTTTCGTTTATTTGTGAAAAAAATAAAAAATTTGGCAAAAATTTAGAAAATTTAGCAATTTTCAAATTTTTTATTTTTATTCTGCTAAACCAGAGAGTTATGTGCCACAAAATAGTTAATAAATAACATGTCCCACATGTCTACTTCACATCAGCACAATTTTGGAAGAAAAAGAAAAAATTGGTAGGACGTTATAAGGGTTCAAAGTTCATCAGCAATTATTAATTTTTCCAGCAAAATTTACAAAACCATTTTTTTAGTGACCACATCACATTTGAAGTCTCTTTGAGGGGTGTACATGACAGAAAACACCCAAAAGTGACACCATTCCAAAAACTGCACCCCTCAAGCTACTCAAAACTACATTCAAGAAGATTATTAACCCTTCAGGTGCTTCACAGGAACTAAAATAAAGTTGAAGGCAAAAATTGACATTTTAATTTTTGTAACAAAAATGTTCTTTTAGCCTCAATTCTTTCATTTTCACATGGTCAACAGGATAAAATGCATCATAAAATTTGTTGGGCAATTTCTCCTGAGTACACAGATACCTTATATATGGTCATAAACCACTGTTTGGGCGCACGGCAGGGCTCAGAAGGGAAGGAGCGCCATTTGAATTTTAGAGCCAATTTTCCGTTCAAAAAGTGAAATGGAGCTCCTTCACTTCTGAGCCCTGCCATGCGCCCAAACAGTGGTTTATGACCACATATGAGGTATCGGTGTACTCAGGAGAAATTGCCCAACAAATTTTGGGATGTATTTTATCCCTTTGCCCATGTGAAACTGAAAAATTGTAGGCAAAAAGAAAAGTGTTTTTTCATTTTTATGGATGAATTTGTGAAGCATCTGGGGGTTCAAAGTGCTCACTATGCATCTAGATACGTTCCTTAGGGGGTCTAATTTCCAAAATGGGGTCATTCGTGTGGGAGCTCCAATGTGGAGACACACAGGGACCCTCCATATGCAACATGGTGTCCGCTAACAATTTGAATGGAAAATGAGCTCAATTTGTTAGCGGACACCATGTCGCGTTTGGAGGGTCCCTGTGTGTCTCCACATTGGAGCTCCCCCACAAGTGACCCCATTTTGGAAACTAGACCCCCAAAGGAACGTATCTAGATGCATAGTGAGCACTTTGAACCCCCAGATGCTTCACAAATTCATCCATAAAAATGAAAAAGCAATTTTTTTTTTCCACAAAAAGTTTCTTTTTTCATTTTTACGGATCAATTTGTGGGGGTTCAAAGTCATCTAGATATAATCCTTTGGTGCTCTAGTTTCCAAAATGGGGTCACTTGTGGGGGAGCTCCAATGTGGAGACACACAGGGGCTCTCCATACGCAACATGGTGTCCACTAACAATTGGAATTGTTAGCGGACACCTTGTAGGATATAAAGAGACCCCATGTGCCTAAACATTGGAGCTCCCCCACAAGTGACCCCATTTTGGAAACTAGAGCACCAAAGGATTATATCTAGATGACTTTGAACCCCCACAAATTGATCAGTAAAAATGAAAAAAGAAACTTTTTGTGGAAAAAAAAGTGCTTTTTAATTTTTATGGATGAATTTGTGAAGCATCTTGGGGGTTCAAAGTGATCCTATGCATCTAGATACGTTCCTTCGGGGGTCTAGTTTCCAAAATTGGGTCACTTGTGGGGGAGCTCCAATGTTCAGGCACACAGGGAGGGGCTCTCCATACCCGACATGGTTTCCGCTAACAATCGGAGCTACTTTTCCATTGAAATTGTTAGCGGACACCATGTTGCATATGGAGAACCAGTGTGCCACCAGCACAAGGGCAACTAGTAGAGTTGGGGTACAGCACCAGAAAATGCCGCCTCTAATGAATGCGCTATTTTCGTGGGTGGCAGTGGGTTGAAATTTGCAGCGTGGGGGACCCACAACATTTGGGTCTCTCCACGCTGAGGATTCCAGTCGGCCAGCTATCAAGTTGTACATGGCTGGCTACAAAAAATACAGTGAAGGCCTTTTTTTTATTTCTAGAACTAATTCTAGAAAGAAAAAAAAATGACGTGGGGCTCCGCCATATTTTTGGTCCAGCCAGGTACAACTTGGCAGCTACAGACTGCCAGCAACCCCCAGCTGCCTCGTTGTACCTGGCTGCAACCAAAAATACAGCGAAGCCCAATTTTTATTTCTAGAACTAATTCTAGAAGAAAAAAAAAATGACGTAGGGCTCCGCCATATTTTTGGCCCAGCCAGGTACAACTAGGCAGCAGGGGGCTGGAATCCTCAGCATGGAAAGGCCCAAGCGTTCTGGGCCCCCCATGCTGCGAATTGTAGCCCGCAGCCGCCCCAGAAAATGGCGCATTCATTGAAGCGCCATTTTCTGGCGCTGTACCCATGCTCTTCCAGTTGCCCTGGTGCCGGTGGCAAACTGGGTAATAAAGGGGTTAATGCCAGCTTTTTATTGGCAGCTGGCACTAAGCCCGCGATTTATAATATAGGGCCAATGTTAGACCCGCCATTAGGAATCTCTGGTAAATAGTCAGAAAATACACACATAGAAAAATCTTTTTATTTGAAAAAAAACACAAACAAAATTCGGACTCCATCTTGATTATAAAGATCCGATGTAGTCCACAACGAAGGTCCCACGACGCTCGATCGCCTCGACGTAGTCCACAACGGAGGTCCCACGACGCTCGATCGCCTCGACGTAGTCCACAACGGAGGTCCCACGACGCTCGATCGCCTCTGCTAAGTCCAGAGACTACAGCAAGGGATCAAGTGTCCTCTTCCTACAGTCTCGGGGGTCAGAGTTATGGTGCACTGTATGACAATGATCTGTTATACAGTGCACCATGACTATGATCCCAGAGACTATAACAAGAGGACACTTGATCCCTTGTTGCACCCATCCATAAACCTATGCACCCATCATCCACGCACGCACATCCAAGCACGCACATCCACGCATGCCGACATCCACTCACGCAAACATCCACGCACGCATGCTGACATCCACGCACACATCCACGTACGCACACATCCACGCACGCACATCCACGCATGCTGACATCCCCGCACGCACACATCCCCGACACATCCACATACTCACATCCACGCATGCTGACATACACGCACGCTGACATCCACACACACATCCACGCACGCACACATCCACGAACATCCACATCCACACACACATCCACGCACGCACATCCATCCATTCACCCATCCATCTATCCATTCATTCATACTTACCCACCGATGAGGAGGAGGAGCCCCTGAGAAGAGGAGGAGCCACACCGTAGACTGCAGAGGAGGCCGACTGTGCGGGCGGGCCCGCCGGAATAGGTGAGCGGGGCTGGGGGCGAGTACGGCAGGGGCGAGTAGCGGGGCGAGTACGAGCAGGGGGGCGAGTACGAGCAGGGGGGCGAGTCGAGAGGGGCGAGTACGAGCAGGGGGGCCGAGTACGAGCAGGGGGCCGAGTACGAGCAGGGGGGCCGAGTACGAGCAGGGGGGGTCCGGAGTACGAGCAGGGGGGCGAGTACGAGCAGGGGCCGAGTACGAGCAGGGGGGCCGAGTACGAGCAGGGGGGCCGAGTACGAGCAGGGGGGCCGAGTACGAGCAGGGGGGCCGAGTACGAGCAGGGGGGCCGAGTACGAGCAGGGGGGCCGAGTACGAGCAGGGGGGCCGAGTACGAGCAGGGGGGCCGAGTACGAGCAGGGGGGCCGAGTACGAGCAGGGGGGCCGAGTACGAGCAGGGGGGCCGAGTACGAGCGGGCGAGTACGAGCAGGGGGGCCGAGTACGAGCAGGGGGGCCGAGTACGAGCAGGGGGGCCGAGTACGAGCAGGGGGGCCGAGTACGAGCAGGGGGGCCGAGTACGAGCAGGGGGGCCGAGTACGAGCAGGGGGGCGAGTACGAGCAGGGGCGAGTACGAGCAGGGGGGCGAGTACGAGCAGGGGCGAGTAGAGCAGGGGGGCGAGTACGAGCAGGGGGGCGAGTACGAGCAGGGGGGCGAGTACGAGCAGGGGGGCGAGTACGAGCAGGGGGGCGGGGGGCCCTGCAACTTGACCGGCGGGCGCATGAGCCCGCCGGCAGAGATACTATTGAAGGAAGAGGGCGGGGACCGGTATGGGGGGTGCCGGACGGACAAAGGGGGGGCTGGACAGCATACAGGGGGGGCTGGACTGAGCGGGGACAGGACACAGGGGAGCATTAGATAATGGCCGGCGGGTGCAGTGCAGCCCATCGGCTGATAACAAGGGGTTAACAAGGTTCCCCACACCTCTGCCCCTGACCCTCAGCGGTCACTGACAGCTTTTAGCATTGAGCTGTCACTGTTTGTTTACAAGCAGTGACAGTTCAAAGCCATGACGAGTTTAGCCATCATGATGCGGGAACTGACATCTTTTCATGACGGCTAAACTCGTCATTGGTCGTAATGGGGTTAAAGCATCGGGAATAACTTGTTTTCACTGAACAACCACTTTAATATATCTTGTAGTCTATTCCTTGATCATCGAATGATGGTTCCAGCCAAAAAAGTGAGAAAAGCAGATGTGAGTGAAGCCTTGCAGAGAGGTTCATCAGTGCGATCTAATGGCCGTAAAAGATTGCAAGCTGGGTACTATTCCGTTTTTTGGCTGCATGTAGTAAGTTGTACTATTCCGTATCCTTAAAGATTTCTATTAACCGTTTTACCACATCATTACAGAATTCACATGCGATCCAGGAAGATTGAAATGTTGCCAAGACCTACCATGCCCATGTGCAAAGAAGAAGGCGTCAGTTCCGCATTGACCAGCTTGGGGTCCAGCGACAGTTTGATACTTGGATACCCACTAGATGTGGTCTCAAGGCGGCTGACTGCACATCTAACCAGCATCCCTGGCGAGTATAGGGTGGAGAGTGGCACCAGAGCCTACAACATAAAGAGATAATTCAGAGAAAGGAGTAGCGTATGCAACACTGATTATATGCATGGACTTACTGCTATATCTCTGGTGGGAGGAGTAGGTGGAATGGTTGCCAGGTCAAGAGCACCTGAGATTATATATACATAAACGTTTGTCATTGTAAGGTTTGGAACCATGATAGTCAGGGTGCTGAGATCTCAAGTAAAATTACTCAGCTGAACATTGTGTCACTTGTATCCGATTAAGGAGAAGATTCTAAACTCTGCTGAAAAACATCATGAGACCCGGATTTTATATTATATAATATTATATTAAACAAATATACATACCGTATATACTCGTGTATAAGCCGAGTTTTTCAGACCAAAAATTGGGCTGAAAAGTCACCCCCTCGGCTTATACACGGGTCAATATGGTAACTTCTCCATGGAGGAGGTGGGGGGAGGCTGCTGAATGAGCGGCCCATCACGTGGGGCCGCTCATTAGATATGCACGGCTCCCCCCGCCCATCACAGCGGCAGGGGGAGCCGTGCATAAAGCCCCCCCATCATGTGAAGAGCCCCCCACAGTTTGCAGAGCCCCCCTGCTGCATTATCTTACCATCCAGGGTCTTCACCGCGGGTCCTGCAGTCATCATCGCGCGTTCCGGTCTCACGTGACCCGGCGCGATGACGTCATTCCGCTGCGACCGCCGGGTCACAAGAGACCGGGAACACAGCGCGCGGGGATGGACTGCAGGACCCACGGTGAAGACGACCCTGGATGGTAAGATAATGCAGTGGGGGGGCTCTGCAAAGTGTGGGGGGCTCTTCTCATGATGGTGGTGTGTGTGGTGTGTGTGGGGTGTGTGGGGTGTGTGTGGGGTGTGTGTGGGGTGTGTGGGGTGTGTGTGGTGTGTGTGGTGTGTGTGGTACACTAGTTATCTATGCCTGCATTTTGATGTACAGGGTGGGCCATTTGTATGGAAGCACCTAAATGAAATTGGAATGGTTGGTGATATAAACGTCCTGTTTGTGGCACATTAGTATATGGGAGGGGGAAAACTTTTCCAGATGGGTGGCGACCATGATGGCCATTTTGAGGTCGGCCATTTTGGATCCAACTATTTTTTTTCAATGGGAAGATGGTCATGTGACACAAACTTATTGAGAATTGCATTAAAAAAAAAAAAAAAAAAAAAAAAAAAAAGATTTTTGTGTACTCACCGTAAAATCATTTTCTCTTAGCCTCTAATTGGGGGACACAGGACCATGGGTGTTATGCTGCTGTGTACTAGGAGGCGACACTAGGTAGAATCTGCAAAATATTAACAGTGGCTCCTCCTCTGCAGTATAAAGCAGTAGGAGAAATGCAACAATGATGACATATGTAACTATGCCTGTCAGAAGGAAACTATGTACAAGCTCAAAAAACAATAGGAGAACTCAAAAAGCGGCCCGAAAGGGCAACAGGACGGGAGCTGTGTCCCCCAATTAGAGGCTAAGAGAAAAGGATTTTTACGGTGAGTCCACAAAAATCTCCTCCTTTTTTTTTTTTTTTATGAAATTCTTACTACGTTTGACCATGGGATGTCCCAAAGCAGTCCCTGGGTGGGAATAGCAATGGAACGAATATTGTATAAAGACAGACCCCTACAGGTGGGCTACTGCTGCCTGCAGGACGCGTCTACCCAGGCACGCATGCACTGAGGACTGGGTATGGACCCTGTAATATTTTGTGAACGTGTAGAGGCTAATCCAGGTAGCTGCCTTACACAATTCTTGTGCTGATGCCTGGTGCCTAATGGCCCGGGAGGCCCCTACCACACGGGTAGAATGTGCTCTGATACCAACCGGAAGTGGAGAGTTTTTGAGTCTGTAGGCATCTTGAATTGTGGATCTGATTCACCTAGCAAGGGTAGCTTTAGAAGCTGGCATACCCTTCCGGTTGCCTTCCGGAAGAAGGAAGAGAGATTCAGACTTCCGAAAAGGCGCAGTCCTAGACCCATAGATACGCAATGCCCTGACAAGGTCCAGCGGTATGCAGAGCCTTCTCAATCCTATGAACCAATGCTGGACAAAGGGATGGCAAGGAAATTTACTCATTGAGGTGAAAGGCAGATAGAACCTTCGGGAGGAAAGAGGGGACCGTACGGAGAACGACCTTATCCTGGTGAAAAGCCATGAAGGGCGGTCTGCAGGAGAGTGCTGTCAGTTCTGACACTCTGCGAAGAGAGGTGATTGCCACCAGAAAAAACCACCTTCTGGGATAGAAGGCGGAGTGGGATTTCCTTAAGGGGCTCAAAGGGTGGTCCTTGCAATGCTATCAACACCAAGTTGAGATCCCACATCTCCAGCGGTTATCTGTAGGGGGGAACCAAACGGAAGACCCCTTGAAGAAATGTCTTCACTTGCGGTTTAGATGCAAGTTGCCGCTGAAAGAGAACTGAGAGAGCGGAGACTTGGCTCTTAAGAGAACCTAGGGACAGTCTGGCCTCCAGCCCCGATTGCAGAAAACCAAGGACTCTGGGCAGAGAACAGGGTCATGCGGCCCGATTATGAGATGCGCACCAGGTTAAAAAAAAAAACGATTTCCAGGTGCGGTAGTAAATCCTAGCAGAGGCTGGCTTCCTCGCACTGATCATGGTGCCAATGACTTCCTGTGAGAGCCCTGCTCGAGTCAAAATCCAGGTCTCAAGGGCCACAATGTCAAATTCAAGGCTCCTGAATTCTGGTCGTAGAACGGGCTCGGACACAGAAGGTCTGGACGATCTGGAAGATGCCAGGGGGCGTCTCCCTTGAGTTGTACAACGTCAGCATACCATGCGTGTTTGGGCCAGTCTGGGGCGATGAGGATGACTGAGACTCCCTCCTGTCTGATTTTCCGTACCACTTTGGGGATAAGAGGCAGAGGTGGAAGATGTACTGGAGTTGAAAAGGAGTTCAATCGTGGACTGGAGCATCCGCTCCCATTGACCGGAGGTCTTGTGATCTGGCCAAGAAGTTGGGAACTTTGGCATTGAGGTGTGATGCCATTAAGTCCACATCCGGAGTCCCCTAGCGATGGCAAATTTGTTAAAAGACTTTGGGGTGCAGGGACCACTCTCCTGAGTCTATGCTCTGGCGACTGAGGAAGTTCGTTTCCCAGTTGTCTACGACCGTGATGGGCACGGCTGACAACACCATCCTGTCAATTCCGCCCAGTGAAGGATGTGTCTTATCTCTCGCATTGCCCAGGCACTGCAGGTTCCTCCCTGGTGATTGACGTATGCCATGGCCGTGGCATTGTCCTACTGTATCCTGATGTGAGGAGCCACCAGGAAGCGCTGGAAAGTTTTTAATGCCAGAAGATCGCTCGAATCTCCAGTATGTTGATGGGCATGGTAGCTTCCACTGGAGACCATTTGCCCTGCGCTCTGTGGTGGCAGTACACAGCGCCCCATCCCATAAGGCTTGCGTCGGTGGTCAGAATTTTCCAGTGACCAGTTAGAAAGGATTTCCCTTTTGAGAGTGAAATTGGTCTGAGCCACCAATGTAGAGATTGCTTGGCCTTCGAGGGCAGCCGGAACGTCCTGTCCAGGGAAAAGGGACTCTTGTCCCAGGACTACAGTATGGCCAGTTGGAGAGGCCCGAGGTGAAGCTGGGCAAAGGGAACCGCTTCTATTGCCGTGACCATCCTGCCCAGAACTGTCATGGCAAAATCGGAAGGAACGAGGTGATGATTGAAGAAGGGTGCGAACTCCTAGACGGAAAGCATGTGCTTTTTCCTTGGGAAGGAGCACTAGAACCCTGGAAGTGTGGAAGTGCATGCCCAGAAAGATTAGGGACTGACTTGGGATTGGTGACGACTTTTTTAGGTTGACCAACCAGCCCAGGTGACTTAGTGTGTCTACCGTGATGGAGACACTTAGTTTGCAATCCTTGAAGGTGGGAGCCTTGATAAGGAGATCGTCCAGGTATGGGATGACAACTACACCCCTGGAGTGTAAAATGGACGTGGCGGCCGCCATGACCTTGGTAAAACACTCTGGGAGCTCTGGCAAGTCTGAACGGGAGCGCCACGAACTGGTAGTGAGCCTGGCCGATTGCAAATCAGAGGAACCGTTGGTGAGCAGACGCGATTGGTATGTGCAGGTATGCATCCTGTATGTCTATGGAGGCGAGAAACTCCCTTTTCCATGGATGATATTATGGAACGGAGAGACTCCATGCGTAATTGTCGTACTCTGACAATTTGTTTAGCTGTTTGAGGTCCAGTATGAGTCTTACACTGCCTCCTTTTTTGGAACTACAAACAGATTGGAGTAGAACCCGTGAAAGCCGTCTGCCGGAGGTACTGGCACGATGATGCCTGCTTGAAGAAGTGAGTTGACCGCTTGAGAAAAGGCACAGACTTTGGATGGCACCCTTGGGGGGACGGAGAGAAATAATCAAATGGAAAGGGGAAACCACCTTGGGAAGAAAGGACGGTACAGGCTGCAGCACAACCTTATCCTGGTGAAACGTGAAGAAGGGTGCCTTACAGGAAAGTGCCGCCAGTTCCGATACCCTCCGAATAGAGGTGATCGCCACAAGAAAAACAACCTTCTGAGAAAGAAGGCATTGCGAGACTTTCCGGAGAGGTTCAAAGGGCAGCTTCTGAAGAACCTCCAGGACCAAAGTCAAGTCCCATGCCTCCAAGGGCCTCCTATATGGTGGAATGATGCACGAGACACCTGTAAGAACCTGGGGTTTCGTGGCCAACCGGCGCTGAAAAAGCACGGACAGAGCCGAGACTTGTCCTTTGAGGGAGCCTAGAGAAATACCCTTGTCCAGCCCAGAATGAAGAAAACCCAGAAACGCTGGAAGCGAAAAACGCAAGGGCGGAAGACCTCCAGAGTCACACCAGGTGAAGAAAGCCTTCCACGTCCTGTGGTATATACGGGCGAAGACGGGTTATCTCGCACAGGCCATAGTGTGCGCAACCTCTTCCAAAAAGCCCTCCTGAGTCAAAATTCGGGCGTCAAGGGCCACACCATCAAACGAAGGGCCCTTGAGTTCTGATGACAAAATGGACCCTGGGAGAGAAGATCCGGACATCCGGCAGACGCCATGGAACGTTAGCGGCGAGCTGCACGAGATCGGCGTACCACGGTCTCCTGGGCCAGTCCAGGGCCACTAGAATCATCGGGACGCTCTCCGATCTGATCTTCTGGTCCACTCTGGGAATAAGGGCCAGAGGAGGGAAGACGTAAGGAAGACGAAACTGCATCCAATTCTGGACCAGCGCATCCAATCCCAGGGCACGTGGATCGCGGGAGCAGGCAAAGAAGTTGGGACCTGCATATTCATCTGCAACGCCATGAGGTCCACATCCGGGGTCCCGAAGCGAATGCAGAGCTGATTGAATACCTCTGGATGGAGAGCCCATTCTCCCGAGGCAAGTCCCTGACTGCTGAGAAAGTCCGCAGCCCAATTGTCGATCCCGGGATGTGAACCGCCGAGAGGACAGCCCCGGAGGATTCGGCCCAGTAGAGAAATCGATTCCACCTCCTGCATTGCTAACTTGCTGCGAGTTCCGCTCTGATGGTTGGCACATGCCACAGCCATGGCATTTGTCCGAATGAATGCGGATGTGATGGCCCGTCAGGAGACGATAAAAACTCTTCAACGCCAAGTAGATGGTCCGAATCTCCAGGAGCTTTATGGGCAGAGAAGACTCCACTGGGGTCCACCGACCCTGGGCTGAGTGATGACAAAAAAAACGCTCCTCAGCCGAGGAGACTGGCATCGGTGGTTAGCATGTCCCACCGGGCTGGCAGAAAGGATCTCCCTCGAGAGAGAACCGCACCGCGCAGAGAATGAGCCTTGTCCTGGGGGAGAAGTAGAAGTCCCTGAGACGTGTACAGAACCATTCCTAGGAATGTGAGCTTGCGGCTCGGAGTCGGGGAGGATTTTGGTAGGTTGAGAAGCCACCCTAGTCGCGTGAGTGTGTCTACCGTAACATTGTCCTCACAGTCCCCGAAAGACTGACCCTTGTCATGCAAGGAACTCCCCCCTGTTGCATGGACGCGATAACGGAACGAAGAGATTCTATCCGAAAGTGCCGGATCCGAAAAAACATATTGAGTCGTTTTAAATCCAGAATGGGACGAGAGGACCCATCCTTCTTGGGCACGATAAACAGATTTGAATAGAATCCCTGGAACCGCTCGTTCTAAGGTACCAGAACAACGACTCACGCTCGCTGGAGGCAGTCGATGGCCTGAAAGAAGGCGCGCACATTTGCCGGTGTTCCCGGGGGTTTGGAAGGAAAGAATCTTCTGGGAGGGCGAGTGTGTGTGAAACTTGATGCTGTATCCGAAAGACACCAATTCCTGAACCCACTTGTCGTCTATAACAGCGAGCCAGGCGTGCCGAAAGTGAAAACGTCGGCCTCCAACTTGTGAGGTGTCTTCCGGAGGAGCAGAGTCAGGAGGAGGAGAACCTCTGAGACCCGAACTCCTTCGACTTGGGCTGTCTGTTATGGGGCTGCCAGCTTGAACTCGATTTGTTGGGAGCCTTGGAACCCCTGTCTGTGCGAGGCACACGGGGCGGCTGTGACGGGCGGGAAGTAGGACGAGTTCCGAAAGGACCGGAATCTTGTCTGATGACCATTGGTAAACCTACGCCCGTAAGCGTCTGATATTACCTTATCAAGCTTTTCCCCAAAGAGACACCCGCCTAAATAGGGTATGCTGGCGAGAGACTTCTTTGATGCCGAATCGGCCTTCCACTCCCGAAGCCAGAGGGTTCGGGCGAATCGCAATGGTGTTTGAAGCTGTCACCGCAGTGCAATTGGCCGCATCAATAGAGGCGTAAACCAAGAAATCCCCTGCCACAGAAATCTGAGCGGCCAGATCCAACAACTCTGGATCTGAATCCCAGTGACTTAAGGCGGAATGCAAATCACCTGCCCAGGTCACAATGGCCTTAGACACCCACATAGAGGCGAAGAAGGGAGACAGGGACGAGCCTGAAGCCTCGAACACCGATTTTGACAAGTGTTCCAGCTGACAGTCGGTGGAATCCTTGATAGACGCGCCATCAGGGAGAGAGAGCAGAGTCTTTGAGGCCAAACGGGACACCGGAGGGTACACTTGCGGAGAGTCTGCCCAGGCTGGCAAGAAGGGGTAACGGGCCTCGATCACCTTACGATTACTAAAACGTTTATCAAGGTGGGACCAATGTCTCTGCAGAACTTCCTGAATCTCAGGGTGGTCTGAGAAGATTTTTTGAGGTCTTTTGGGTCTCTTAAAGGAGACCACGTGATTCGAGCGTCAGACCGGGGCTGAGACAGCCACTGACAAGGCCTGATTAACGGCCGAAACCAGGTCGTCCACCATGGCAAGAGTATCAGAGAAGGTGGAATCAAAGGGAGCCTCCTGGTCCGGATCCGAATCACAATCAGGGAGATCACCAGACTAGCGCGATTCATGGGACCTGCTCCTTGTAGGGGAGGCACAAGAACCCCGTGATGGAGCTTCTGCGGAGCCTCTTCCTACCAGAATCATGGAAGAGCGGGGGTACAAGCTCGTCCCTGAGAAGGTGTCTCCTCGCTACCGGACAGGTTGCCCTGGGAACCAAGTCTGCTGGGCGAAGATCAGGGCTGCAGCGCCCAGATCAGGGTCTCAGAAAGTAGCTGTATAGATTGGCTCACGGATTGTAATAACGCAACCGCCCATTCCGGGTTAGCAGGGCCACTAGAGAACGTATCCTCACCAGCAGGAGCTTGCACAGAGGCAGAGGCACAGGGCTGAGTGGAAACAGAGGCACAGGCCTGGCAGAGTGGCGTAGAACAACCGCATGTTAATAAAACAGCGTCTTGCCTCCTAAGACACTAAGCAAAAAAGAGAATTTTGTTTACTTACCGTAAATTCTTTTTCTTATAGCTCCTATTGGGAGACCCAGACATTGGGTGTATAGCTTCCGACCTCCGGAGGACACACAAGGCATTACACTTAAAAGTGTAACTCCTCCCCTACTGCCTATTCATCCCCTCCCGGAGAATCCCATCAGTTCTGTGCACAAGCAGGAAGGAGGAAAGACCACCCGCGCCCAGCCCAACAGGACTGGGAAATAACAAAACAGCCAACAGGGCCAACACGCGAGGTGAAACGACACCAGGCACTAGCAGAGAACAAAGCCCCAAAAAGGCACAGGGTGGGAGCTGGGTCTCCCAATAGGAGCTATAAGAAAAAGAATTTACGGTAAGTAAACAAAATTTTCTTTTTCTTTTGCGCTCCATTGGGAGACCCAGACATTGGGATGTACAAGAGCTATCCCAGGGCGGGAAAACCCCAAAAGCAGGCCCATCATAAATGAGCAACCGCTGCCTGAAGGATCCGCCTGCCCACATTGGCATCATCCGATGCCAAAGCATGGACTTGATAATGCTTAGTAAAGGTGTGAAGACTAGACCATGTGGCCGCCTGACACACCTGAAGAGCTGAGGCTTGATGACGCAAAGCCCACGAGGCCCCACAGCCCTTGTAGAATGAGCCTTAATACCAGTAGGTACAGGCAAACCAGAGGATACATAAGCCTCCCGAATAGGAGTCTTCATCCACCTAGCCAAGGAAGACTTGGAGGCTGGCTCACCCTTCTTCTGACCCACAGTCAGAACGAACAGTGCATCCGAATGGCGAAATGACGCCGTTCGGGAGACGTAAATCCTGAGAGCCCTGACCAGATCCAAAGTATGGAGAGCCTTTTCATACTGGTGAACCGGATGCGGGCAAAAAGATGGCAGGACAATGTCCTGATTCAGGTGGAAAGGGGAGAGCACCTTAGGCAAGAACTCCGCCACAGGCCGAAGCACCACCTTATCCTGGTGAAACACCAGAAAAGGAGACCGACATGACAAAGCAGCCAACTTTGAAACTCTCCGCAGAGAAGTGATGGCAACTAAAAAGGCAACCTTTTGTGACAGCCTGGAAAGCGAAACCTCCTTAAGAGGTTCAAAAGGCGGCTTCTGCAACGCCGCAAGGACCAAGTTAAGGTCCCATGGGTCCAAAGGACGTCTGTAGGGAGGAATGATGTGACTCGCCCCCTGAACAAACGTCTTCACCTGAGGAAGCGTAGCCAGACGCTTATCAAAAAGGACCGACAGGGCCGATATCTGTCCCTTGATGGAACTAAGAGCCAAACCCTTATCCAAACCCGACTGGAGGAAGGCCAGGAGGGTCGACAGAGAGAAAGGCTAGGGAGAATTGCCGTGAACATGGCACCAGGAGAAGAAAAATTCCATACTCTGCGGTAGATCCCTGCAGAAACCGGTTTCCTGGCCTGTCTCATGGTAGCTACGACGTTAGAGGAGAAACCATGGGACGTCAACAACCAGACTTCAAGCGCCACAAGGTCAGGCTCAGGGCCGAGGAATTGTGGCGGAAGAAGGGACCCTGAGACAAGAGATCCAGGAGCCTCCATGGAACCCCCACGACAGTCGCAACAGGTCCGGGTACCAAGCCCTCCTGGGCCAGTCCGGGGCGATGAGAAGGGCTCGCCTGCATTCCGCCCCGAGCTTCCGCAGAACCCTGGGTAACAAGGCCAATGGGGGGAAAGACATATGGAAGACGAAAGCAGGACCAATCCTGGACCAGAGCATCTGTCCCCACTGCCAGACTGTCTCGGGCGCGAGACATGAAGGCTGGGACCTGCCGATTCAGCCTGGACGCCATCAGGTCCACGTCTGGAGTTCCCCAAACGGTGCAGATGTGCTGGAACACCTCTGTATGAAGAGCCCATTCTCCCTCGTCCATTCCTTGCCGGCTTAAATAGTCGGCCTCCCAATTGTCCACTCCAGGGATGTGGACAGCCGAGATGGACGCGTCGTTGTCTTCTACCCACCGCAGGATGGGTTGGACCTCCGCAAGCGCCTGACGGCTGCGGGTGCCTCCCTGGAGGTTTATGTAGGTGACCGCAGTCGCGTTGTCGGACTGGATCTGAACTGGATTCCCCGACAGAAACCTCTGGAAGGCCAGGAGAGCCAAGTAGACGGCACGAATGTCCAGGACGTTGATCTGTAAAGCAGACTCCTGTGACGTCCAGGTGCCCTGAGCCCTGTGATGCAGGAACACCGCACCCCAGCCCAGAAGGCTGGCGTCCGTCGTGACCACCAACCAAGAGATGGGAAGAAATGACCTGCCTCGGGACATCGACCTGGGCACCAGCCACCATCGGAGAGACTCCTTCGTTGCGGAAGAAAGGGCAATGCACCGATCCAGAGAGGAAGGATTCTTGTCCCATCCGCGCAGGATCTGCAGCTGAAGCGGACGCAGATGAAACTGCGCAAAAGGGACCGCCTCGATGGTTGCCACCAACTTCCCCAGGACGTGCATAAGACGTCTGATGGGAACCAAGTCTGCCAGCAAAAGGGATCGGACCTCCTCCGCAATTGAGGACTGCTTGTCGAGAGGAAGGATCACTAAAGCCGGGACAGTGTGGAACTCCATTCCCAGATACAGGATCATCTGCGAAGGGACGAGTACCGACTTCGGGGAGTTGACTATCCAACCGAATGTCCGGAGAGTGTTCAAAGTGGCCGTAAGACTCAACTGACACTGTTCTGCAGACGAGGCTCTGATCAACAGGTCGTCCAGGTATGGAGTGACCGCGTGCCCCTGCAAGTGGAGCACTGCCACCATGGCCGACATCACCTTGGTGTAGATCCTCGGAGCCTCGGAGAAGCCGAAGGGCAATGCCACAAACTGGAAGTGGTCTTCTCCCACAGCAAACCGCAGCCATCGCTGGTGAGCGGGGGCAATGGGGATGTGGAGATAAGCATCCTTCACGTCCACCGAAGCCAGGAAGTCCCCGAGACAGGGACGCTATCACCGAGCGTAAGGACTCCATCCTGAAGGGCCTGACTCTCACATGTCTGTTGAGGAGCTTGAGGTCCAACACCGGTCGAACTGACCCGTCCTTTTTCGGAACCGTGAAGAGGTTGGAATAAAACCCCCGAAACCGTTCCTCCAACGGGACCGGGATCACAAACCCGCTCTGTAGCAGTGCGTCCAGCGCCCGCTGAAAAGCCGCAGCCCTTGCCGGAGGCGGCGACGAGAGGCAGAACCGACTCAGAGGCCTCGACTCTAGTTCGATCCTGTAGCCTTGAGAGACCACGTCCACCACCCACCGGTCCTGGATATGATCCTGCCAGATGCTTCCAAAGCGGGAGAGCCTGCCACCGATCTTGGACGCTCCCGGAAGAGGCGAAGAGTCAGGATGAAGCAGGCTTGGTGGCTGATGCGCTGGCAGACTTCTTCTGCTGGGCCTTAGGCTTCCAGGACCTATGGGATCTCTGGTCCTTGTCCGAACGGGAAGAGGATGCAAAGGATGACGCAGATTTGGAGGAGGGACGAAAGGAGCGAAATCTAGCATGCAGCTGACGCTGACCGGTCTTCTGCACCTTAGACTGCGGCAAGGAGGTGGATTTTCCACCTGTAGACTCCTTGATGAGATCGTCAAGACGTCCCCCAAAAAGTCTACCTCCCGAAAACGGGAGGCCCTGGAGGAACTTCTTAGACGTAGCGTCCGCCTTCCAGTCACGCAGCCACAACATCCGTCGGGCTGCCAGCGAATTAGCCGAAGCCACCGCCGATCGACTAGCCGATTCCATGATTGCGGATCTAGCATAGTCCGTAAACGCCTCCGCCTGAGACATCAGGACCGCCACCTCAGGAATTCCTGAAGAAACTCCAGGGATCTCCGAGAGACAAGCTGACACCGCCTGAAGGGCCCACACAGCTGCGAAAGCTGGAGCAAAAGAGGCACCTTTGGGGGTCTGAACCGTAGAGCGGAAGTGAGAATGATCTAGTAAAGATCCTCTGGACCTGGTCGCAGGGGAGAAACTGATAAAGTTCCTCTGACACGGAAGCATCCACCGGCGGCGCAGGCACCATCAAATCCAACACCGTATTGATAGAAGACACTAAGTCGTCCACCAGAGAACCCTCGTCCTGGTCCTCGTCAGGAACCCGGACGGAGTCTAAGTCCTCCTCCCCCTCCAACAGGGAGCCCGCAGCTCGGGAATCCGCCTGCGAGGGCGCAGGGGAAACCGCCCGGCGTGGCCATTTAGGAGGTCGCGGGGACGGTTCCGAGAGGCCAGAATTGTTGCCAGAGTCCAAACCCCTAATCGGGGAAGAACCACTCCGACGCCTACGACGTGTGGCGGAGGCCCCAGGGGAACCCTCCCGTCCACCTGACAAGGACTCCTGTAAGGCTCTGGTCATAGACTGAGACACAGAGTCAGAAATGGACTGAGCAAAAACAGCCTTCCAAGGCGGAGGTACTGTTGGATCCACCGGGCCAGGCGGAGACGCCAAAGACCCAGAACTGGGGGGTGGCTCGTGGACCAAGGCAGTGACTTGGATCACATTAGCCGGCTAAATATCAGCCTCCTGCGGGGCACAAGCCGAGCAATGAGGGAAGGAGGATCCAGCAGGCAGCTGGGCTTACATGCTGTGCAAGCATGATAACGTGTCTGCACCCTGGGAGCTTTGTTCCTGGAGCTAGACATGGTGTCCCCTCAGTGCATCCAATGATAGATCTCAGAGGAAGGGAATTGGGGTGCAACTGCAGAAAAGGGGGGAAAATGGAGCACCACCAGAGACTGGGGTGCCCTACTGACTGGGGCTCCAGAGACGCGCAGCCCTGCAGCCAACAGCCAAGAGCAGGGACAAGAGGCCCCCAATATGGTCCAAGAAGCTGAGAGAGAGGGAGTGGGCCGGGAGTTTCCCCAGCCAGCGTGGGAATCTGAAGGGCAGGCCCTTTCACCACTGCAGAACCGCCCCCTAAGCTGTAAAGCAGCCTTTCCCATAGGGGACCAGGGCTCGGCCTGCCGCGGCCGGCCTCCAGAGGACGGGCACGAGCCTCTCACATGTCTGTTGAGGGCGATGGTGGCGGCTCCAGAGAGACTAGGCCGCAAGCCGGGGCCTAAATTTATCACCGCGGCCGCCTGCCAGCAGGGGGCCGGCGCGGTGCACCCGCGAAAATCTCGGGAGTGACTGGCCAGGATCCCAGGAAGCCGGGGGAGACAGTGCTCCACTCCCAGCCGGCCTAATGCAGCAGCAGAGGCATCCCAGACCCACACAGAGTACCTCATTGGTGGTGCAGGGTCCGGACCCAGTGGATCCCTCACGCAGGCCAGCAGACACCCAGGGAGCCGTGGACTGTGTGGATGAGCCCAGATAGGGGGGTCCAGGGGGATCCCACTTCCCCAGAGCCCCTAAGGGATGGGGAAGGATAAGCAGCATGAGGGCTCCAGCCCGTTGTACCCCAAGGGTACCTCAACCGCCCCGCCCAGGGGAAGAGGAAGGAGACATACTGGGGATCAAAAGATCCTCTTTGCTTCCATCCGACACTAAGTAGTGAGAGAGCATGAGTGTAGAGTGTGCCTCCTTCAACACAAAGCAAAGAACTGATGGGATTCTCCCGGGAGGGGGTGTATAGGCAGTAGGGGAGGAGTTACACTTTTAGGTGTAATTCCTTGTGTGTCCTCCGGAGGTCGGAAGCTATACAGCCAATGTCTGGGTCTCCCAATGGAGCGCAAAAGAAAAACTGTCTAGACTATGTCAGTCAGGAGGTTATATACTGCTGGGGAGGAGCCACTGTGCTTCTTCTTTCAATTGCTCAGTGTCGCCTCCTAGTGACAGAATGGCATAACCCATCGTCCTTTGTCCCCCAATGAGGTGAAGGAGAAATTAATTTATCTAATTCTTCTCCGAACAGACGTCCACTGAGATATGGGAGGTGTGTGAGGGATTTCTTAGAGACTGCATCAGCCTTCCATTCCCGTAACCAGAGGGCACACCTGATTATGATGGGTTTGACGCTGATACTGCTGCGCAATTTGCGGAATCGATAGCTGCATGTGGAATATAGTCTGCCACGACGGATATCTGAACCGCCTGATCTGACAGCTTAGTGTCAGTTGAGCAGAGGCCCACATTCAAGTTATTCGTCCAGGCCTTCGCTGCCCAGACTTAAGCGAATGCTGGTGCTAGGGAGGATCCTGAGGCCTCAAAAATAGATCGAGCCATGTGTTCCACCTGACGGTCCTCGTGTCTTTCCAGATACTGGAAGCCTGTGCTAGCATTTCTTCTGCGGTGTTGCTATCAGTGTGTCAAGAGTGGGAGAAGAGGGTTGCATTGACAATCCAACACAATGGGCAGCACTTTGAACACATTTTGATAAGTGGTCATAAACGTGTAAATAACTTGTGAAAGAATAGAGTTATGTTAATAGCAAGCACACTATTGTTTTATGAAATTCTCAATAAGTTTGATGTTTCACATGACCCTCTTCCCATTGAAAAATATTAAGTTGGATCCAAAATGGCCATCATGGTCACCACCCACCTGGAAAGGTTTTTCCCCTCCCATATACTAATGTACCACAAACAGGAAGTTGATATCAACTACCATTCCCATTGTATTTAGGTTCATCCATATAAATGGCCCACCCTATATATATTATGAAACCTTGAGATATCTATATCTATTGTGGGATATCCGCAACATGTGTTAGTAGCTACTTTATATCTTGCATGAAGCAATTACAACCGGTTACACAGTGAACAAAGGATGCAGTGTCATATCTCCCTGAAGAACGCTCTAGGGACAAGATTAATTGGGGTTTTATCTGTACGAATACTCTGATGCTGATTGGACGAATGTTGAAAAGCAACGCCTTGTAGCCACCTTTTTTTGTGCTAAATATAGAGCTGGTGTTGAAAAAATAAAGACACTTGTGGGTGCCCACTCTATCGAGAGAGGTCTATATATCCGACTATCTGATATTATTACTTCGTGCATGCACTTGATTAAGTCAATTTGACAAGGGATAAACAAATAGTTGCGGTCCTTGGAATCTCACCCTTACAGGACAATCCCTTTAAATTAGTCTTGTAAGGTGTTTGAAGATATATAATTTCCACTCCAAAAACATCCGGCACATCTAAATCTCTGAGGTATTACTTTTACCCAAAGTGAAAAAGCTGCTTCTAGGCTACAGAACTCAAATAACAAAACAGGCGTTTTAGATCCTATTTCTTTGCCAGTTGCATTAAGGAAGCGTGAATTCTTACCTCCAGAGGTTCATCTGTTTCCACTTGCTCATTAAGCAATTTGGTGTAGGCCTCACAGATGTATATTGCTTGGACATAACCAATGAGCCCATACGGCAGATTAATAGACAACTCAAAGTCTTTTGCTTCCTTCACGCATCCCAGAAACAGCATGCCTTCATGGAGGCTCTGTAAATTAATTAACACATCAGGCTCCAGAAAGAAATAAAAGCATATACGTTATAAAATAGAGATTATCCTCCATTATTCCTACTACAATTGTAGATATAGACAACTGGGCTTCACTTTGCATAAAGGGTTTCTGTCTATATGCTACGCACACGAAAGTTGAATGTACGGATCTCTTATGGGGATGTCACACGCTTCAATATCACGTGCAATATCGCTGCTGCACATGACGTTGCAGCGATATTGATGTGTGTGACAGGGCACATCAACCAGCGATAAATCGCTGGTTGATGGTCGCCAGGTTTTAGAACCTGCTCTAAAACCTGGCGAGGGTCGCCCGGTGGACATGCAGCATCGCTGCGTGTGACACCGGGAGATGAACGAGAATCCAGCTCCCAGCGCCTCTCAGCAAGCGCTGGGGGCTGGCATCTATGGTAAACAGCGGGTAACTAAGCGCTCCACGGCGCTTAGTTACCCGTTTGTTTACATGGTTACCAGTGTTCTCGCTGGTACTGATTGCTGGTGAGTCTGCCTATGTGACAGCTCACCAGCGATCAGCCTTCAATGTCACCAGCGATGAGATCGCTGGCGACATTGACGCGTGTGACGTCCCCATTAAAGACATGTGCAATGGTAATGCTCAGCTGTTAAATTACTCATACATTTCCAGGAAAAGTAACAAAGGAATGGCAGGTGAAGTTGTAACAGTCATTTTCTAAGAAAGTCTACCAACCTTAAAATTCAGTAACTCTATGCCTTTGTCTTTTTTTTCTGTGCTCTTTTCAGGCTTCGAAATCTCAGATTTTTCACTTGAAAGCTTCTTTTTCTTCTTTTTCTCTTCTAATTCTTCATGGTGTGTCTGAAAATAAATTACTGTATTATTTGTGCTGCAACAAAATAAGGTAACAATGAATAGAAAGGCTCAAACATATAATAATCTTATAATTACAATTGGAGATTGATGATTTTAAAAACTGTTGATTGTTGACTATATCGATGTAGATGACCCACAATAATCAGCTCCAGCCTTGTATAAGCCATGTACGAGGCTGGACAGTGTAGTGGCTGCTCCCTAGTCCTGCAGATCAGCTTCTATTCCGTTAAAGCGCATGCCGACGTCGCGCCTTTCTCGACGCGCTTTCCCCGAGACCGTGTTAACATGTAGCCTATGGGGAAAGTTCGCCGAAAAAAACGTCAAGAATTGGCATGTCAATTCTTTTTGCACGTGCGCTTTTGCAGTGAAAGCGCCAGCACAAAAATATGCGGCTGAACGCGGCATCTTGTTTTGCACAGAGCAAGAATATGCGGCTATTACGCCGCGTGTGAACGTAGCCTTAATCTGGAAAGTTAATAGCATTCCAGTGCCGCCTGGCTGCTATAGTAAAAATCCGGCTGCTGGGAGAAAATTAACTTTATTCCTCCTGGGAGCCACTGTTTTTCGTCATAAATTTGTACCAGTGTGACTAGAGTCACCGTGCACAGCATTGTGACTGTGCCCCGACACTATGATTGAAAGCTCGTTCTGCACAAGTGACTGCAGATCCAATTGTCAGTAAAAGTACTATGGGTCCTTACAACAGACACTCACAATGCTGTGCACAATGGCTGGAGTCCCTCTGGCACACACTTACGAGCCAGTGCCTCCCAGGAGTAAAATGCACTTTTCTTCCAGTAGCCGGGCTTTTACTAGGGTGCCCGGACAGCGCTGGAATGTTATAAACCTGCAGATTAACCCAATATCTGCAGGATTATAGCATTTGGGAGAGAGAGATTCCCTTTAAATACACTGCATGTCAACCTATTCTGTGCACTTGAACCATGGATTTCACCCTTTACAACGTAAAAGATGAAACCTGTGGAAAATCAACAGGAAAGAGAAATCTAAATGATGTTGCAAAAAAAAAAAAAAAAAAGTTATATTAAAAACATTTCCATTTAAACATAAGTCAAAATTGCTAAAATTGCTCAATGACGTACAGAAAAGAGGTTGTCATCTTCTCGTGGTCGCTTTTTAACAACAGTTTCTGTTGATTTCTTATTTACGCCTCCTCGGGGAAAACACTCTTCCATTTTGTTTTATGTCTGGTAAAAAAAAAGAAAAAGACAAACTAATAAGAGAATTGTAATATTTCACAGCTATTACAAAAAAAACATTAAATTCACATGCAAGTCATCTGCACAATATTAGACTATTCCAATACTCGCTCCTCAGCATGATATATGAAAAAAAAAATAATAAATTCAGCAGTCTACATGTAGCCTAAGGGTGCGTGTACTCGGTCCGGAGGAGCTGCGTGTTGGATGCAGCTCCTCCGGACCGGTGTGAAGCCGCGGGTGGCCGCAGGGAGACCGCAGCCGCCCTGTACTCACCATGTGCGGCGGGTACAGGGTGGCTTATCCCTATGGGAGCCGCTTCCGACTCCAGCGAGCATGTGAGAACTCCCAGCAACCCGCACCACAGCTCCAAACACGCTGCGGGCGGGTTACGCATAGTGAGGGTGGGATTTCTTGAAATCCCATCCACTATGCTATTACTGTACTACGCAGCAGACTGTACAGCAGTCAACTGATCGTGTGCACGCACCCTAAGGCCACGTGCACACGTTGAGCGTTTGGTGAGTTTTTTACCTCAGGATTTGTAGACAAAACCAGGAATGCAACAATTAGAGGAAAAACATAATAGAAACACGTCACCACTTCTGTATTTATCACCCACTCCTGGTTTTGGCTATAAATACTGAGGTAAAAACTCACCAAATACGCACTGTATGTACATAGCCTAACTCTAATTCACAAATTGTGTATTTGATGAGTTTTTTACCTCAGGATTTGTAGCCAAAATCAGGAGTGGGTGATAAATACAGAAGTGGTGACGTGTTTCTATTATATTTTTCCTCTGATTGTTCCTCTCCAGGTTTTGACTACAAATCCTGAGGTAAAAAACTCACTAAATACTGAATGCATGAATGTGGCTTAAGGTGCCATATTATATGTATCACACCGCTCTACCCCAGCCAATCAAAAAAGGAGTTGAGAATGCAGAAAGGTAGAGTCTCCCACCCAGCAATCAGATTACTGAATCAATTCCACCATCTCTAAAGGCCGGTTTATATGTAGCGACATCGTTAACGATGTCGCTGCAACTTGTGACGTTGCAGCGCCCTCGTGGCGATGTCGCTATGTGTGAAATACTGCCCCGATCAGCTCGCTGATCATTCGTACAATCAGGGCTGTGGAGTTGGTAAATCAAACCTTCGACTCCTTCATTCCTGGCTCGTTTCGAAGTGATAAAATTATTGTAGGTCAATGGTAACATTAGGCTTTAATCATAATGACATAATAATCAAGATATTTAGATAGAACATAATAATAATATTCAGCACATTCTGCATTGAACGATTGGACCCAATTCATTATATATTTTAGGAGTCAGAACATTTTCTACCGACTCCAACTCCGACTCCACCAAAATGGGCAGCGACTCCGACTACACAGCCATGGGTACAATGGTCCGAGCCAATTTTCGATCGTTGGTTTCCCGCTGGGCGGCCAACATCGCTGTGTGTGACAGCGGGAAACCAATGATCATCGACCTCCCAGCGCCGCACAGACACACTGGGAGTTGGTAACCAGGGTAAACAGCGAGTAACTAAGCAGAGCGCTCTGCTTAGTTACCCACTGTTTACCCTGGATACCAGCATTCTTGATGGTCTTGATTGCTGGCGAGTCTGCCTGTGTGACAGCTCACCAGCGATCAGATAACGATTTCCCAGCAACCCCATCGTTGGTGGGGTCGCTGGGACATCGTTATATGTAAACCGGCCCTTAGTCAGAACATTTTTGCCTATGGCTGCAGAGGTATGGATGCAGTCATGCTCATCAGGGCTGTGGAGTCAAGAGTCAGTATCCATTTTGGGTGGAGTCGGATTCAAGGAAATTGAGGAGTCGAGTCGGATGTTTGGCTCACTGACTTCACAGCCATGGTGTTTATCGCCAAATTAGAATGATAAAAAAATAAAGCAAAAGTTAAGAGATCCGGTATGGCAGTCACAAACATCTAGTCTAGAAGCCATGTGCAAGTCAGGCTGAAAGTGCACTAGTGGTGTCAATGCACCTTGGAAAAAGCACTAGTTCTTCTACATGACCCCAGTACATTTTCAGCCTAATTTGAATATGACTTCTTCACTAGATAATGGCACACTAGAACTCTACGAAAAACAAACAGTTAACATCTATTGAGGAGACAAGCACCTATACAGCCATACCCCTACTTACATATAAAAACATGCCGATATGTTCCCTTTCAATATGCCCTTATTTCATGATCAGTGGGATGTGACAGAGGAGAGCGGATTGATTAGTGGCACTCGGATCCAGCGTCCAGGTCAGTGGTACCTGGCAGCAAAACATCAAGCCCGCGTGGTATCTCTTACCCTGCAGCTTGGCGTTTCATTTGTCAGGGCTGCCACGACACAATCTGTGTGACATAGATGACGTGGTACCAGTCCCATCTAAACAAGTCACACAAGGGACACTAGAAGGCAAGAGATTTGCGGGCCTCACATATAGATGCCAGTTGCCACTGATCTGGATGCCGGATGAGTGTCCCATTAATCAATCAGTTCATTTCTCGCATCAGACCTCGAAAAATGGAAAAGAAAAAAAAGGCAGCACTGCCCATTAATGGAAAATCCACAGCAAATACACTAGGTGGACATTTCTCTACCACATACAAATTTTACACTGCAGAGTTTGCTGGTTATCCACCATAAATGTAAATTTGTTGAGGATTTTGGTGCAGATTTTACCCTATTGACTGCAAACTGTGAGGATAATTGACAGTATAAATTAACATACTGACAATTATATGAAACACAGGCAAAGATAAATATTTTTAGAGCAACAACATATCCCGGAGCATTTTACAATCACAGCACAGCTTCATCAACTGCATAGTGGCCACAAGTGGTACTGCACATCTGCCCCATTCCAAGTCAAATGGAGCAGATGTTGAGCACCCCGCCATGGCCACTTTTCTATTAATGGAGCTGTGTACAGTTGATTGGCGGGGGAGCTGGGTGTCACACACCCCTTCCCCCCATCAAACATTGATGGCCTATCCTGAAGATAGGTTATCAATGTTAAAGTGTCAAACAATGCAAAGTCAAGCAACCTGAATCTATCATGAGCCAGAATCTGTACATATCCAGATATCTCCACTGCATTTATTTAAAGGGAACCTGTCACCAAGTTTTTGCCATCCCATCTGTGAGCAGCATAATATAGAAATAGAGACCCTGATTCCAGCGATGTGTCATTTACTGAGCTTCTTTCTGTCATTTTGATAAAATTAGTGTTTTCTCTGTAACAGATTTAGCAGTCTGAATATGCCAGACTACCTGACAGCAGGCCAAGGAGACTGCTAATGATAATCTTCAGCTGATTAAACAGGGATTTTATCAAAACTACACTGAGCAGCCCAGTAAGTGACATCTCTTGAATCAGGATCTCGGGTCCTATATTATGCTATTCTGAGATTAGGTTGCAAAAACCTGGTGACAGGTTCCCTTTAATATCTAACTGCAAATTTAGACTGAAAACCATAGAGCATCAGCAAAATGTGAACATACCCTGAAGGAGACAATCCTGGGCAGAGAAGCTGCAACAAAGCTTTATCAAAGGGTTAGAGTACTGTCACACTTGGCGACACACCAGCGATCCCGACAATGAATGACCTGATAGGGATCGCTGGTGCGTCACTATATGGTCGGTGGTGAGATGTCAAAAAGTCAGATCTCAGCAGCAATGATCTGGAATGATACAGAGGTCATTGGGACCCTGTTTCTCAGACTTGTAGTATTGAGGTCGTTGTCCCTGTCAAACACACCGATGCAGCACAACGATCAAAAAATTGTCCAGGCGACTGACACGACCAGCGATCTCACAGCAGGGGCCTGGTCGCTGCTAAGTGTCAAACGTAGCGAGATCGCTTGCGAGGTCACTGTTGCGTCACCAAACTTGGGACTCAGCAGTGATCTCGCTTAGCGTGACGGGGGTTTTAGTCCTGCTCCACTCACATCTGCACTAGCAGGAGAGAAGGGCAGGTAATGTCACATTTACAGATTCCTATAGGGAAGCCTGTATTATCCTGCGTCTATCCCATTAAGGCTGGTTTCACATAACGTTTTTGTGCCTGTCCGTGGGATCCGACTTTGAAGGGGGCAAATAGCCATCCGATCTGCAGGATCCGTGTGGCTCCTGCAGTCCCCTGTCTCTCCCTACTCCTGCCTCCTCCATCTTCTTCCCTCTCCTATTCTATATGCTGTGCCCCCGCTATTCTATCCTCCTCTATCCCTATCCTGTCCCCTGTCCTCTTCCTGTGTGTAAAAAAATTAAAAAAAACCTCCTCCCGGAGGATACATCACCTCTCACCGGCTCCCACGCTGCAGCATCATCAGAGCTGAAGGACCTGTGATGATGTCACAGATCCGGTCACATGACTCGTCAGCTGACCGGGTCTCTTACATCATCACAGGCTCTTCTGCCCTGATGGTGCTGCAGCGTTGGAGCCGGTGAGAGGTGATGTATCCTCCGGGAGGAGGTTTTTTTTTAGCTTTTTACACACAGGAAGAGGACAGGGGACAGGATAGGGATAGATGAGGATAGAATAGCGGGGGCACAGCATATAGAATAGGAGAGGGAAGAAGATGGAGGAGAAGAAGCAGGGAAAGACAGGGGATAAGGAGCCGGCATCGGATCCGAGGTGAACTTGGATCCGATGTCCATAGGCTCCCATGCTGTGGGCCCTCGGATCAGCAGTGATCCGAGGCTGTCCGATGTGAGTCACGGACACAAAATCGTAGCAGGCTACGATTTTGTGCACGTCATTAAATCGGATGGGATCGGATGGTGCCAAAATCGGATGCCAATAGTGGCACATCCGATCCCATCCGATTCCCATAGGGAAACATGGGGTCCGATTTCAGATCCGATTGTATCCGTTTTGAAACGGATACAATCGGAATACCGAAAATCGTTATGTGAAAGCAGCCTAAGTCAGACCCACATCCATTATGTTAATGGGTTGACTGCTATTCTTTAGCAGGAACAGGCCACTCTCCAGACTTTTCTGCCCGAGCTTCATTAACATTTCAGGTCAGCAGAGTGTTTGACTCTGGTGGTGCTCTATGAGACACTCTACCTGTGCAGCATTGGAGGAACAAAGGGCCCTGGAGCCAGTCACTCCATGGCAGGCGACACTGCATCACAATGCTTGTAGACTGTGAGCCCTCATGGGCAGGGTCCTATTCTCCTGTACTGGTGTGTGTCTTGTAGTGTTGATAATTATTGCATCTATGTATGCCCCTTTTTCATATATAAAAGTCCCATAAAATAAATGGTTCTATAATAATAAATAACAATGCGATTGGAAACAACTTGTAAGTGTTGCGCCCCTTGCCCAGTAGGTGGCTTGTAACCAAAACAATGGTAATAAACAAGCAATTTCACTCTCTTGAGAGCAGAGAGGATTTATGATAAGCAGTTAATTACAATGTTTTGTTTTTACAGGCACTTGGCAGTTTTTTCCCCCATTTAAAGGGGTGCTCTCATGTTTAAAAACATTGCCCTATCCACAGAATATGGAATAATTCATTCTAAGGGCTCGAACACATTTCCGTGAAACTCGCCCGAGTGTACTGTGCGGAAAAATCGCATTGCTACCGGACCAATGTTAACCAAGGTCGAGAGCACGTTTCCGAGTCTGATTTCCGCATTTAATTCTCGGATTACGAGTCAATCGCAACATGTTGCAATTCTATGCGAGTCACGGACGAGACTCACCAATGCAAGTCTATGGGTCCGACAAAATAGACTGATTGCCCTCGGACAGCACTCGCACCATCCGAGTCTGATGCGAGTTTTAATTGCTACATTACCATTCTGTAGCTCAGACAACTGTACAAAATGTTCCTGTAAATGATTATACAGTAAATAGCTGCTGAGAAAAAAAACGGATTGCACTCGAACAGCACTCGCAAGACACACTGACCAAAAGTCAGATGACACTCGTCCGACTCTCGGATCCAAGAATCGGATGTGTGTCCATACTCTTAGGACTCATTCACACAGCGTTTGTGCTCAGTTTTTGTTGATCCTTTTTGGTACTTTCTGCACCAAAAACAAATCCTTTTTTTTCTTCTTCAAAAAAGGAGTCACGAACACATCATCCATTTGCTTTTTTGCTCGGGTGACACAGATAGACACACTTTATTACCCTCCCCGGCAAGCACTGGTGTTGACTTCCTTCCAGGCATCAGCAGGACAGGTACGGTACTGACAGGACCTGGCTATGTGACCCAGGCTATCACATGGGCAGGTCCTGCTGATGCCTGCAAGGAAGACAATGCCAGTGCTTGCTGTTGCTGTGGGGTTACTGGGGAGGGTAAGTTATGGATTGTTTGTGGTGTGGAAAACGCAGCACAAAAATGGAGCAATAACTGACGCTCATTATATTCTGGATGCGCTTTCTGCTCCACTAACGCAGCAGTCAAAAATGCCGACGTCTCACAGCAAATTGAAAATCCCATTCACTTTACAGGCAGTGACTGATCCGTTTTCTGTGCAGTTCCTTATACTAAATAAAATAAAAAAAAACACTGCAGCACTAAAACAGATCAAAACCGACCAGTGTGAACACAGACATAATAGTATCCCTGGAGATAGCGGAGTGCACCCCCTCGGCCATCTGTGCTCCTATTAGAATGAATGGAGCTGCACTGCCCATCATCGACCTCTGCCCGGCTCTCAGGAATAGAGGGGTCCACAGGGCTCAGACCCGTGATCAGTCACCCTTTATTCTGTAGATAGGGGATAACCTATTAATCTTGAGACATCCCCTGTAAAGCCGCAGTGTGGCCATTACTGGAAGGAGGACACCTCACTGTGACCTGGGAGACACAGCCATGTCACATCACAGCTATGATCGTCCCTTCTCCCGGATCCCTCCAGGAGGACACTCACCGGCTGCGGTACACAGGTCACATACACGGGGCTCCTGCGCAGACACATGCACTGATCACACACGTGGGCTTCTCCAGTACAGTTAACCCGGAAGCAAAAATTTCCATCTATGCAGTCATGTGACCATGACTTCCGGTTCCGGGCAGTGGCAACCAATAAGCGTCACCGGAATCACCTTCTCTCTCAGTCGGCAGTGAAGGACATTGGCAGGTTGGTGCGGGCACAGACTGGTGAGCGGAGGGCACAGTACAGACCGAGGGGGCACAGTACGGAGGGTACAGTACAGACCGGGGGGCACAGTACGGAGGAGCTGGCTCTGGCTGGTTTTATGTGACCTGTGGGTTAGAGTTTGGTGCCGGTTATCCATGGCGTTATCTGGCGGCCTTCATACATGACCGGGGTCCTGGCTCTGCCCCCACAATGGCCGCCTGCATCAGGGGCTTGGAACTTGGATGGGATTTAAATCCTTTAATTTGTTGCAATATAATGAAATAATAATATAATATTTATTAATTTATATAGCGCTATTAATTCCATAGCACTTTACATTCATGGGTAATACTGTCTCTCTTCGAGCTCACAATCTAAATATCCTATCAGTATGTCTGAAGCCCACGCAAACACAGGGAGAACATACAAACTCCTTGCAGATGTTGAAACGAGAATTAACCCACACTCTGCTGTTAGGTCTTCTGATTCAGTAACCTCCTCTGTGGCATGTTATAGGCTATCCTCGCCCTCCCTGGGTCCAGCACTGAGGCTCCTCTACTGATCCATGTAGAGGTTACTGTTTGCGGCCAATCAGTGACCTCGGAGGCTCTAGACTAAGTGATCTTCTGCAGCCAATCAGTGACCTTGGTGGCTCTAGGCTCAGTGATCTTCTGCAGCCAATCAGTGACCTTGGCGGCTCTGGGCACAGTTATCATCTGCAGACAGTAACCTATACCTGGGTCGGCTGTGGAGCCTCGGTGCTGGACCCAGAAAGGGTGAGGATGGCTCAGGTTTTTTTTGTAATTTCATATCAAACTTCTCTTTGGTAGAAACTTTTTCAAAATCAGGAAAACCCCTTTTAAATATTCAGCAGCTCCGGCCCTGCAGTTCTGATGGACGTTAACATTCACATCCACCCAAGCTTAGTATGTCTTGCTGCTCACCTCCAATGGGCGAGTACAGAGGCACAACCGAGCTCACTATGAGATCTCAGTCATACATCCATGCAAAAACATACCTTTCAACATAGTTTCCGCCGTCATTCAAAAGTGACGTCAGGAACGATGTTGAAATGACATTGTTGCGTGAAATGCATGATTCAACAACGATAGTTGTTTAAGTCGGAGTTGACAGGTTTTCCTGCATGCAGGAAAACCTGTCAACTTCAACAACCGGCTGGATCGTTCACTGTGACACCGCAATAGCAATGTCACGGCCGATCCCGCCTATTTGCTGCATTGCAGAGGATCGTTTGCTGAGTTGATCCCAGCCCATCGAGCAATCGCGCCGCCAACATGGCAGCTTCATCACCGGCAACATCTTGCCGTGTGACAGCTACGCTGCGATGTCGAAAGCGAGCGCGCACCCGCTGCATCGCATCCGACATCACAGCCTATGTTGGATGGTATGACGGGATCTTCAGGCTGCTTTCACACTGCAGTTTTTTTTCCTGATCAGGGTTCATCAGGTTTTGTGTACCAAAACCCAAAGTGTCTCCAAAACCCAGAACAGGTGTCAAGCTTTCAATTATAGTTTTTCTCTGCAAGTTTCACTCCTGGTTTTTTGGCACACAAAACCTGATGGATCCTGATCAGGAAAAAACTGCAGTGTGAAAGCAGCCTAAGGCTGGCTTCATACCATCATCCAAACCAAAGAAGTGGAAGGTTTTCGGTCCTTTTATACTATGTATATCAAAGTCACTAGTGTTATGTTTTAATTCATGAATTTATTAGTTAATTATGCATACATATAAATTATGCGTACATATAAAATTCATTACATAGCACATACAAAATATATACATAGGTTACATTATTTATTTATTTCAGGAGTGATCAATGTTTAAAGTGACGTTGTGACATTAAAATTTCCATGTGGCAAAGTAATATCCCCTCTATAAGGACATGGGGTAGTGATGAAGGGTATGTGGGCATTAGATGTAAAATCATTTCATCAATGCTGTGCAAGTTTTGTTACAGGTCACTTTTAGACCATAGGCTGACTGTGTATTATATATATATACAGCCCACACCGGGGGAGCCCTGTGGAGTAGTGCTGGACAAGTCCTATACATCACTCCTCCAGTTCACCCACCCCAGGGGAGCATTACTCACAGTCAAACCTATATAGTATAGTGCACAGTCACATTAGTCATGTTGGATTTACAAGTTCGTCATCCTCCCACAACCTCCACACTTACCCATATCCTGTAGTGGGATGGAGTATCCGGGTGCCCCCAGACGCGTTTCGCTTTGGGCTTTATCAATGGGGTCCGTTTTAACCCTCCGGCCAGCATCTTTTTATATCTATACTGCGTTCCTGCACATGTGTGCCCCATTTCCGGGCCGCCTCCTCCATAACGACCCGCGGCCAATCCCGAGGCAGGAGAGTCAGTGGCCACCTGATCTCATCCAGCCTATCAGGGATGCCTGCGATGTCACTGGGGGGCGGGAGCGGACGTTGCACACCCTCATTGCTTCAATCTGCCCCTAGTATTTTAAAAAAGTGTTTTTTCTGGTCATCATAATGGGAGACCCAGACAATGGGGTTATGGGCACTGCCCTCCGGAGGCCACACTAGGTAATACAAGTTTGTAGACACCGCCCCCTCCGCTTATAAACCCCTACCGCAGGGAATATCCTCAGTTTTTAACTTAGTGTGCTCGGAGGTATCACACGCTTTGCTTGCACTTCACTGCATTCTCACTACTTACATGATGGCGTCTGAAGACAAGGTAATATGGTCCCTGTCGGGGACCTTCGGCAGTCTCCCTGCTCACCCTTCGGGAACACGCAGGTCGAGGTACCGGAGGGCCTAGAGCCTGGACACTTTGTGTTCTCCCGGTACGCTGTCGCACTCCTTCCCATCCCTGTTTGGGGGCTCTGGAAAGTGGGAGACTGGAGCCTTGCACAGCTCCGCTCCGTCCGAGGCCTCCCTAAATGGTGCTTACAGACCGGACTGGAGCCAGCCCAGTCCGAGGCCTCCCTAAATGGTGCTTACAGACCGGACTGGTGCTGCACCCCCGTCCGAGGCCTCCCTAAATGGTGCTTACAGACCGGACCGGCACTGAGGCACCTTGTGTGTCTCCGGTGTGCCTGGGGGTAGTGTCGGCACTATATGTGTTGGGACACTCAGACCGCGCGCAACCCTCGGGTCCGCGGTTCTGGCGGTGGACCCCGTGCTGGGGCCACTCTGGCTGACCGCCCTGTGTCTCACAGGGGCTGCGGCTGTCGGCTCCAGACTTTGTCTGCAGCCTTAGTATTGTGTTTTGTGTCACGGTACTTTCCCGCGCTGCGGGCCTCGGCGCCTTCATTACTGGGGCTGCCTGAGGAGATGGAAGCAGCCCAGGCGGTGACGTCATTAATGGGCGTGCGTGTGGCTTCCCGCGTGTTTTCGGCTCCGCCCACGGTTGATTTGTCGGCGGCCATCTTCCCTCACTTCCCGGCTGGGATCTGCTTGAAGTGCACGGCTGCACTCATTACAGGGGAGACCGGAAGACTCGCGGAGGCCACACACGCACACACCGCTTCCTCCACCGCATTACTGCGGTCGGTAAGCCGCCGGTTGTACCGGTTTTTTCCTTAAAGATTGGCTTATTCCCCCTGCTGTGGGAATGTCCTCAGCTGGGAAGAACGCTGCTAAGGCGGCCAGTAACACCACTACCTGTGCTACATGCAACAGGACACTGGTGGAGGGGTCCTGCAATAACTGCGGACGCCCAGAGGCCCGGGCTGATACTGCTGAGACAGCAGCTTCGGTGCTGTACCCTGTGGTCCATGTGGGCCCAGGGCCATGGGAGACACAGAACAAGATAAATGAATCTATGTTATCCCAGCTGTCCTCCATGTCGCAATCCCTGGAGGTACTGACCAGGAGACTGGAAAATCCAGCGGCTCCTTCACATTACCCCAGGGTGTCCCCTGCCTCAACTATGAGACCCCTTAAGCGGACTCGACGTGAGGATTCACCCGAGCTCCAGACACTCTCTGAAGAGGAGGGTCTCTCTGAGGGGGATGAGGATGATGGGGGTTCATTACTCGGGTCCGTGTCAGAACCACCAGAGGGGGTGGAGGATCTGGTGTCCTCCATCAACGAGACTCTGCGTCTCGTGACACCCCCTGAGGAGGTGACCGTTCACCCGAAGGAGGTCTACCAATGGCTGCAGCCGGAGGCTAGACCAAGTGGTTCCTTTATGGACCACACTAACTTTGGAAGGGTGGTTAGAGCGCCCAGGATTCATCCTGGACGGCGTTATGTCCGTAAATCCAAGGACAATCGCTTCCCCCTTCCCTGAGGAGGTGCTTCAGGAGTGGTCGCAGTCCCCTAAGGTGGACGCTTCCATGACCAGGATTGCTGCACGCTCTCTGTTCTCTGCCTCTGATAGCTCCTCATTGAAGGATGCGACTGATGGACAGGTCGAGCAACTCGCCAAGTCTTCTTATGAGGCTGTGGGGTCTTCATTTGCCCCTAATTTTGCCGCGGTCTGGACTCTGCAGGCGATCACCTCCTGCTTGGATGGTATCGCGGACCTGGCAGGGTCCAGTTCAGAAGTCCTGGCGCTTACTGATAGAGCAAGGGCCTATGCGGATTACGCCAGGACGGCAGTACTGGAAACTGCAAATCGCTCTGCTGTGGCTTCGGCCAACGCTATAGCGATCCGCAGGTTATTGTGGCTGCGTCTTTGGGACTCAGATGCCACGTCTAAGAAGATTTTGCAAAATCTTCCGTTCTCTGGCGACAGGCTTTTTGGTACCGAACTGGACAAGCCGATAAAGGATTCTGCGGAGTCAAAGATTCCACAGAATAAACCTAAGCCACGGTATACCGTGAAGAGGAACCCAAAACAGTGGTCCTTTCGGTCCAGTTCACAGCCATCAGCATCGTCTGCCCGTGCGGACAGAGGGAACAAGCCCTCTACTCAGTGGCGTCCCAAGGGTCGCCAGAAGAAACCGGCGGGGGCAGCGGCTGCCACCCCCAAACCCACTTCCGCATGACTCGCTCTCTCATCCTGCCTCCCCACAGGTGGGGGGCCGCCTGTCTCTTTTTCGGGACAGATGGCTACTCCAGGTCCAAGATCAGTGGGTACGAGATATAGTCTCCAGAGGCTACAGGATAGAGCTGACGTCTCAGCCGGCACACCGATTCCATCGATCGGTCCCGTCTCCAGAATAGGCTCAGGCTTTTCATCTGGTGTTGGAGGGTCTCCGCAGAGACGGAGTAGTGGTCCCAGTGCCTTCCGGGGAGAGGTTCCGGGGTTTTTACTCCAACCTCTTTATCGTCCCAAAGAAGGACGGCTCTTTTCGCCCGGTTCTGGACCTCAAGTTGTTCAACCGTCACGTGTTGGTTCGGAAGTTCCGCATGGAATCCCTGCGCTCCGTGATAGCGGCTGTGTCACAGGGGGACTTCCTAGCGTCCATAGATATCCGGGACGCTTACCTTCACGTGCCCATTGCACCAGCCCATCAGCGCTGGTTAAGATTCGCAGTGGGGGACGAACACTACCAGTTCGTGGCTCTCCCTTTCGGTCTGGCCTCGGCTCCGCGGGTGTTCACAAAAGTGATGGCCTCTATGATGGCCCTCCTGCATGTGCAGGGACATGCCGTCATCCCCTATCTAGACGACCTTCTGGTCAGGGCGCCATCGGAACACCTGTGTCGGGTGAGCCTGGAGGTGACCATGAAGTCTCTGGAACATTTTGGGTGGCTTCTCAATGTTCAGAAATCGACCCTGGTTCCGACCCAGTCACTGACATATCTGGGCATGGACTTCCACACAGACTCAGCCCTGGTGTCTCTGCCACGAGCCAAACAGTTGGCCATCCATTCCGGAGTACAACAGGTCCTCCTGTCACCACAGTCATCCATACGGGTGTTGATGAAGCTGGTGGGGCGTATGGTGGCAGCAATAGAGGCGGTGCCTTTCGCACAATTTCGCCTCCGTCCTCTCCAGCTGGAGATTCTCCGCAGATGGGACAAGAGGACGATTTCTCTGAATCGGCTGGTGACTCTTTCTCAACCGACCAGGGATTCCCTGCAGTGGTGGCTACTGCCACGTCACTTGTCTCGGGGCCGTTCTTTCATCAAACCATCTTGGTTAGTGGTGACCACCGACGCCAGTCTGACGGGCTGGGGGGCGGTGTTCTTACACCACAGGGCCCAAGGCCTCTGGACTCAGTCGGAGTCGGCGTTGCAGATCAACGTGCTGGAGATCAAGGCGATCTATCTGGCGCTCCTGGCGTTTCAGAGATTCCTCTCAGGACAACCCATTCGGGTTCAGTCCGACAATGCGACGGCCGTCGCATATATAAATCATCAGGGAGGAACCAGGAGTGCACAGGCTCTGGCCGAAGTCCACCGCATCCTATCCTGGGCGGAGGACAACAACTGCCTGATTTCCGCAGTTCACATCCCAGGAGTCGAAAACTGGGAGGCCGACTATCTGAGCCGGCAGGGGATGGACGCCGGAGAGTGGTCTCTTCATCCGGATGTCTTCCGAGACGTCTGCAGCAGATGGGGCACTCCGGATGTGGATCTGATGGCCTCACGGCTGAATCATCAGGTGCCGCAATACATGGCGAGGTCGTGGGATCCTCAGTCTCTGGGAGCAGACGCTCTGATCCTGAGTTGGTCCAGATTTCATCTGCCGTATGTGTTCCCGCCTCTAGCTCTGATTCCCAAGGTGCTGTGGAAGATCAGGACGGAGTGCAGAGTGGCCATTCTAGTGGCTCCGGATTGGCCCAGGAGGTCCTGGTATCCAGACCTGTGGCAGCTGTCAGGGGACACAGGTGGGCTCTTCCAGAACGCGCAGATCTTCTCGCACAAGGCCCATTCTTCCACCTCAATTCCAGGGCCCTCAGATTGACTGCATGGCTCTTGAGGCCTGGCTGCTGACGTCCAGGGGTTTCTCCTCTACAGTGGTTGCCACTATGAATCGGGCTAGGAAACCTGTTTCGCGGAAGATATACCACAGGACGTGGAAAATCTTTTTCGCCTGGTGTGCTTCTGGTAGACGGTCACCTTGGCCCTTGTCGGTTCCGACGCTGTTGGCTTTCCTTCAGTCGGGTTTGGAGCTGGGCTTATCCCTTAGCTCCCTGAAGGGTCAGGTGTCAGCGCTGTCTGTGCTGTTTGACAGACGTTTGGCGCTTCTACCAAAGGTCCGTCAATTCCTACAGGGGGTGTCTCGGGTGGTTCCGCCATATAGGCGACCACTGGACCCTTGGGACCTCAACATGGTCCTGGCGGCACTTCAGAAGCCGCCGTTTGAACCGCTGAGAGAAGTTCCCCTCTCTCGTCTGTCCCAGAAAGTGGTCTTTTTGGTGGCGATTACGTCTCTGAGAAGGGTCTCAGAATTGGCTGCACTTTCGTGCAAGTCACCCTTCCTGGTGGTTCACCAAGACAAGGTGGTGTTGCGCCCACGGCCAGAATTCTTGCCTAAGGTGGTGTCCACTTTTCACCTGAACCAAGAGATTGTGCTTCCATCATTTTGTCCCGCTCCCGTTCATCAGGTTGAGCGCGACCTTCACACTCTGGATCTCGTGAGGGCTGTACGCATTTATGTGTCCAGGACTGCCTCCTTCCGGAGTTCTGACTCCTTGTTTATCCTTACGGCGGGTCGCTGTAAGGGGTCCACGGCATCAAAATCTACCTTGGCCAGATGGATCAAGGTGCCCATTCAGGAGGCCTACCGTTCTTCCGGTCTGCCTCTCCCGGTGGGATTGAAGGCGCACTCGACTAGAGCTGTCGGTGCCTCCTGGGCTTTGCGACATCGAGCTTCTGCTCTACAGGTGTGTCAGGCAGCCACATGGTCAAGCCTGCATACTTTTTCTAAGCACTATATGGTGCATGCCCATGCCTCTGCGGATGCAAGTCTGGGCAGGCGGGTCCTCCAGGCGGCGGTTGCCCACCTTTAAAAAGGGGGACCATGTGTTATCCGTCTTTTGAGGAACTCTTCCCGCCCTGGGGTATTGCTTTAGGACATCCCCATTGTCTGGGTCTCCCATTATGATGACCAGAAAAAAGAGAATTTTGTTTACTTACCGTAAATTCTTTTTTCTTTAATCATCAATGGGAGACCCAGCACCCACCCAGTGTTCCGTTGGATGTTGTCACATTTGACTTGTTCCCAGTTGGAACAGTTTATTCCGGGTTGTTGGACCGTTTGTTCACGGTTTTTCTCCCGAGGTTTCGGGTGTGGTTATTTTTTGTCTCCTCGCAGCTTATGGACCAAACTGAGGATATTCCCTGCGGTAGGGGTTTATAAGCGGAGGGGGCGGTGTCTACAAACTTGTAGTACCTAGTGTGGCCTCCGGAGGGCAGTGCCCATAACCCCATTGTCTGGGTCTCCCATTGATGATTAAAGAAAAAAGAATTTACGGTAAGTAAACAAAATTCTCTTTATTGAGGGAAGTATATGCGGTGCCTATACTTAAAATGGCGGAATGAGGACTTCCGCCCTCACTATGAGGTCACTATGGTGTTTTTGTTATACACCAGCTTCTAAAATGGCGGAAATGCCACTTCCGCCCAAAGTATAGCGCCATTGGTGAAGAATGAGGGTGTGCAACGTCCGCTCCCGCCCCCCAGTGACATCGCAGGCATCCCTGATAGGCTGGATGAGATCAGGTGGCCACTGACTCTCCTGCCTCGGGATTGGCCGCGGGTCGTTATGGAGGAGGTGGCCCGGAAATGGGGCACACATGTGCAGGAACGCAGTATAGATATAAAAAGATGCTGGCCGGAGGGTTAAAACGGACCCCATTGATAAAGCCCAAAGCGAAACGCGTCTGGGGGCACCCGGATACTCCATCCCCCTACAGGATATGGGTAAGTGTGGAGGTTGTGGGAGGATGACGAACTTGTAAATCCAACATGACTATACTATATAGGGTTGACTGTGAGTAATGCTCCCCTGGGGTACTCCACAGGGCTCCCCCGGTGTGGGATATTATATTATATTATATTATATTCACAGTCAGCCTATGGTCTAAAAGTGACCTGTAACAAAACTTGCACAGCATTGATGAAATGATTTTACATCTAATGCCCACATACCCTTGATCACTACCCCATGTCCTTATAGAGGGGATATTACTTTGCCACATGGAAATTTTAATGTCACAACGTCACTTTAAACATTGATCACTCCTGAAATAAATAAATTAATGTAACCTATGTATATATTTTGTATGTGCTATGTAATGAATTTAATATGTACGCATAATTTATATGTATGCATAATTAACTAATAAATTCATGAATTAAAACATAACTCTAGTGACTTTGATATACATAGTATAAAAGGACCGAAAACCTCCCACTTCTTTGGTTTGGATATTTGCATAATTAGGAGGGGTCCACCCTAGCCAATGGCAAATCTAATGATATACATTGTAAAGACAACCTTTTTGATGTTACTAATCTGGCTTCATACCATGTTTTTTGGCATCCTGTTCTGTCCGTTTTGAAAAGGGACAGAACACGATTCTGTTTTGCCTCCCATGTATCCCTATGGTGCCAGATTGGTCATAAATGGCCATCCGATACTGCCAGTTCAGTCCCGGATTCAAATCCGTCCTGTTTTTTTCCTGGCCCCAAAATCGGAGACTGCACAATTTTTGGGCTTCGGTGAAAAAAACGGACAGAAAGAAATCCGAGGCGATCCGGCGTACATAAAATGGTAGTTTATGGATGCCGGATCCAGGAAAAAACAATCGTTTTCCGGATCCGATTTTAGAGTACTGGGCATGCTCAGAGCAAATCCACTGCTCTTTTCCCATGTGACGTGTGTAATTTCACTTTGGCAGTGTATACATTGCAAAATAAAAGAAAGCAATGGTTTAAAATAAAAAAAAAAAAATCGCTCACCTCTTTGCCGAGTGTCCCGCGATGCGAGGCATACACATCCGATCCCTGCAAGGACCTGAATCAACTAATGGCGGCAACCGATCAGCTGATGTGTCACATGACAGCATCAGTTGAGCGGTTTAAATCGCCCGCCAAAATCGATCGGCGGGTGGTTTAAACCACTTGGATGATGATGTCATGTGACACAGCTGATCGGTTGCCGCTGGTCAGCTAATTTAGGTCCGTGCAACAATCGGACGTGGACGCCTCACATCGCGGGACACTTGGCGGAGAGGTATTTACTTTTTAATTTTAACCATTGCTTTCTTTTATTTTGCTTTCGCAATGTATGTACATATATAGTGAAAGTACAGCCCCGACACTACTTGCCTGTTGTTTGCAGGCTTGGCTCCTCCCAGCTCTTTGTCAGTCTGGATCCCTCAAAATCCTGGATCCGAACACAGGAATGGCATCCAGAGTTAAAAAGAAACCGCTCCTTTCCATGTGGTCCTGCAAAAAAACAGGATCCCCATGGACAGGAACAAACCATTGTGTGAACCCAGCCTTAGAGGCCGTTTTTTGGGGCCCATGTGTCCAGCACCATGTGACATACATATGATATCCAGATAGCATGTCCTTGTATACTCACTTGTCTCAAACGCTCCTGTCCCTCTCTCTTCCGGTCCACTGCAGCTCTCAGAGCAGTGAATATTTCATGAGACTAATGAGCGTCCCCAGAAGTGATGGGAACAGAAGCATGGCTGGAGTCATGCGAGTGTGAAATTAACTAAATAAAAAAATCTTTGTTCCAGTCTCTGCACAAGGATAACATCCGTGTGCAGCATTTTTTGCATGGAACATTTGACTTGAATAGGTCCATGGGTCCAGGCTGCCGGCCAAATCTGAACATGTCGCAATGTGGAGGACATGGACACACAACTGCTCACACAGAGACATGGTCCGTGCAGTATCACAGACGTCTGAAATCCCCATTCGTTGACATTTTGGGTACGTGTGTACGTGTCTCCAGCATGTGGCTGCATGGACGGCACATGTACCATAGACACGGACATGTGAAAGAGGCCTGACTCTTAGTAGTCAATGGCCCCCTGTGCATGCACCCGAAACGTGATTGGTAAAGATTCTGATGTAAGCCTCCACAGAGCCACTGATCAGAGTGATGGATGTGGTGTGGACGGAGGCTGTGCTCTGCAGGCGAGATCTGGTGTCATCACCCTGCTGTGCGGAGACTCAGTGGTGGAACAGAGAGCTGACCGCATTCACCTGGAGCAGCATCCTCAGGATCTGCTTTACCCCAAATCACAAGCCCCACAGCAGCCTCCTCATTTTCTGCCTTTATTAGCGCTATGCCACTGGTGTTGGGTGTGTGTTTTGTTTATTCATCCTATTTCACATTTTTTGCTGCCTATTTGTAAGAAGCAGCATGTTGTCTCCTTGCCAAATCCCAAGAGCTTCAGAGGGGGCCAAGGAGAGGAGGTGGCAGTGAGCAATAAAACTGAAAAAACCTCCTTTCTTGAGACCAGAAAATAAATTTGAAGTTAAGTATGTGGTCACCTCTGTTCATCTCAATCCGGCCACCTTGCAAAACTGAAGGGGGGGGGGGGGGGGTGAGAAGTATCATGTGAAAATGCCATGAATGTCTAAAGTGTAAAATCACCTTGAATGCTGCATGTGTTTTTGGTCGCCTCATTCTGTAGGATCAAAAAAATTTGTGTACATAAAATGTCAGTAAATTTAAACAGAGTGAAGAAATTTGACCTTCAAGCAAACATTTTATCTGTACTGGTGGGTTTACACACACCAATCATTGTATCCAATATCTGAACAGATCTCTGGTTGCAGTGAAATCATGGACAGATTGCTCCATGTTGTACACAGCCACAAAATGGAACTATGTGTCCATGATTTCACTGCAACCAGAGATCTGTTCAGATATTGGATACAATGATTGGTGTGTGTAAACCCACCATACCTCTGTCTACAATGGGGAGTGATTTCACATGTAGGACCAACTGGACCTCACTGATCGGACACTCCTGGCATGTGAAATTGGGAGGATAAAACCCCTTCACAAGCATCCTAGGCTTTAGAGTAAGGCTATGTGCGCACCCTGAGTATTTGGTGCAGACATTTTCCACACCAAATCTGCATCTTCTGGCAGAGAAACACATCAAAATCCTCAGTGCTTTTCAGAGCAAATTTGCACCATGTTTTTTTTTTTTTTTTAATGAAGTCAGTGGGTGGAAGGCATGAAAAACGCAGGGTGATCCACATCAAGAATTCACACACTGCAGATTTTTTTTCTTCTACATGTGCACAACACTTCAGAATTCTCATTGACTTTGCTGGGATAAGGATAGGCCTGCAGATTTATGAGAAATCTGCAGCAAAAAAAAAACGCATCAAAGACACAGTGTGCGCACATAGCCTAAATGGAACCGGTTCTTAGATTCTTGCAGCACGATTGCAGACTGCGGTCTCTAAAACACTTCTGCCTTTCAGAATAAAAGCTACCAATGTTTCCAAAGCCGTCCGGGGAACTATAGAGAGACCTGACTCATCCGTGTGGCCCCCGGCTAGCTTCTCCCCACCCTTCTTCAGTTAATTGACGATGTACTCACGTGGAAAAAATCTGCCAATCAGTTGGAATAAGGTGGGGAAAAGTCATAAGGCCCTGTCTCACGCTTCAATGTGTCGGTGAACCAATCAACGATCCGACTTGACCTAGATCGCTAGAACGACGTTCAATGATCGCTAGTGAAATGTCACACATATAGATATAGTTAACGACACCGCAACAATCCCGTGACAAGCAAATGACATCCAGTATGAACATGGCGTGGGATAATAATGGACTTGTCCTATTTACTTCAACCAGAAGAAAATCTAACTAGATTCAAAATTCATTTGGTTCAAGAACTTTGAAGGTCAATGGTCAGGAGCGACTGAGTTATGTTGTTTCTGTAACTTCCAATGACTTGGGCGGGGATAACAGGACCTGCCCAGCTCTGCTGTTCTTGACTTTGTGACTTAACCTTTAGCGATCGGATCGACAGAGTGATGAAGGATGCAGATGGGAATAACCCTATATATCTTCCAGCATTCCCAGCTGACTCAATACCTGCAGAGTCCTGGTTATTTCTAGTTATACCCTTCTGTAATATGATGTATGAAAAATTATTTCCTGTATTCTCCGAGATTACTCTGTAAGGGGTGTGATCTTAGGGAACCTGTCAGCAGCATTTTACGAAGTACAAACAGGACCAAATTGGTGCTGTTATACTGATTAAAGTGGTATCTGGCGCTGTCCTAGTTGCGGACGCTGCTTGCACAGGGCAATTTTATTGTAAGCTTCAAGAAAATGGCACCAGCGAACACTCAGATTAATCTTGTGGAGGTCTTTAGTAAAATGATGCTAGTGGCACTAAGTAATCTACATAAGTGACGTCGGCACCATTTTCCTGAAGCCCACCATGAGATTGATCTGCACCAGTGCCTCCCGCAGCTAGGATGATGCCAGGGCGAGATTTAAAGGGGAACTCCAGTGAGAGAGAACATTAGTACAGTTCCTGCCCTCCTACATGATGAAGCGGAGCCGTACACTGCTGTTCTAGGATCTATAGATTTTTTTTTATAAGAGGAGGTGTGTCAGAGGTGTGGATGCTGTGAGCTGCAGGATCAACCTACACTCACACCCCCTCACAATTCTGTATGGGGAGAGGGCATGGCAGGGGGCAGCACCGCTGGTCCCATGTTTACACACGTACAATCCAGCCCTTGATATACCATTCTATGTGACAGGGGCGTCCAGGCTTCAAATAGAAATCATGTCATCAGGCAGATACAAATACATGCTGTGATCCTCTGCTGCATGATGATGCATAATGTGTACTGGTAATGTGAGGATACGAGAAGAGGTAAATCATACATGGATAGATTCAGCTCTGCATGGTCTCCCGTCCCCCATAGGAAAATGGTAGATTCCTGTCCCTGCATCTTTGAAAGGATCATCATCACTCCTCAGTATCACAGCAAGGCATCCAAAGTCTGCAGCATCTGTTAGACATGGTATAAACCCCAAAGCTTCATTATTTCTTTATCTGATCCTTATACTGTGCACCAAACACATATGTGTTAAAAAATCTTTTCATTTTCTACCTCATGTCTATTTATCTATAAATCTGTCTATCATATGTTATGTAATCATCTATCCACCCATAAATCTATCTACACTAGGTCTCTAGCTATCCTCTGTATTCTATCTATTTTATTTATATCTATCTATTCGAGTTATATCTTTTTATCCATCCAACTATCTATCACAGCATGTATTTGTATCTGCTTGGTTACATGATTGCTATTTGAAGCCCGGACCCCCTATCACATAGGATGGTATATAAGGGGCTTGATTGTATTGCGTGAGCATGGGGCTGGCGGTCACGCCCCCTGCCATGCCCTCTTCCCATACAGAATTGTGAGGGGGCATAAGTGTAGGATGATCCTGCAGCTCACAGCATTCACACGCCTGACACACCTCCTCTTCTTTGCTTCTAGATGAAGCAGACAGGCTGAGATTTCAGTTCTCTGAAGTAGGGGCTAGAGCAAAGGTGCAGGCATGATTTCATGGAATTATAAGTGATCTATAGATCCTAGAACTGCAGTGTACAGCTCTGTCTCATCATGTATGAGGGCAGGAACTGTACTAAAACGTTTTCTGTCACTGGAGTTCACCTTTAAGTAAACAAAAACTATACCCAGAGGCAGCCATACTTTATGACCACCATGAGTACAGTACAATAAAACATTTACAAAGTTACCTGGAGAACGCTCTCTACCCTTGACCTGATACTAGTGGTTCCTAGTGAAAATTATGTTGGGCTGCTGGGAAGAGCTGGATCTGTCCATCGCCGCTTGTGCTCGGTCTTTTAGCGAGGGCTCTCATGAGTAGACACATCCGGCCGATGCCCAGGGTATTGGCTCACTGGCACTGATGGCTCGGTCTAACACCGCCCTGCATTGTATCATGGCTGCTCGTATTGCATACACGATTGACATGCGTCCTTTATTGATGATTTTATAATTTTGTTTGTCTTTCAGTAATTCATCATGGGAGGGCACGACACAGGGTCAGAGTACCACTTCACTGGCATCAAGAAATACTTTAACTCCTATACCATGACTGGCAGGAAGAATGTAAGTGATTATAACCTGTAGAACTGTGCCATGCATAGGTGTGCACTTGAGCTAAGATTTCCCGATTTCTTTCCTTTGCAGTATGTCCTGGCCACGTACGGAACTATTGCAGCCATTATCCTTTTCTTTAAATTTAAGCCAAAGAAACAAGCTGCGGTCAAGGATAAATAATGGTAAGTGACTAGCAGAGATGTTAAGAATTCATCAGTTTGATATATCAGATACTAGTTCATGCTATTCTGGGACACTATTCTGGGACACATGTATTTCCACTGACGGCTCAGCTCAGTGTAGTGGTCACCTTAGAACACGGCCACCCAGCAGACATTCAATTGAATGGGAGCAGAATAGTTTTTAGTATTTAGCACGAATAACCTGAACATTTTAGTACTCTCTTGTGACTATTTCTGGTGTTTTCATCTGTTTTCACTGCCGCTCCAGTCAGTCTCTGGCGATTTGTGACTTGACGGCAGCTCCAATGTCTCATAGTGCGGGTCAGGTCACAATCAAATAATAAGACTAGGAGAGCCTTGTTCTGCCTCTCATAGACTTGTATTAAAGAGGACCTGTCACCCCCCCCTGCTGCATGGCAATCTGAATGCAGCATGTCTGCTGCATGCAGGGAGGGGGCCCCCCATGTGTCTGTATACCTCGAGATATGGCCTTTGTAAAACTTAGAAGCCATGGAGGCAGTCACTGTGGCTGGAGGGAGCTTGATTGACGGTGGCCATTCCATTCCCCACTGCCTCTCTGTGCTGCTTCTCCTGTGCTGGCTCTGCCCTCCTCCCCTCCTCTTTGTCACTCGCAGCATGCAAATCATTTGTCCTGTCCTCCACTCCAGATTCCTGCCCTGAGAAAGCATAAACTGCACAGTAGCAGGTGGCAAAGTGAGGCAGTGGGGAATGGAGTGGCCACAGTCAATCAAGCTCCCTCCAGCTACAGTAACTGCCTCCATGGCTTCTAACTAAGTTTTACAAAGGCTATAACTCTGGGTACCAGCATACAGACAAATGGGGGACCCCTTCCCTGAAATCAGCAGACATTCTGCATTCAGTTCTGCATTTAGATTGCCATGCAGCAGGGGGGTGACTGGTCCTCTTTAAGCACTTGTAACATAACCTCTGACTTCCAACCAGTCAAAAAACCACTGGACCGGAGCAACTATCAAAACGCTGGAGGGTGAGTATATGACATAGGACTTTGATTTAAAGAGCGGTACAGAAAGGGAAGAAAAAACCCTGCTGGAGCGGTGCTTTACATTGCTAAATGATTCACGCAAGCATCTCCACCCTTGGACTTCCTGTCTGCTCTCCTGACCTGTGTGACAGGTGCATAGAAATATATGAAGCCATCACGCTAGGGTCAGGAAAATTGCGGCCGGTCTGAGGATTGTGGTGCGATATTCCCATGATTCATATGGCTGTGTGACTCCAGCCTTAGGCTGCGTTCACACGCTGCCTAATTCACCATTTATGCAGCGCTTTTTAGCACTTGCGTAAATGCAGTGAAACGCAGCGCTGGAAAGCATCTCAGCAAAAGCAATGGCTTTTGCTGAAATGTATTTACATGTTACATCTTTTTGTGGACGCGCTTTCACTGCAGATTGCGTCCGCAAAAAGAGTGAACATGTCAATTCTTTGCACTTTTCCCATAGCCCTTATAAAACGGGCTTTGGAAAAGCGCAGGTCAAGATGTGCAGCGTGTGAATGTAGTTGTGCTTTTTAGAGCAAAGCTCAGCAAAAACACGCAACTGCAAAAAAAGTGCTGCTATTACGCAGCACGTGAATGCAGCCTTAGTTTTTTTCAGGGTGGTAACACTTTGCTTTTTTCCCATGGACGACCTCCCTGTGTGTTGCTTTGTATTGCACCTGAGCTGCATTAGGCCTGGGCTACACCGAAACTTTTTATAGCGCTACTGATTGATTTTACCTATTAAGTGGTGGTTGTGGTCCACCCAGCTGCATACAAGTCAGAGCATTGCTGTGGTAAAATAGTTTAATCAATAAAAAGGGGATTTTTGTGTGTACTCACCGTAAAATACTTTTCTCTGAGCCATCATTGGGGGACACAGGACAATGGGTGTTATGCAGCTATCTCTAGGAGGCTGACACTAAGTGGAAATAAAAACAGATTAGCTCCTCCTTTGCATTATACACCCCCTGGCTGGGCCAGACCAAACCAGTTCAGTGACCAAGCAGTAGGAGAACAAAACAGTTCAACCAAGAGTAATATGCAAACTGAAGGAGCTCAAACAAGGAAAAACAATGTAAGGCTCGAATCGGGCAACAGGGTGGGTGCTGTATCCCCAAAGTGATGGCTCAAAGAAAAGGATTTTACGGTGAATACACACAAAAATCCCCTTTTCTCGTTCGCCTCATTGGGGGACACAGGACCATGGGGTGTCCCAAAGCAATCCCTGGGTGGGAATGAGCATACAACCCGAGAGAAGAAAACTGCTATATAATGCCTCAGGAGTCACTTAAGAAGATAAGTGAGCTACCGCCGGCTTTAGCACGTGTCCTCCAAGGCTTGCCTCCGCAGAGGCCTGGGTATAAACGTTTGGCAAAAGTATGCAGGGAAGACCAAGTCGCCGCCCTGCACACCTGCTTGGCTGATGCCGAATGGCCCAGGATGCCCCTACCGCTCGAGTGGAGTAGGCTCATAACTCGCCAGAAATGGGCTTATTTTTTATCCGGTAGGCTTCTCGGATTGCACAACGGATCCAACTAGCTAGAATGGCCTTAGAATGGCCATGCCCTTTTTATGACCGTCTGGAAGAACGAACAGTGTCCTTCTTACGGACGGGAGCTGTCCTAGCTGTCCTAGATACCGTAGTATCAAAGCACTCTCACTAGGTCCAAGGTATGCAGTGCCTTCTTGATACTGTGCACTGGTGCCGGGAAGAAAGAAGGAAGAACGATGTCTTCATTGAGGTGGAAAGAAGAGAACACCTTCGGAAGAAGGAAGGAACTGGCCACAGCACCACCTTATCCTGATGGAAGGAAAGGAAGGGCCCTCGGCAGGACAGCGCCGCCAATTCCTATACACGTCTAATGGAAGTGATTGCCACATGGAAAACCACCTTCCAAGAAAGGAGGGAGACTGAGATTATTTTCAGAGGTTCTAAAGGGGCCGTTGAAACGCACCCATGATCAAATTAAGGTCCCAATGTTCTAATGGCCTACGGTAAGGAGAGACCAACCGAGACACTCCTTGACTGAAGGTCTTGACTTGAGGCCGAGTTGCGAGCCTGCGTTGGTAAAAAACCAAAAGCGCCAAGATCTGGCCCTTTATGGTGCTCAGGGCCAAGCCTGAATCCAGTCCCGACTGGCGGAAACTCAAGACTACCTGGATGGACAGAACCAAAGTAGAGAACCGTCGGTCTTTGCACGATGAAACATAGATTTTTGGTAAATATGAGCTGAGGCGGGCTTCCGGCTCTGATCATGGTAGCAATGTGTCACGCTTCCGGGGGAAGGCGCCCTAGAGTGGACCCACTGGGCCGTGGTACCGAACTCCCCTGGGTGAGCTGATGCTAGTTTACCCAACCCCTAAACAGGGATTGTCGGGAACAAGCCCAGGGGGTCTAAATACCACAGCAGCTAGTACCAGGGGGGCAGCTCGTAAGGTTAGCCTATACTAAGGAACAGACAAGTATTCCAGGCAACAGGGCACAAGGCTAGAAGACCAGGAATGGTGCTACCGGGGAAGAGCACAGCAAGGGTTCCAGGACACAGAGCACAAGGATGGCCTGACCAACAGTCAGCAAGGCAGAAGCAAACTGACTTAATAATCAGGCACCTCCCATCAGAGGAGGTGGCCTGATATACCATGGGAAGAGCAGCTATTGGTCAAGGGGAGTGTCAGGTTGGACCGTGCCGGCCCCTAGAGTCACAGGGAAGGAGTGCACCTAGCGCGCCGCTGATTGGTCACATGAATACGACCATAGTAATGTGCTCATGTGCGAACCTGGCGGTCAGCTGACAGGAAGGGAACATGGTGACGGCTCCTAGACACAGCACTCCCGGTCGGTAGAGGAGCAGGAGATGCCGACCCGGGAGAGGCGAGCTGGGAAACGGTGCCAGGGGGCCTAACACAATGACGTCCGGTGAGAAAGCGGCCCAGGTCTCAACAGCCATGCCGTCAAATTCAGGATTCCCGAATCCTGGTGGAAAATTGGCCCTTGAGTCAGGAGATCTGGATGATCTGGTAGTCGCCAGGGACGTCGGCGACGAGCTAAACAAGATCGACGTACTAGGCCGTCTGGGCCAATCCGGGGCTATGAGGATAACCGTTACTCCCTCTGATTTGATTTTCCTCACAACCTTCGGGATTAGAGGGAAGTGGCGGAAAGATGTAGGGAAGGCGAAACTGGCGCCATGGTTGCACCAGTGTGTCTGCTTCTATGGAGGTCGGGTCGTGAGACCAGGCCAAAAATGCAGGGACTTTGGCATCCAAACGAGACACCATGAGGTCATCATCTGGGGTCCCCCATGGGCGACAGATCTGTTGAAACGCGTCCAGGTGTAGGGACCATTCGCCTGCGGCGAGACCCTGGCGGCATAGGAAGTCCACCGCCCAGTTCTCTAGCCCCGGAATGTGTACTGCCGAAATGACGGACGCGATGTACTCGGCTAAGTGAAGAATGCGCTCTACCTCGCATAGAGCAGCTCTGCTACGGGTGCCGCCCTGATTATTGATGTAAGCCACGGCTGTGGCATTGTCCAACTGAACGCATATATGTCTGCCTGCTAGTAGCTTATGAAAAATTCTGAGAGACCGGGCAATGGCCTGTATTTCCAGTAGATTGATCAGCAGGGCTGCTTCCTTCGGGGAACAGTGACTCTGGGCAGTATGATGCAGGAAAACTGCTCCCCAACCCAGGAGACTGGCGTCAGTGGTGAGAACTGCCCAGTCGACTGGTAGGAACGATTGACCCGTGGAGAGGGACAACGGCTGGAGCCACCAATGTAGTGCCCGCTTGACTGAGGGCAGCAGGAGAAAAACCCTGTCCAGAGAAAGAGGGCTCCTGTCCCAAGTCGATAATGGTGCAATCTGCAATGGGCGAAGATGAAATTGAGCAAATGGCACTGCTTCTATTGCTGCGACCATCTTGCCTAGAACCCTCATCCTGAGACGGATGGAGAGAGGGAAGGGTGGAGAAACATGCATACACCTTGACGCAGGGCCTGTGAATTGTCTTGCGGGAGAGATACCGACCCGCGAGCAGTATCGAACTCCATGCCCAGGAAGGTTATTGACTGGGCAGGGATCGGAGAAGACTTGTTTAGGCTGACCAGCCAACCCAGTCGCGAGAGGCTGTCAATTGTTATGTGAATGCTCTCGTCGCAATCTGAGAAGGAGGGGGCCTTGATCAGAGGATCGTCTAGGAATGGCAAGACGACCATGCCTCTGGAGTGAAGGAATGGTCATGGCGGCCACCATGACCTTCGTGAACACCCTCGGTGCCGTAGCGAGACCGAAGGGCAAGGCCACAAATTGAAAATTCTTGGAGTCTATCGCGAAATGCAGGAATTGTTGGTGTGCGTGGGAAATTTGAATATAGAGGTACGTGTCCTGGATGTCTGTGGAGGCCAGGAATTCTCCTTCCTCCATAGACGCGATGATGGACCATAAAGACTCCATCCTGATCTGACAGATACGGACGTATCTGTTCAGATGTTTGAGGTCTAAGATGGGACGTACCGAGCCGTCCTTTTTGGGGACGACAAAGAGGTTTGAATAAAAAAACCCTGAAGCATTCAGACACCAGTACGGGAACAATTACTCCAGCCCGTTGTAGTGCTATGGCGTTGGAAAAGGCGTGAGCCTTTTTCGCTGGCTTTGGCGGACTGGAGAGGAAGAACCGTTTTGGAGGATGGAAGTAAATTCTATGTTGTAACCGGAACACACAAGAACCCTGACCCATCTGTCGTTTGAGGTGGCCAACCAGACAAGGCGGTATAGGAGTAGCGAACCGCCTACGATGGGAGTGTCTTCTGGGATGAGTGCGAGTCATGAGTGCGAGTCATGAGGGACGGTGGGATCTAGATCTCTTGAGCCTAACCTGCCTGGAGCGGTTCTGCCGATTTTTATTGGATTTATAGGATGATTGAGTGCTCCTATCACTTCGCGGGGAGTGGGCCACGGAAGTAGTGGCATGGTTTGGACGTCCAGCCAAGGGAGGGGCGAAACACATTTGTTGATGCCTACAAAAAGGGGCGTCTCTGTGATGATGGAGCAAGGCACTCTTTCACCCAGTTGCATCTGAAATTATTTTGTCTAGTTTTTCGCCAAAAGTCGGCCGCTATGATAGGGAAGGCCGGTTAGTCTTTTTTGAGGCCGAGTCCGCCTGCCATTGTCTGAGCCAAAGGGTTCTGCGAATGGCAATTGCGTTAGACGCTGCAAAGGCTTCACAGCTCGCGGAGTCCAGCAAGGTGTGAATTAGGAAGTCGCAAGCCATGGTCATTTGGGTGGTGAGATCTGACTGTTCCGGTGGAGGATTGGTATCCTGTAAATGCTTCTGTAGGGTTTTTGCCCAGACCATGTTCATTTTAGACACCCAGACTAAGGCAAAAGATGGTGACAGGGATGCGCCCGCTGCCTCAAAAACTGAGCGAGCGAATTTCTCAGCCTCTGTCAGTTGGATCCTTAATTGAGGACACGCCTGGTAGGGACAGTAGCCTTTTGGCTGGAGGGCGGGAGACTGGGGGATTGACTGGTGGAGAGTCCGCTCAATCCTTAGTGAGAGCGGGGTAGAAAGAGTAGTGAGCCTCGAGGAGTTTGCGCCCTCCAAATCGCCTATCCGGTCGCTCTTTGTTTTGTCAGGATATCCTGGAACTCGGGATGATGCACAATTTTTGCATCAGTTTTGCCTCTTTCAAAAAGACACAATGGTCCGGCACCGTAGTAGTGGGGGCAACCACCTTAAGCGTTTGGTTGACCGCTAACATCAGGGTGTCATCCACCGCCTGGGCATCAAAGGAGTCCAAATGAAAGGATTCGTCCAGGTTGGGGTCTGAACTGAGGTCCTGATGTTTGTCAGGTATAGGTGACCCTGGTTCAGATTCCCGTGTGGGAGAGGCATGAGAGATTTGGGAAGAGACAGGAGAGGCATACGGAGGCATTCCTTTTTGTCCCAGAGGATATGGGATGTGATCTACCCCCGTCAGGTGGGCCCTCTTAAAAGGGGTCATCCATACGTGCGCTGCCTTGGCAGGTCGTGCTATCTGAGGTACGTTGCTGCATAGCCTGGACCAAGGAGTTCGAAAGCTTTTCCATAGATTGAGTAAGAAGCAATGCCCAGTCTGGTGGTTGCTGGGCGCTAGTCGTTCCGGTGTCGGCGGAGGGGTCTTGAACTTCCTGCAGTGGTGCAGGCCTGGCAGTGTGGGGTAACATGACCATGCGGCAGGTCCTGGTGGCAGGTGACACAAGAGGCATAATACTGTAAGTGGTATGGGGCTTCTTTGAGGACTTGGATGTCTGCCAGTGTAAGCAGTGACTTAGTATTGTACCAGTCACCAATATGCAGAGTTGTACAGCTGCCGGGTCTGGGCTAGTGTAAAGAGGGTATACAGTGGAGAGCTTGATTATGCAGTCTAAAGGTGAACCGCAGTACCGACAGGAACTCCTCAGGGACTGCACAGGGGGATTCAGCACAACCCCCTGTGAGTACGAAGGGTGAGCTTACCGATGAGGAGAGCCCCCTGTTTGCAGCCCGATGGTCCAATGTCCCCAGTGCTGATGTCCTTATTGTGGCTTTGGCCGGCAGGATGAGATCACCCACATGGAGAGTGGGTCGTTCGCATGAGAAGAGACACTCTGGAAATCCAGCGATTAGCTGGAAAGCGACAAAAAAAAGTGTGTGGGATCGGACGAAGAGGCCGGGTTCGCGCCTGAAATTGGCCGACATACGGGGACTTGCGCAGGGGGTGGGGAGAAACGAGGGGTGCGCAGGCACCAAAAAGGCTGAAGCTGAGACCTAAAGTTGCGGTAGCGGCCAGGAACAATGATGGGGCTGCGGGGAATCGTGCGAGCAGGTGCTGAAAAACAACTGCGTTGTGCTTGCAGGGTAAAGCCGGGGCCCTCCGCCGACTCTCACCTGCCGCCCACATGTGGTGTCCTTCGGGCATGATGAGCTTGCAGGTCTTGATCCATGCAGGGTCCTTTTATAGGGCTTCAGGGATCCTGGAGTCTGCAGGAGTCCTGGATCCACGGTGGTCTCTCCTGCAGTACAGGGGTATGCCCATCCTAGGGGTCCATTGGTGCCGGCAGGCATGTGCTTCTGAGATCCCTGTGAAGCTGTACTCGGCAGCTGTGTAACTGCAACCCAGACTTCAGGAGGTGAGGGCTGGGGAAGTATGCTGCTGTCTCTAGGAGGGCTTTTCCTACTATACAGGCTCTGTAGTGAGAGGTTGGGGAGACCATAATCACAATCCCGATGACAGGGATAAGAGGGGGCTTACCCAGGTGCAGAGGTGGATATTCAGAGGCGACACTCTGCGTGTCCTTCTGTTGGTGGTTGTGGGAAATCTGTGCCCTTAGGTAAACCGTCGCCCTGGTAAAAGTTCTGAGGTGGGGTGTAGCCCAAAAACAGGATCCCACGTCGCCGAAAGGGGTACGTGGAGGCGACCCTGCACATTCCTGTCTGTTGGTGGTTGTGGGAGAGCGGTGCCCATAAGGGAGCAGTCGCCGATCTCGTCTTCATTGGTATTCATTATTAAAAAAAAAAAAGGGGAAAAATTGAGAAAGCGAGATGAGGGTCTGTAGACACTATGCTGAAATTGGTTTGGTCTGGCCCAGCCAGGGGGTGTATGTTCTGGCACCCTCGCTCTGTACTCCTGAAGAACGAGTTGACAGACAGGTAAACTCTTTCCCATTAATGCATTGACTTGGACGCTGGGGGTCCTTTTCAACTTTATTAAACGGTTAAGTGTAAAACTAGAAAAAACAAATAAAAATTCTCAGTACAACATAAGCATATACGAAGTGCAAAACATTACATTGTTACAGGTCACACAATGTGATTGCACGATACAGCGAATACACAATATGTACAATGGCAGAAGAACGATAAGATGATAAACAACAGCAGCTACATTGTACATTTAGGTGGGCAGCAGTATATTAAACTCACCGACTGTGCTATGTTGAGGGAAACATGCAGATAAGCTGAAATCCAGGGAGAGAAGGGTCAGCACACCAGGATGTCAGCTTGTATGAGGCTGTAATGGCTGCTGGAGAAGGGGCAGAGCCAGGAGCACGGCCTCATGGGAATACATAGGCATGGCGGGACCAAATTTAGACTATGCAGTAAACATAATGTAATGTGGGAACATTGTCAACAGATGGCGCTATGGGATGTCATCACTGAACAAGCAAACAATTTTGTTGTCTCAAGCAAACTAAATGCACTTCTAAGAAAGGCAGGACAGTGTATACTGCAGGGGAAGAACTAATCTGTTTTTATTTCCACTTAGTGTCAGCCTCCTAGAGATAGCAGCATAACACCCATGGTCCTGTGTCCCCCCCATTGAGGCGAACGAGAAACTACAAAAAGCCACAGTGTAGGTCAGGCCTTATTTCAATGATCAAAGTGCATCTGCAATATCGAGCATTACCTGTTGACAGGTGTGGAGCTGTGTTGGGAATCCGTCTCCTTTTAGTACAAGGCAACAAGTCAGATTTTTTTTTTTTTTTTTTTTGTTTATGTTGAAAAATGAGACGTGCTGCTGTTACAGAATGTTATAGCAATCCTGTATCAACATTTTATATAGCGCCATTAGTTTCCATGGCGTTTTTCATATAAAGAGGCGAGAAGGAGCACAAATATTGATGATCTCTTATGGGACAAAACATTAATGTAAGAGGTTTATCCTGGGGACAGTTTCCTATTTAAAGTTGTTTTATCACTAAATGTCCATTGCCTATTCACAGAACGAGTGATGGAAGTATAATGAGTACCTACACTGCTCCCATGTAAGGATTACAATGTCTCCTGTGCACAATACGGTACATGTGGATCACTACATCCGCTTTAGGCTGGGCCTGCACTGTGACTTTGGCTGTGATACAAGTCGTGCAGTCAAGTCATTGTCAGTGCTACATTGTATCACAATATAAATGAATTAGAATCCAAGGAAGTCGCAAGCGAACCAGTTGGATTTTTGCAACTTGTTTGTCGCTATAGGGTCGTAATGCTGCGGTGTCACCATCTAGCCCCAATCTACTGGGATGGGATTCCTCACTGGCTCTGTACCATAGATAGTCACTGGAGAGGTGGGCACACATACCACTTCCATATTTTACTAAGACTTCTAAAACTGACTTTCTGCTGTTTTCACATGTCCAACACTGTGGATTTTCTTATATTCTTTATCCAGCAAAGCAAACAAAATTATTGAAACTTCTTCCACATGAAGAACAAAAGCTTTGTGTTCAGGGCAGAATATGGTCCACTGCATCTTTATGGTCTGAAAAATACAGTATAAGATGCACCCAGATTTTAGAGGCGGAAAAAAAATAAAAATGTGGTTATAATGCACGGTTATGGGGGGAATCTGCTGCTGACACTTATGGGTGTAATGTCCCGATCTGGTTATGGCCCTCATACTGGTTTATAATCTCCATCCTGGCTATGCCCCCGCCCCTCCCCATCCTAGCGCACACACAAAATAATAAAAGACTTAACTCTATTCTCTAGCTTCCCTGCTTTCAGCACTTTCGCATTCCTCTGTCTTCTGGTCCTGGACATCTGGAGAGGTGAGTAACAGTTTATTTTTTTGTGTGTGCATACTAGGATGGGGGCTATAAACCAGGATGGGGGTGGGTAGGGGTTGTGAGTACACTTAGGCTCATGTAATATACACCGTTCCCCCTGACCATCTCTCAGACCTGGCTTCAGAGCTGAGAGGTGATGGACAGGGGGATGCACTGAATATTGCAAGAGCCTAATGAGCGGGCCCATGTGACCAACGGCTGCATCTACAGCCCGTGTATCCGGACTATAAGGTGCAACTCTACTTTCTCCCAATCTTTGTCCGAAAAATACTGTAAAAATGTAGGGTTACTTCCCACAATGAGTGGCTTGTAAGAAAGTTAGGTGTAATGTCCGCTCCAGTTAAGGCAGAAGAAAAAAACAAAACTTGCGTGAGACTTCAGAAAAGGAAACAACTTAACTTAACTAAACTTTGTTTTTGTTAGCAGGATCCTGGATTTAAAGGCTGATAGATCTGCTGGACCATCTCTTCCCCTGGACACTCTCTCATTTTGACATTAAATACCAGATTGCTTGTATTTGTATTGTTTTTATTTATGATGTTTCCATTAAAAGTCTGTACAAAACAAGGCAGCACCATCCTGCCCGGGTAGCCACAGGTATATTGGAAGCGTGAGTCAATAAATGATCATTTACAAGTCACTTCTGTCTCTTATGTGAAAGAATGGTTAACCCCTTCATGACCCGGGAATTTTTTAGTTTTTATTTTCGTTTTTTGCTCCCCTGCTTCCAAAAGCCATAACTTTTTTTATTTTTCCGTCAATATAGACCTATGACGGCTTGTTTTTTGCAGGACGAGTTGTACTTTCATATGCAATAATTTATTTTACCATATAGTGTACAGGGAAATTGCTAAAAAATGTGCAATAACACGATTGTTTTTTGGGTATTTTAGTCGCCATGTTCACTATATGGTAAAACCGACGTGACTGGGTGATGCCTCGGGTCGGTATGAGTTCGTAGACACCCAACATGTATACCTTTACTGGTATCTAGGTGGTGAAAAAAATTCTGAAGTTTGAAGAAGAAGAAAAAACACTTTTTGTGCCATGTTCTGCGACCCGTAGCGTTCTCATTTTTCGGAATATGGGGCTGTGTGATTGCTTATTTTTTGCGTCTTGAGCTATCGTTTGTAATAATACCATTTTTGGGGGGATCCGCAGTTTTGATCGCCCGTTATTGCATTTTATAGCAATGTTGTGGCAACCAAAAAAAAAAACGTACTTTTGGCGTTTGGACCATTTTTTCCGTTACAGAGTTTAGATCGGGCGATTAGTGGCACCTTGCTGCACAGTCCGATCGCTTCTGGGAGATACAGATGAGCTGCAGCTCATCTGTATCTCTCAGAATCGCGGACTTGTTGTGGTTGGCAGCGCCTGCCAACCACAACATGGAACTGCTGTGTGACAGCATCCAGGGTCTATCCAGGACCCCGGGCTGTCACGTGAGCATTGGAGACCCACGATACTATCGCGGAATCTCCAGAGCAGGCGGGGAACAGCGCGTTCCCCGTCGCGGCCGCCTTGGATCGCGCTGTCAGTGATTGACAGCGGGATCCAAGGGGTTAGCAGCGCCAATCGGATCCCGGATCCGATCGGTGCTGTTACCCTGACATCTCAGCTGATGAGATCAGCTGAGATGTCGGGGCTTGGATGTGAGCTCCGCGCCGGAGCTCACATCAAACACCCCTTACCGGCCCATGACTTCCTCCTACTTAATAGGTCGGGAAGGGGTTAATGCTTCACCATCAAATGGACCCATCCAAGGTTTTCTTCAACTCGGAGGTAGTAAGTAGATGGCTAAATAGGACTAGATGGACAAAAGGTAAACAAGTAGTAGGAGTGGAGGATACAACTTCCATTACTGAAGCTTCCCATTAATAAGATGGAGGCTTCACTAATCACACTTTGAATTGAGCAAAGTCATTTGCCCTGTCCTGGCCTATTCTGCTCTGATGTGGCAGCCTTTTCTCAGAGAGCCAAGTAAGGGCAAGAGGTGCCCAGAAAGCCACAAATAAGCAGGCGGGACAAGGGCAGAATAAGTCATTTTTGCTCAACTCCAGTAGTGACATACAGTATTCACAGAGTTAGGGATAGTTGGCTTTGGGGTGAAATTTCAGGATGAACCTCTAACCTTTTGAGGTCACTTTTCCATGCACACATCCAACTGTTGTATGTTTCAGTACTTTTTGCACAACTTGCATCAGCCCCTGTTGTCACCAGCCGAGCCTTTGGTGGTGGTGAGATTAGTGTAAGCCGCTGTGTCTAGTCAATACATAACTGCCCTACACTTTGTGAATGATGGTGACAAGCCCCAACTACTTGTAAAACGTCAACTCATTGGTGACCCGGCCAAATTTTTTAAAGTGAGTTTTACCATCATATGAGAACAACATAATGTAGAGGTGGGGGGGGGGGCTCGCTGCGGTTATACTAGTTATTTGAATGTGGAGCTCTATAACCCTGCCCACACCACTGATTGGCAGTTGTGTACACTGTAATCAGTGGTGGGGACTGGGTAATACAGAGCTCATGAGTATGGAGGACAACCTGCTACAGGTAGTCCTCCATACTAATCAGTCATCTAATGATGATCTCTGGCTCATTAAACGGTGATTTTTATCAAAGCTACACTGAGCAGCCCAGCAAATGACATCACTGGATTCGGGGTCTCTGCACCTACACCGCTGACAGATTCCATTTTAAATCTGACCAGTGTTATCTGGTAATAACTCTGGAAGAATGACGTATTCCTATTTCTCTATCGCCTCATTAGGGGACACAGGACCATGGCAGTCTGCTGCTTATCCATAGGACGCTGACACTAAGTAAATGTGAAAATAAGTTCGCTCCTCCTCTGCAGTATACACCCCTTGGCTGGGCCAGGCCACACCAGTTTTAGCTTCGTGTCTGTAGGAGGTACATCTGTTCCAGAATTCTCATATTAGACGGGCGACGGCATTCCTTCGGGGGCCGCTTTCCCAAAACCATCAACTGGCGGGAACGCGGAGTGTCGCCTCCCCGTACACCCTCCTGCGACGTTGGTTTTTCGGGCTGCGCCTCAGAATCTTCATATGGGCGACGGTTCCCACGGGCACAGATTTCCCACGTCCTACAATGGACGGGCATGCGGAGTGTCGCCTCCCCGTACTTCCACACCTGACGCAGACTCCAATCATCCCAGTGCCATGGATTATTACGCTCTCTTCAGCCCCTTACTAGGGCTCCGAGTTGAGAACTACACCCTACCTCCTGCAGCAGCAGCTCACAACAAAGAGGGAGGACTTCAGCCGGTGCCAGCACCCTCTGCTCTCAGACAGGATTTAGCAGGCAGGACGCAGCACGCTACTGGGCTCCCCAGCCTTCCACATGGCAGCCTGGGATCAGACACCTCACAGGTGAGACCACTCTATTCTATTGCCGCTTTGGGGCTCATCCATACTAAGGCCCTGGCGGAGGGCTCCTGTTCAGATTCCCCCCCTCCTCCCTCTCACATCCATACTGCGAGCCGGCATCCATAGTTCTTCCTCCTCTATGCTGGTGGAACCGGGCCCCTACCATGCCCGACATTGTCAGTGTTCCTGCTATTTTTAGCCTGGATTCTTGTATTTTTGTGGTCCCTGGTTAGCCCCGCCCCTGGAGTTGTGGCCATGCCTCTCACCCTGGCCACGCCCCCTCCAGAGCGCAACGTTTTCAGCTCGCGTTTTGCGGCGCTGCCCCCTTTTTTCCAGCTCTCAGCACCGCAAACAACAAAGGGAGGACATCTTCACACCTGCCGCTCCAAGGATCTTGGCTGCAGCTCTCCAGTGACCTGGTCCAGCTGCTGCCCAAGGTCAATCGGCTGCAGATTCCGGGAGAGATACTTCCTCTTTACAGGCTGCTCACATTCTGTCTACTTTTTTAGCAGCCCCCATCCTTGTCCCTTTCTCTGCACTGCAGCCCTTCGGATATTACACCATGCATTTCTCGAAGGGTCCAAAGAGATCAAAAGCCCATACGGTCTATTACTCCTCCTGCACCACCTGCCACTCTGAGCTACCACGTAAACATACTACTCCTTACTGTCAATCCTGTACCCTTGAAGCCCCCCAGGAGCCCTCCGCTGCCAGCAGCCCAGGGCCCCCAGTCCACCAGATTGGGCACTTTTTCTGTCCCAGAACTTGGTACAAGCTATGCAATGCCGTCTCAACCTTCCCCCCCCCCCAACCACCACCACACTGGTCCCCCTGGATGGGACCCAGGCAGATGACCCCTCCAGGGAAGGCCCTTCTGAAAGTGACAGGACACATACCACGTCTGCAACAGTGGTCTGGAAACGATCACACAAACATGTCTCCCAGTTTCCTCTTGCGGCTCTCATGGATCCCCATTGAGGGTCCAGAGACCATGCTCTACTGCATCTGACAAACTGGAGGATGGGGAATGTTGCCTATACCAGGCTGATGCTCTGGATATAGACCGCTCTGACGATCAAGAGACCATTGATTAACTCATAGCAGCAGTCAACCACACCTTAAACGTGGATGACATCCCGTCCACAACACCTGACCACGCAGTCTCTTTTAAAAAAGCAAAGCGTTTCAAGCAATCTTAACTAAACAAAGAGAGAAACCTGACAGGTGCTTTGGTAACTGCAAGGCCATAGTCACGGTACCCCTTCGCCCTAGCTATCCCCAAGGGCTGAGCAGATTCACCATCGGTCAATCCCTCTGTCTCTTTCCTTGCTGCAAAAACATTGCTATCATTACCTTACGGATCCTCTGTTAAAGATCCGACCGACAGACAGGTGGAGCAGCTTGCATGCTCTGCCTTTGAGGCAGCAGGTTCTTCCCTCTCTCCATCTTTCGCCTCAATGTGGGTTGCAAAGGCTATCATGGTTTGGGCCGAAACTCTAAACACTTCCTTGCAGGAGTCTCGGCTTACTCATAATTTCACTGACCTAACCGCCCAGATCACCGCTGCCGTGGATTACCTGATCCAGGCCTCCCTGGACTCCGCCACCTGCGCAGCCTTTGCTGCCTCTAATACCATTGCCATTCATAGAGCCCTCTAGCTCCGGCAGTGGCTAGCGGACTCAGCTTCAAAAAAAGTCACCGACAAGCCTCCCTTATTTTCCTGATCGTCTATTTGGCGAGCGCCTGAACAAACTCCTTTCTGACGCCACAGGCGGGAAGAGCACCTCCCTTGCCCAACTTAAGCCTAGGAAAGCCTTCGTCAGACAGCCACAGACCACGTTCCGTTCCTTTTGGAACTCCTTCGTCTGGGCGAAGTCTTGACCCCCCCCCCCAACCCCAACCCAGGCTCCCCGCAGAGACAAAGGAAACTGGGAGGGTCTAAGACAAACACATCCTGGCAGCCCAGGCAGAGACAGTCCAAGCCCAAGGAGTCACGATCCCATAGATTCTCCTCTTCCGGACTTCTACAGCTTTCCAGAAGCCCCTCCCATTGTCGGCGGCTGTTTACGGCTATTCAGCCACATCTGGTTGTCCACCACAGCACAACAGATGGGTTCAAGATCTCGTGTCTACTGGTTACCACATAGCGTTTCTTTCTCCACCTCCATGCAGATTCTTCCCGTCCAACCCCCCCAAAGCACAACCGTGCCTTCTTCAATGCGATGCATTCTCTCCAACAAGTGGGAGTAATCGTTCCCATACCGGATTCTGAGAGTTTCAGGGGTTTCTACTCCAACCATTTCGTGGTACCCAAGAAAGACAGGTTGGTACGTCCCATTTTGGACCTCAAACACCTGAACAGGCACGTTCATGTCCGAAAATTCAGAATGGAGTCACTACGCTGCATCATCGCGTCCATGGAGGAAGGGGAATTCTTCGCTTCCATAGACATACGTATATGCAGGTATGCATCTTTTATCGCCCCAGTTCAATAATAATAATAATAATAATAATCATTTATATAGCGCTATTAATTCCATAGCACTTTACATACATCATTAATGCTGTCCCTATTGAGGCTCACAATCTAAACATCCTATCAGTATGTCTTTGCAATGTGGGAGGAAACCCACGCAAACACAGGGAGAACATACAAACTCCTTGCAGATGTTGTCCTTTGTGTCCTTGGTGAGAATTGAACCCAGGACCTCAGGACCTCAGGACCTTAGTGCTGCAAAGGCTGCATTGCTTAACACTTGACCACTGTGCCACCCTGTAATTCACCAGTAATTCCTCCGCTTCGCGGTACAGGATTCTCGTTTCCAGTTTGTAGCCCTGCCTTTCATCCTCACTACCACCCCAAGGGTCTTTACCAAAGTCATGGCAGCCGCCATGAGTGTCCTTCATGCCAGGGGCATAGTCGTCTTGCCCTACCTAGACGACCTTCTAATAAAAGGCCCTTCCTTTCAGGATTGCACAACCAGTGTCCAAATTACAGTGGACACCCTGCCTTATCTAGGGTGGCTACTAAATCTAGAAAAGTCATCCCCTGTCTCGTCTGTCGATCACCTTCCTCGGTATGACCCCAGACACTTACTGGGGTTTAGTCTCTCTCCGTCAGGACAAGGCTTCTACCCTACGTCAGGCAGTACGAACGTTTCTACGTCCTCCCTCACACTCCATTCAGTTCAGCATGAGGGTCCTAGGCCAGATGGTTGCAGCGACGGAAGCCGTTCCCTTTGCCCAATTCCATCTCCAGCCATTGCAACTGGCCCTCTTGTCTGCCTGGGACAAGAGCCCCTTTTCCCTGGACAAGACTCTCTGCCTGACACCCTCTGTCAGGCAAGCACTCCTTTGGTGGCTTTGCCCAACCTCCCTTTCCAGGGGTCGATCGTTCCAGTGAAGTGGCTAGTCCTAACCACGGATGCAAGCCTTCTAGGCTGCCTATGGCCGTTGGACCCCCCCAGAGTCGTTCTTGCCGATAAACATTTTGGAGATTCGTGTGATCTCCCTTGCCCTCAGAGCATTCCACACCCTTCTAGCGGGTCGCCATATCTGTGTCCAATCAGACAATGCTACAGCAGTAGCTTACATCAATTGCCAGGGAGGCATTCACAGCAAGGCAGCATACCACGAGGTACAGTGGATCCTTTGTTGGGCAGAATCGACGAGGTCAGTCATCTCTGCGGTCCACATCCCAGGAGTGGAAAACTGGGCAGCGGACTTTGAGTCGCCAAGGTCTTGCCGCCAGGGAATGGTCCCTCCATACGGAGGTGTTTCAGCAAATCTGCTAACGCTGAAGGACACCAGACGTAGATTTGATGGCGTCTCTGCTGAATGCCAAAGTGCCCGCGTTCATAGCCCGGTCACGCAATCCGCTGTCCATCGGAGCGGACGCTCTAGTTTGTTCCTGGCATCAATTTCGACTGCCATACATATTTCCTCCTCTACCCCTACTCCCAGGGGTAATCAGGAAAATCAAAGTAGAGGGAGTCCTGGTCATACTAGTAGCCCCAGATTTGCCCAGGCACACCTGGTACGCCGGCCTAGTGAGGCTGCTCGCCAACGTTCCTTGGCGTCTTCTAGACCTGCCGGATCTTCACACTCAGGGCCCCATCAGAATTCCAGGGCCCTGAATTTGACGGCGTGGCCATTGAGACCTGTGTCTTGATGCGTGCTGGGTTCTCCCCTAATGTTATCACCACCATGATCAGAGCCTGAAAGCCTTCCTCCTCTCGTATTGACCTCCGGACGTGGAAAATTTTTTTCTTTTTTCTCATGGTGCAGGGATCGAGGTTTCTCTCCTCTTCCTCTGTCTATTCCCGTGATTCTCTACTTCCTCCAGTCGGGCCTAGCTCTGAGCTTTGTGAAAGGGCAGCTCTTTAAGTCATTTACCAATGCTATTTTTGCTCCAAGTCCCAAGTCAAAACTGTTCTCCAAGGTGTTTCCCACTTGGTTCCTCCATACATGAGATCTAGAGCCTTGGGACCTTAATCTAGTCCTAGACGGACTTCAAAAGTCTCCCTTCGAGCACCTAAAAGAGGTTTCTCTCACTCTTTTTATCTTGGAAAGTAACCTTCCTGGTGGCAATTACGTCCATCAGCTGGGTTTCCGAGTTAGCAGCATTTTCCTGCCGTGAACCTTTACTTGTCTTCCACCAAGACAAAGTGGTACTGCATCCAATTCCCACCTTCCCAAGGTGACTTCTCCCTTTTAACCTTAACGAAGACCTCATTCTGCCTTCCTTCTGTCCGGCTCCGGTTCATCGGGTGGAAAAGGCACTGCATACACTCGACCTCATGAGGGCCCTCAGGCATTAAAATTTCCAGGACGGCCTCCTTCAGGAAGACTGACACCCTGTTTGTCCTTCATTAAGGCCCACGTAAAGGACAGGCTGCCTCGAAGGCTACCCTGGCTCGCCGGATTTGTTCCGCTATCCAGGAAACCTACCGTCTACGGCACATCCCATCCCTGGCGGACTGCGGGCTCACTCAACATGTGCAGTTGGTGCATCCTAGGCCATTCGGGATCAGGCTTCAGTAGAACAAGTGTGCAATGCCGCTACACGGTCTAGCTTGCACACGTTTTCAAAGCATTACAAAGTCCATACCCAGGCCTCAGCTGACGCTAGCCTAGGTAGAAGGATCCTTCAGACTGCAGTGGTGCACCTATCTCAGTAGGCGATCCAGGAAACCTGGGACTGGTTCCTTGCTCCTTGGGTTATCTTTTCCCACCCAGGGACTGCTTTAGGATGTCCCATGGTCCTGTGTCCCCCCAATGAGGCGATAGAGAAAAATAAATTTTTGTGTGCTCACCGTAAAATCTTTTTCTCTTAGCCATCATTGTGGGACACAGCACCCATCCTGTTGCCCCATTGGGCCTTTGTTTTTCCTTGGTACCCTTCCAAGTTTTTTACACTGTAGTTTACTTGATGCCTTGCTCATCTCCCACTGCTTATTCACTAAAACTATTGTGGCCTGGCCCAGCCAGGGGGTGTATACTGCAGAGGAGGAGCGAACTTGTTTTCACATTTACTTAGTGTCAGCCTCCTATGGATAAGCAGCATACACCCATGGTCCTGTGTCCCCCAATGATGGCTAAGAGAAAAAGGTTTTACAGTGAGTACACAAATCTATTTATTCCAGTTATTGCTTTTTGTGACAAATTTGTTAATGGTAAAGTTACGTCGATATGTCTTGTGTTTATATACTAAATAAGGCCCTTTTCACATAAGCATTTTCACTGAATTGCGGCAGAATTACCGCATCAGCCGCGTAACTGTCGCACTTGCGGCAAGCCCCATTTTTTCTCTATGGGATTTGCGGCAAGTGCGGTTTGCCGGTCGTGACACTTGTAGCACACGAACAAACACTGCTAGTTGCGTTATTTCGCTGCCGGTAAAAACCGCACCTGCCACAAGTCCCATAGAGAATGAATAAGGCTTGCTGCAAGTGTGACCGTTACACGGCAGATGCAGTAATTCTGCTGGATCTGCCGCAAATCAGCAAAAACGTTAATGTGAAAGGGGCTTAACAATGACAATTTTTAAAAAATGGCACAACTTTATCTGTTTAATCTGGATAGTCACACCTCACAGGAGTGTTACTTATTAACACATCCCTCATGTCTGCCTTACATCAGCACCAGCTGTAAAATGTTCTTTTACATTGTTATGTTTAAATTCCTCCATGGGGGCTTTATGCAGGACAGACAGAGCATGGCTGATGCACAACATTCTTTATTTAGACGTTGATCACTCTGGTCTGGTTAATGTGTGGGCCTTTCACAGCCTTACTTTATCTGAAATGTCCTCAATTTTATATGTGGAAAGAAAAAGCCCCTATGTTGTGATGTCATCAATTTCTAATGGTGCTATCTTTATGCACTAGCCTACTTAGCCTGAACAGTCACCTCTATTTGATTTTGGACTCTTTATAGCAGTATTATCTGCAGTTGCTATTCTGTAAGGCGAAATGCTTTTCTCCCTTGCTTCTGATGAACTCCTTTCACCATAGGGGAGAAACGTGTCAAGTTCACAGAGAATTTTAACCTATCCGGAAGTCACTGTTTACTGAAAAACAGCATTTAAACCTAATGTGGAGACCAAAAATCCTGAGTTAAGTGGACTCTTATGAGGTTTCTACATTTCTGTTTTCATCTATGGTTCAGTCTAGGGGCACCCTAGGGAGAGCAGTCAAGGTATGGGGGCACCCTCTGCCTAAGGGGTAAATCCTCCATTGGCAGGTAGGGCTGATCTTAGGGCATACTAGACCCTTTTCCCTGTTGATGCTGTAATAAGGAAATGGTTTTTTCCAAATGTTTTTTTTTTCTGTCTGGATCGTTTTAATATAAATTTATACAACAAAGTTGTTTCATTTTATCAAAAAATTTAAAGTTTGGTATTACTCTTATAGCTACTTTACCAATTAATACCTCTTATATCAAAACACTATATTTAAAAAAAAAAATTATGCAGCAATTAAAAACTTTTTCAATAAGCGTTCCAAAACTATTTTAAGTTTTTGAATTGACTTAGGGAAATATATAATTTTATTTTGGAAAAACCCCAATAGTGAAATTTTTAAAATTTAAAAAGTGAAACATTTTAAAAACCCGCACCCATCAACATGCTCAAAACTGCTGCCAGGTAGTTTATTAACTTATCAGGTGCTTTAAGAAGTTAAATAAAGGGACAGGGTAACCATCTTGGACTCACATAACAACAACTCAAAGCATACATATAAACAGTGGTGTAACATCATCTTTGTGGGCCCCGCTACAGCATTTACACCGGGGCCTCATAGGTGAGGACCTTGGGGGGGTGGACTTGCTGTACTCTGCCTGCTGAGCCTCCCGCGGTCAGGTTCACCGCCGTTGAGATGAGGAGGGGCGGGCCCCGCTGCAGGAAGTGAGGAGTCGCTCCCTCCCCGTCCTCCAGCCTCTCCTCGGGCACAGGTGGTCGCGGTCACGGCGGGCGGCTGGAAGTGCGGGCCCCCCTATGGGGGCGGACTCGGTCTCAGCCGCGACTGCTGCAACCACGGTAGTTATGCCACTGAAAACTGAGAATAGAGTTCAATGTTGTAATAAAGACCCCAGTAAAAAGTAACTAACACACTGAAATTGCAAGTGCAGAATTTTTAGGTGCTTTTCAGGAAGTGATGCAAAACAGCATGAGAGGAAAGATAAATGTTTACCACCTTGATGTTTAAGAGGTCATTATAGCCGGCAGGTAAAGCTATTATTTGGCCATGAATTACCATGGCAACCATCAGGGCCCCACAATCATGATCTCAGGGTGAAAGGAGCCCCCATACTTGCATTTAGGGGTTAAAGGAACATGATCAGTGTAAATACCAATCGTGACTGATGGAGCAGGTTGTCAGCTCTGGGGGACAGCAAACAGCTGCTGCATCTGCACCTAGTAGGTTAGGCCGACTTCACACCACGGTGAAATCCGATCCGGGGCTGTCAGGGGTGAACTTGACAGTCCCGGACCGGAGTTCGGCCCCATAGTATGCTATGGAGCCGGATGACAGCTATCTGTCATCCGGCTTCCATCTGACCGGGAGCATCTGGGAGGAGTCAGATTTTTCTCCCGGACACAAAAATGCTGCATTTTTGTGTCCGGGGGAAAAAAGCTGATCCTCCCGATCTGGCGCCCCCTAACATGGGGGCCTATGGCGATGGATTGCATTGGACCCGCACCTGGGAGCCGGAAGCCGGATGCTGAAGCTCGGCACCACAGAGCTGTCCTCTGCTGACAGTTCAGGACCGCGGCTTCACCCCTGACAGCCCGGATCGGATCTGGCCGTGGTGTGAAGCCGTACTTAATTTAAAGGAAACCACCAGGATTTAGAGTGATACAGCAGGTGATTTACTATGCAGCATATCAGTATTTGGGGCTTTAGTTTTTTTTATTACTTCCTTGTGGGCTTGATTCTGCTGTAAGCTGAACCCCTCACTCCCTCTCCTCCAGCATTTCACGATCTTCCTGCAACATGATAGTAAAGAAAGCCTGAAGGAGAGCATGTGGTGGGGGTTAAGCTTTTAGCCAAAAGACAAACCTACAGGGCGAGTGGGTTTGTTACATGCTGCATAGCACTAAATCCTGGTGGTTGGTTCCCTTTAAATTATGCTAATTGAAAATGAAGCAGCTAATTTAAAGAGAACCAACCACTATGATTTAGTGCTATGCACCAGGTGACTGACTTGTGCAGCACAATCCTTTTTTTTTTTTTAAACTACTCCCCTGTGGGTTTGTCTTTTTGCTTTTAAGCTGACCCCCCCCTCCCCCTCCCCCCGTCACACACACATCTAGTCTTTCATTTTACTTCCACTATACTGTTGCAGGAGGATAGTGAAAGTTAAATGAAAGCCTGAATGAGAGGGATGGAGGGGGCTTAGCAGCAGAATGAAGCCCACAAAGGGGTAATAAAATAAAAACCAAAATGGTGATGTCATGCTGCACATGAAATCACCTGCTGTACAGCATGAAATCCTGGCAGTTGGTCCCATTTAAGTCGTACTGGTTGTCATAAACGTGTTAATCCAGTCAATGGGCCACTGCATAAACACTGGTTTAACTTAATTTAATCCTCATGGTTGACAATGTTCCAGCTCTGGCTGCTGGAGACTGAGATGCCTCAAATAGATGGGCCTGCACTTTCTCCAAACCTAAATCCATAGTAAACCTATGAGATTGGCAGAGTCACAGTGTACACTTGAAGCTCTGTTTTAAGTGTATACTCATCTCTATTGCTGGCTTTTGTTTCAGATGATAAAACAGGGATTTTTCTGATCATCATAATGGGAGACCCAGACAATGGGGTTTAGGGCACTGCCCTCCGGAGGCCACACTAGGTACTACAAGTTTGTAGACACCGCCCCCTCCGCTTATAAACCCCTACCGCAGGAGATATCCTCAGTTTTAAACTTAGTGTGCTCGGAGGATCACACACTTTGCTTGCACTTCACAGCATTCTCACAGCTTACGTGATGGCGTATGAAGACAAGGTAAAAAGGGTCCCGGTCAGGGACCTCCGGCAGTCTCCCTGTTCACCTTCGGGGAACACACAGGTTGAGGTACCGGAGGGCCTGGAGCCTGGACACATCGTGTCCTCCCGGTACGCTGCCGCACTCCTTCCCATCCTTCCTTGGGGGCTCTGGGAAGTGGGAGACAGGAGCCTTGCACAGCTCCGCTCCGTCCGAGGCCTCCCTAAATGGTGCTCACAGACCGGACTGGAGCCAGCCCAGTCCGAGGCCTCCCTAAATGGTGCTTACACACCGGACTGGCGCTGAAACCCCCGTCCGAGGCCTCCCTTAATGGTGCTTACAGACCGGACTGGCACTGAGATACCACATAGTGTCTCCGGTGTGCCTGGGGGTAGTGTCTGGACCTTATGGGTCCTGGCACTCAGACCGCGCGTAACCCTCGGGTCCGCGGTTCTGATGGTGTACCCTGTGCTGGGGTCACCCTGGCTGACCGCCCTGTGTGTCACAGGGGCTGCGGCTGTGGGCTTCAGACTTTTGTATGCAGCCCTGGGTATAGTATTGACGATACCTCCCGCGCTGCGGGCTCCGGCACCAGATTTACTGATGGCTGCCTGGAGAGATGTGGAGCGGCCCATGGGATGACGTCATCGCTGGGCGTGTGTGTGTGTGCTTCCCGCGTGTTTTCGGCACCGCCCACAGCTGTAAGGCGGCGGCCATCTTCCCCTCACTTCCCGGCTGGGATCTGATTGCGTGCACTGCTGCACTCCCGGGGAGACCGATCATAACCCTCGCGGAGGCCACACACACATCGCTCCCTTCCACCGCATTGACGCGGTCGGTAAGCCACCGGTGTACCGTTTTTTTTCCTGTTTGGCTTATTTTCCCCTGCTGTGGGTATGTCCTCAGCAAGGAAAAGCGCTGCTAAGGCGGCCAATACCAACAATGCCTGTGCTACTTGCAACGGGACACTGGTTGGGGGATCCTGCAATAACTGCGGACGCCCAGAGGCCCGGACTGATACTGCTGAGACAGCGGCTCCGGTGCTGTACCCTGAGGTTCAGGTGATCCCAGGGACGTGGGAAACACAGAATAAGATTAATGAATCTGTGTTATCCAAACTGTCCTCCATGTCGCAATCCCTGGAGGCACTGACGAGGAGGCTGGAAAGCCCAGTTGCTCCTTCATACCCCCGGGTGTCACCCGGTTTATCCGCGAGACCCCTTAAGCGGGCTCGTCGTGATGACTCACCCGAGATCCAGAACCTCTCTGAGGAGGAGCGTCACTCTGATGGTGACGAGGATGATGGGGGTTCAATACTCGAGTCTGTGTCCGAACCACCGGACGGGGTGGAGGATCTGGTGTCCTCCATCAACGAGACTCTACGTCTCGTGGCACCCCCTGAAGAGGTGGAACTCCACCCGAAGGAGGTGTATCAGTGGTTGCAGCCAGAGGCTCGTTCATGTGGCTCCTTTATGGACCACACTAATTTTGGAAGGGTGGTTAAAGCACCCAGGGTTCACCCTGGGCGGCGTTATGTCCGCAAATCTAAGGACACTCGCTTCCCTTTTCCCCAGGAGGTGCTTCAGGAGTGGTCGCAGTCCCCGAAGGTGGACGCTTCCATGACCAGGATTGCTGCACGCTCCCTTTTCTCTGCCTCTGATAGCTCCTCATTGAAGGACGCGACAGATAGACAGGTCGAACAACTCGCCAAGTCTTCTTATGAGGCTGTGGGGTCTTCTTTTGCCCCTAATTTCGCCACGGTCTGGACCCTGCAGGCGATTACCACCTGCTTGGACGGTATCACTGACCTGGCAGGGTCCAATTCAGAGGTCCTGGCGCATACCGACAGGGCAAGGGCCTATGCGGATTACGCCAGGATGGCGACCTTAGAGACTGCCACCCGCTCTGCTGTGGCTTCGGCCAATGCTATAGCGATCCGCAGGTTGTTGTGGCTGCGTCTATGGGACTCAGATGCCACGTCAAAGAAGATTCTGCAGAATCTTCCATTCTCTGGTGACAGGCTTTTTGGAACCGAGCTGGATAAACTGATAAAGGATTCTGCGGAGTCTAAGATCCCACAGAATAAGCCTAAGCCGCGGTATACCGTCAAAAGGAACCCTAAACAGTGGTCCTTTCGTTCCAGCTCGCAGTCATCAGCGTCGTCCGCTCGCACGGACAGAGGGGGCAAGCCCTCTAATCAGTGGCGCCCCAAGGGTCGCCAGAAGAAGCCGACGGGGGCGGCGGCTGCCACCCCTAAACCCGCTTCCACATGACTCGCTCTCTCGTCCTGCCGCCCCACAGGTGGGGGGCCGCCTGTCCCGTTTTCGGGACAGATGGTTGCTCCACGTTCAAGATCAGTGGGTCCGAGACGTAGTCTCGAGCGGCTACAGGATAGAGCTGACGTCGCAGCCGGCACACCGATTTCATCGGTCTGTCCCATCCCCAGAAAAGGCTCAGGCTTTTTATCTGGTGTTGGAGGGACTCCGCAGAGACGGGGTAGTGGTCCCAGTGCCGATGGGGGAGAGGTTCCGGGGTTTTTACTCCAACCTCTTTATCGTCCCGAAGAAGGACGGCTCTTTTCGCCCGGTTCTGGACCTCAAGTTGTTCAACCGTCACGTGTTGGTTCGGAAGTTCCGCATGGAATCCCTGCGTTCCGTGATCGCGGCTGTGTCGCAGGGGGACTTCCTAGCGTCCATAGATATCCGAGACGCTTACCTTCACGTGCCCATTCCACCGGCTCATCAACGGTGGTTGCGATTCGCAGTGGGGAACGAACACTTCCAGTTCGTGGCGCTGCCCTTCGAGTTGGCCTCGGCACCGCGGGTGTTCACGAAAGTGATGGCCTCAATGATGGCTCTTCTGCATGCACAGGGACACGCCGTCATACCCTATCTAGACGACCTGCTGGTCAGGGCGCCATCGGAACACCTTTGTCAGAAAAGCCTGGAGGTGACCATGCAGTCTCTGGAACAGTTTGGGTGGCTTCTCAATATCCAGAAATCCACCCTGGTACCGACCCAGTCACTGACGTACCTGGGTATGGACTTCCACACAGACTCTGCTCTGGTGTCCCTACCGCGAGCCAAACAGCTAGCCATCCAATCAGGAGTACACGATATTCTCCTGTCACCGCACTCATCCCTGCGGGTGTTGATGAAGCTGGTGGGGCGCATGGTGGCAGCAATAGAGGCGGTGCCTTTTGCACAATTTCGCCTCCGTCCTCTCCAACTGGAAATTCTTCGCAGGTGGGACAAGAGGACGTCCTCTCTGAATCGGCTGGTGGTCCTTTCCCAACCGACCAGGGATTCCCTGCAGTGGTGGCTTCAACCATGTCACCTGTCACGGGGCCGGTCCTTCCTCAAACCGTCATGGTGAGTGGTGACCACCGACGCCAGTCTGAAGGGCTGGGGGGCGGTATTCTTACACCACAGGGCTCAAGGCCTCTGGACACAGTCAGAGTCGGCGTTGCAAATCAACGTGCTGGAGATCAAGGCGGTCTTTCTAGCACTCCTGGCTTTTCAGACGTTCCTGTCAGGACAGCCCATTCGGGTTCAGTCCGACAATGCGACGGCCGTCGCCTATATAAACCATCAGGGAGGGACCAGGAGTGCGCAGGCCCTAGCCGAAGTCCACCGCATTCTATCCTGGGTGGAGGACAACAACTGCCTGATCTCCGCAGTTCACATCCCAGGGGTCGAAAACTGGGAGGCCGATTATCTGAGCAGGCAGGGGATGGACGCCGGAGAGTGGTCTCTTCATCCGGACGTCTTCCGAGACATCTGCAGCAGATGGGGCATCCCGGATGTGGACCTGATGGCCTCGCGGCTGAATCATCAGGTGCCGCGATACTTGGCGAGATCGTGGGACCCTCAGTCTCTGGGGGCGGATGCCCTGGTCCTGCGTTGGTCCAGCTTTCAGCTACCATATGTGTTCCCGCCTCTAGCTCTGATTCCCAAGGACCTGTGGAAAATCAGGACGGAGTGCCGCGAAGCAATTCTAGTGGCTCCGGATTGGCCCAGGAGGTCTTGGTATCCGGATCTGTGGCAACTGTCAGGCGGGAACCGGTGGGCTCTTCCAGACCGCGCAGATCTTCTCGCACAAGGCCCGTTCTTCCACCTCAATTCCAGGGCCCTCAGATTGACTGCATGGCTCTTGAGGCCTGGCTTCTGACCTCAAGGGGGTTCTCTCCTACAGTGGTTGACACCATGAATCGGGCTAGAAAGCCCGTATCGCGAAAGATATACCACAGAACATGGAAAATCTTTTTCACCTGGTGTGCCTCTGGTGGACGGTCACCGTGGCCTTTGTCAGTTCCAACTCTGTTGGCTTTTTTACAGTCAGGTTTGGAGTTGGGCTTATCCCTCAGCTCCTTGAAGGGCCAGGTGTCAGCGCTTTCAGTGCTGTTTGACAGGCGCTTGGCGCTCCTCCCAAAGGTCCGTCAATTTCTGCAGGGGGTGTCTCGGGTGGTCCCACCATTCAGGCGACCGCTGGACCCTTGGGACCTTAACATGGTCCTGGCGGCCCTGCAGAAACCGCCGTTCGAGCCACTGAGAGAAGTTCCCCTCTCACGTCTGTCCCAGAAAGTGGTCTTTCTGGTAGCAATTACGTCTCTGAGACGTGTCTCAGAATTGGCTGCGCTATCGTGCAAGTCACCTTTCCTGGTAATCCACCAAGACAAGGTGGTGTTACGCCCGCGGGCAGAATTCTTGCCAAAGGTGGTTTCCACTTTTCACTTGAACCAAGAGATTGTTCTTCCATCATTTTGTCCTGCTCCGTTCATCAGGTTGAGCGCGACCTCCACACTCTGGATCTCGTGAGGGCTGTACGCATTTATGTGTCCAGGACTGCCTCCTTCCGGAGTTCGGACTCTTTGTTCGTCCTTATGGCAGGTCGCTGTAAGGGGTCCGCGGCGTCCAAATCAACCTTGGCCAGATGGATCAAGGCACCCATTCAAGAGGCTTACCGTGCTTCTGGTTTGCCTCTACCGGTGGGTCTGAAGGCGCACTCGACTAGAGCCGTCGGTGCATCCTGGGCTTTGCGACATCGCGCTTCTGCTCTACAGGTGTGTCAGGCGGCCACTTGGTCCAGCCTGCACACTTTCTCTAAGCACTATATGGTGCATGCCCATGCCTCTGCGGATGCAAGTTTGGGCAGGCGGGTCCTTCAGGCGGCGGTTGCCCATCTTTGAGGGGGACCGTGTATTTCAACGTCTGTTGAGGAACTCTTCCCGCCCTGGGGTTTTGCTTTAGGACATCCCCATTGTCTGGGTCTCCCATTATGATGATCAGAAAAAAGAGAATTTTGTTTACGTACCGTAAATTCTTTTTTCTTGAATCATCAATGAGAGACCCAGCACCCACCCAGTGTTCCGTTGGATGTTGTTGTCCTTTGGACTGTTCCCTGTTGGGACAGGGTTGTTTTCGGTTGTTGCACCGTCTGGGCACGGTCTTCCCGATAGTTCGTGTGTGGTTTTGCCTCCTCGCAGCTTATGGACCAAACTGAGGATATCTCCTGCGGTAGGGGTTTATAAGCGGAGGGGGCGGTGTCTACAAACTTGTAGTACCTAGTGTGGCCTCCGGAGGGCAGTGCCCTAAACCCCATTGTCTGGGTCTCCCATTGATGATTCAAGAAAAAAGAATTTACGGTACGTAAACAAAATTCTCTTTTTTGTGTACTCACCGTAAAATCGTTTTGTCCGAGTTAATCATTGGGGGACACAGGATAATGGGTGTATGCTTTCCTGCCACTAGGAGGTGACACTAAGTAGAGATCAAAGTTAAGTCCTCCTCCCTGCAGTATACACCCCACAGTAGGAGTAGTTAATCAGTTTAGTACTAAAGCAGTAGGAAAACGCGTTCACATAATAACCTTGGCTCAAGCCTCTTGTACCTTATGTGTAAGCCATTGAAGGCTGTTGGGGCGGGTGTTGTGTCCCCCAATGATGAGATCGTAGAAAAGGATTTTACGGAGAGTACAGAAAAATCCCTGTTTCTCCTTTGCATCATTGGGGGACACAGGACCATGGGACATCCAAAAGCAGTCCCTGGGTGGGGATTAGCTAGGTAGCGGACGAGCAGCATGCGCCAGCCGCTTACAGAAGTGCGACTGCCGCTTGTAAAATTTTTCTCCCTAGGCTTGCGTCTGCAGAGGCCTGGTTGCAAATGTTGTAGTGTTTGGTGAAGGTGTGCAGGCTGGACCAAGTTGCGGTTTTGCAAACTTGGGCTGCCGAGGCCTGGTGCCGAATGGCCCATAAGGCGCCCTCTGATATAGTTTGAGTGAGCCTTGATCGCTGCTGAGATTGGCTTGTTTTTGACACAGTAGGACTTTTGGATTGCCGAGCAGATCCACCTTGCTAATGTGGCTTTAGAGGCCTGCTATTCCTTTCCTAGATCTTTCGGGGATGATAAACCGTGTTTCAGTTTCACGGAAGGGAGCGGTTCAGGAGATGTAGCGTCTGAAGGTACAGTCACACGCTGCAATATTGCTTGCAACTTCACTGGCAATTTGCTGGTTGCAGTGAAATCATGGACACAGTTACATTTGTACACGGCAACAAAATACGTGTCCATGATTTCACTGCACCCAGCAAATTGCCAGTGAAATTGCTAGCAATATTGTCACGTGTGATGGTACCTTGAGAGCCCTTACTAGGTCCAAAGTGTGAAGCTCCTTTTCAAAGTGGTGTACTGGTGCTGGGCAAAAGGAGGGTAGCACATGTCCTCGTTGAGGTGGAAGTGGGAAATTACCTTGGGCAAGGAAGACGGTGACGGACGGAGAACCACCTAATCCTTGTGAAAGGCTAAGTGGGGAACGACAGGATAGGGCGGCCAGTTCCAATATGCATCTGATTGATGTAATTGTGACTATGAAGGAGACTTTCTGTGGGTTAGGGATACTTCTTGCAGTGGTTCGAACAGAGGCGCTTGTAGGGCGCCCAGAAATACGTTTAGGTCCCAGACAGCCAGGGGTGATTCGTAGAGGGGCCACGTGTGCGCCACTCCCGGGATGAATGTTTTGACCTGTGGTTTGGTAGCAATCCTACGTTGAAATAATACAGATAGGGTGGAGATTTGGCGCTTGATGGAGCTGAGTGCCAGGCCAGAGTTGAGGCCAGTTTAGAGGAACTCCAGGATTGTAGGCATGGAAAATAGAGGTGGGTTACGGTTGCGGTCATTGCACCACCGGAATATCTTCCAGGTGCGGTGATAGATGTGTGAAGATGTCAGTTTGCGGGCATTAAACAGGGTGGTTATGACTTCTGGTGAGAAAACTGCCTGGGTCAGGACCCAGGATTCAACAGCCACGCCGTTAGACAGGGCCCCTGAGTTCTGGTGACAAATGGGGCCCTAGGTCAGGAGGTCTGGTTGGTTTGGGAGTAGCCATGGCATGTCGACGAGCAGCTGTATGAGCTCTGCGTACCACACTCATCGTGGCCAGTCTGGGGCAAAGAGTATTACTTGGACTCCTTCCGCTTTGATCTTTCTGATTACTCACGGAATCAATGGCAGTGGGGGAAACATGTATGGGAGTTGGAATTGGCGCCAGGAGTGGACTCATTGGTCCTCCCATATCGGAAGAAGGTCCTGGGACCTGGCTACGAAGGCAGGGACATTTGCGTTCAACCTTGATGCCATTAAGTCCATGTCGGGGGTTCCCCAGCGCCGACAGACCTATAGAAAAACTTCTGGATGATTCTCCTGAGGCCAGTCCCTAACGACTTGAGAAGTCTGCCACCCAGATGTCCAGTCCTGGGATATAGACTTCTGATATGACTGAGTAGTCTACATCCATCAGAGGATATGTTCCACTTCGTGCATTGCGGCTATGCTGCGTGTGCCGCCTTGGTGATTGATGTACGCCACCACTGTTGCGTTGTCTGATTGGATGCGGATGGGACAACCAGCTAGAAAGTGTTGGAGCACTAGGCAGATTGCCCGTAGCTCCAGAATGTTGATCGGAGATGTGACTCTTGGAGCGTCCAGTGACCTTAGGCTGTGTATTGGCGATAGACAGCCCTCCCAGCCGAGTAGGCTGGTGCTGGTGGTCACGACTAGCAATTGGACTGGGAGAAAGGATTTTCCATTCGTGAGTGATGACGGCCATGTCCACCAGTCGAGTGCCTTTTTGATTTGCAGAGATAGGTGGTGCCTGCGGTCGAGGCTGAAGGGACTTTTGTCCCAAGCCGATAGGAGGGCAAGCTGCAAGGGTCGTAAGTGTAGCTGAGCTAACGGAACTGCTTCCTTTTGCTGCTACCATTTTTCCCAGGACCCCCATGCCGAAGTGGCTGGATTGAGGTGGTTGCCCGCAAAGAGCAGATTCTTTTGTGAATGGCCATGGCCTTGTCCTGAAGGAGTAAGACTAGCCCCCGTGTGGTGTCGAAGGCCATCCCTAGAAAGTTTATCCTTTGGGCCGGGGATGATTTGCCTAAGTTTATGAGCCACCCTAGGCCCAAGAGCGTGTCCGATGTAGATGCGGAGTCCGCGTGTCATGCTCTGAGCCAGAGTGCTCATTGAATCAAGATGGCGTTTGCTGCTGCCAACGCGGAGCAATTGCCATGTCGAGGAATGCTAGCAAGAAATACTCTCCAGCCATTGAGAGGAGGTGGAATAGGTCCATTGCCTCTTGTGAGAGGTCGAGTTCCTGTAGGCTTGCACGTAGGGAATTTATCCAAGATACCGTGGCTTTTGCAACTCACACTGTCACAAAAGACTGTGGAAGGGCTGCTCCTGAGGCTTCAAAGACAGAGCGCACCAGGTTATCTATTTGGCGGTCGTTGGGGGTCTTTGATAGATGAGCTGTCTGAGAGCATTAGGAGGGTTCTGTTAGCTAGGCGTGACACTGAGGGGTCGATGGCTGGCGTTTAAGACCATTCTTTATGTAGGTCTGACGTGAAGAGGCATGTAGCGTCGATAGGTCTATGACAGTGATGGCGAACTCCAGGCCTCGAGTGCCACCAACAGTGCAGGTTTTCAGGATTTCCTTACATTGCACAGGTGATAATATAATCACCTGCACTGGGGATGATTCCAACCTCTGTGCAATGCTGAGGAAATCCTGAAAACCTGACCTGTTGGTGGCACTCGAGGCCTGGAGTTCGCCATCACTGGTCTATGACCTGCGAAGCGCTTGTCTGGGAGCTCCCAATGTTGTCAGATTATGTCTTTAAAATCATCAGCGTGGTTTAAGAAGACCTGACGGGAGCATTTTGCCTTTATAAAGGACACTGTGTGCGCCGGGGCGGTGGTGTGGTCATCGTTGACTTTCAGTGTTTTGTTGACGGTCTCAATGAGGCTGTCAACCCTTGCCAGGGTGTCTGTGATCTCCAGGTTCTGGGGTGATTCTCGCTCTGAGAGGTCCCCATCAGAGAGTAACTCTGGTTGCCCTTCGGGTGACGCGGTGTTCCCAGGACGGACTTGTATGGGTCCGTCTTCTGGTTACTTGGCGGTACTGGCTGTATGGAGAGCGACTGCATTATTTTGACTAATGAGTCTACCCGTTGCATCAGTGCCAGAGCCCACGCAGGGATGTCAGATGCACTGGGTGCTGTATCAGTTGTAGGCTCAATGGGGCATTGGAGTTCGCAAATTAGGCAACGTTGCCAAGCGTGCTTCTGTGGAAGCGCAGTCTGCCAATTTGTACATGTTGCATTGACCCCTGCAATGTAACAAGCGGTTTGCTTTGAAGGCAAAGAGCAGACACTGGTGAGGAGGGTGAAAAAACTGCAGGAGGAAGGGGGAGGGGAGTGGAGAGGGCCAGGTAGAACATAGTGAGCTGAGCTTTATACCTGGGGCTATTGCTGTGGCCCACGTACGGGTCCTTTGTTAGTTAAAATTCGCACCGCTTTGGGGGCATAGTGCTGAAATGTGGGCCGTGATGTGATTGGCCGCGTGGCATCATTGGGGGGGGGGGGGGAGGGTATTGTGCAGTGGGTGTGGCTTGTTACTAGTGACACGGCTGTGATTGGGCCGCGTCACGTGATCTGCCCGTATCATTGGGGTTGGGTGCAATGATACGGTGGTCCGGGGCTCGCCGTGATTGGCCACTTTGGCTGCCAATCGTGTATGGCAGTGAGCAGTGATTGCTGTACATCAGCAGGGGTGGCGGGATGATGCGGCTGTGGCCAGGCTTGCGCTTGTGTCAATTGCGGTTTTGGGTGAGCTGGGGCAAGGGCCCAGTTGGGGCCTGGAGTAGAACAGGCTTCAGGAACATGCGAGAGCTGTGGGTTGCGGCACTGTTATGGGCTTCCTGCCTGTGAGCCCCATGTCACACACCCCGCACTTACCAGCAGTGCGTGTCCCAGTATGGAGCTGCTGTGGTTAGATGTCACAGGGCTGAATAATCTCATCTGCGTTATCCTGAGTCACCTGCAACTTGGTTGGAGGAGGTGAGAGGGCTGAGTGGACTCCTTGCATCCCCACTGTTTTGCAGAGGGATATGTGCGACTGGCAGTTGAAATTCCAGCAGGAGAGGTCATCCTGTGGTGGAGTGGGGAAAGCAGAGCCCTTTGGGGATCTGTCACCCTTTGAAAGGAGGGGTGGACGGTGTGCTGCCTTTGGGATCCCTGTGATTTAGGAGAGCAGCACCTTAAGAACCATCAACTTAAATCAAAATGTTGAGTAAAAAGAATGAATTAGAAAGAAAAAAAAAAAAAGTGTGGTCTGAGAGATAAAACACATGTGCCTCCTTCCAACGCTAAGCTAAAACTGATTAACTACTCAGACTGTGAGGCGCATATTGCAGGGAGGAGGACTTAACTTCTATCTCTACGTATTGTCACCTCCTAGTGGCAGGAAAAGCATACACCCATGGTCCTGGGTCGCCGTCCCCCAATGAGGCAAAGGCGAAATAACCATTGTAAGGCTACCTTCCCATTTGCTTCTTCATCCCCTCCGCAACGTTCTTTATAATGCGCACAGATCACATATGGCAGTGAATGGGTGCATATGCAGCACCGTGCACTCGCATTATAAAGATAGGGCTTGCTTGCTGCGGTCACATTGCGGATCCCCTCCACAGAACGCTGCGGAGGGGAACGCAAATGTAAAGGTAGCCTAAGCTATTTCTTAAAAGAGAATCTGTCAACATATTTGGCCTACATAAACTATTACTATGGGAATATAGGTTACAGAATGGTGAAAATAATCTTACCTGTCTACCTCATATCACATGCCTTCACTTTATGTAAATGAGCAGTTCCAGGCTATGGGGCAGATATTGCCTAACTTCACCCCAGAGTGTGTTATAAATAGGAGGAGACATTACCAGTCTGAGACAAGAAGCTGATTTCAGTTCTCCTGTAATTTGACAAGTCACATTTTTTTGCAGTTCTGCCTATAGCAGGGCTATGAAGGCAGAGCCCTTATTAAATGGACTACTTCTTAAAATATAATTTATTATGTACAGTAATGCAACAAGGTGTTGAGTATTATAAATTATGTTTTAAATATCTTGACTATTGTATCATAACAATTGAAGCCTGATGTTCACATTGTACTACACTAAATGTATCACTTAAACTGAGTCATGTATGAGGGGTAGTCAGTGGTTTGGCTTACTACCTCCACAGCCCTGATGCCTAGGAGAGCAGAGAGTGGCCTTCCCTCATCACACTGACCCTTCCTCACTTCAATCATTTGGGTATGAAATCATAAGAAGGCCTGCTACAAGCCAATCTCTTAACTGCTTATTTCACAGTCAGTCTGAGGAAGTGTGGCCCAGCCCCTGCACAAGCCACAGATATCAGAGACTGGCTCAGAGTAGCACCTTCTGTGACATCATGCCCACGTGATTAGGATGAGGAAAGTGTCTGCTATCATACTTACTGATGCTTACTGCAGCTGCACAATCAAGTGTAACATCACAAACAAGAGGGATGACAGGTGAGAAGCAACTAGTGAATTAATTTACAAGTATAGTAAGCAACTCAGCATTCTGATTTTGGAATGCAGGGCCTAAACTAATTTATTTTTTTTATCTAGCTAGACTTCTGGGACCATTCATCTGTAACATCTACAGATTTTTTTTATTTTTTTTAACTTTAATCCAACAGCCTCAGACACATCTATGATGCTGAAAGTTTAGGTCCAGTGATATGGCTAAGGAAGAAGGATGGGGGGGGAAAAGAAGCCATAACTGATACATAATTGTAGGTATCAAAACAGGGTTTGCACAATGCAAAAGCTATAGAAAGTTGTTTTATACCTGAGTATTCACATGAAGGGGGAAAAAAAAAAGCCTAAATATGTTAAACTTGACATAAGCAGTAAGGAGAGCTGCCACCATCTCTGCCCTCTTCTGAAGTATTTGATATCAAGAACCAGGTTAAATTCATATTACACTTCTTGCAGAACTTTCTGCAATTAAAACGACCAATTAAAATTTACAGCATTAGCCCCCTCCATTTGTCATGAACAACTTTTGTTTGGAATACACTTGTAACATCTGCCACATTTATACAATGTGTCAAGTTTAATATAGCTGTTCAATAAATATTGAATTAGATCCTGCACCAAAATCCATATTAAAAACCATTTAAAATTTACTTTGAATGAGTTTCAATGGGAAAACACACCATTCTCACAATGCTGCCTTTTTCTACATGGAAAAAGAAGCAACCGGTCCACTTTAAAATAAAATAAACACACTGCCCAAGCATGACCATTCATTTGAAAAAAAATAACATACCCAGAAACAAAGTTAAAATAAAAGTTAGGAATTTTGGTGTGGATTTTTCATCCAGAAAAATCTACATAAAAAAAATATCAGAACAATATGAACAGGGTCACATATGGAGAAGATCTGCTTCAATCTGCATCAGACCTTGAGATTTCTTAAAAAAAACCTCATCCATACCCTGCCACTGTCCCACACAGGTTATAGCCACTGCCTGTAACACCTGAAGGCCAATTCTTGCTGTACAATACTTTAGCCTTCCTGGACTACCCACTCCCAAGATCCAGACATCATGATAAAAGCAATAGCCTTAATATTTATATATATTTTTCAAAGATGTTGAAACCTTCCTAATCAAAAATATATAAAATTGCAGCCAAAGAACAGAACAAAAAAAAGTGGACAGTACAGATATAGAAATCCTTATAAGCAGCAGTTCCAGTACTGCTAATGACATACAACACTGTGTTAAAGTTTTAGGCAGGTGGGGGGAAAATGCTGCACAATAAGGAGGTTTCAAAAAGTTTTTAAAGAGGACCTGTCACCCCCCCTGGTGCATGGCAAACTAAATGCAGCATGTCTGCTGCATTCAGGGAACAGGTCCCCCATGTCTCTAGCCCCCCTCCCTTTCCCCCAAGAAATACACATTAGAACGCTTACAGAGTCACCTGGGTGGTATCTGTATGATGGTGTGGTTTACACACACCAATTTATCTGTTCAATGTCTGAACAATCTCTGTTGCAGTGAAATCAGGGATACATTGTTCCATTTTGTGGCTGTGTACAACATGGACAATGTATCCATGATTTCACTGCAACCAGAGATTGGTTCAGACATTGAACAATAAATTGGTGTGTGTAAACCCACCATAAGAGATAAATGCCGCTGGTACAGTCCCCAACCTCCTTGTTTGTTCCTCTCCCTGTAGTCTCTGCCGCCACCTCCTGTTCTGCCTCCCTCTTCTCCTGCTTTGTCAATCACACTGCCGCACAGAGCGGTATTGCATGAAGTCAGCGTCAGAGCCCGCCCTGCTTCATAATTTATACAAACACCAGGGCAGGCTCTGCCGCTGACATCACGCAATGCCGCTGTGTGCGGCAGCATGACTGACAGAGCAGAAGAGGGCAGAACAGGAGGCGGCGGCAGAGACAGAGGAGGAGGAACAAACAAGGAGGCGGCTGGAGGACTGTACCAACGGCGACGATCTCTTATACCAATACCACCCAGGCGATCTCTTATCTGTAAGCTTTCTAAAGTGTATTTCTCAGGGTACAGGGGGGCTAGAGACGTGGGGACCCTTCCCTGAATACAGCAGAAATGCTGCATTTAGTTTGCCATGCACCGGGGGGGGTAAGAGGGGGAGGCGACAGGTCCTCTTTAACTTTATCAGTTAAAATGCGGCAATTAAGAGAATTTTAATCAAATATTTAGTGTGACCAATCTTTCCATCAAAATAACATCAATCCTTCTAAGAACTCGTACAAGTTTTTGAAGACATTCTGCATGGAGGTTTTTACAAACATCTTGGTGAAGTAACCACGGATCTGTGGATGAGGCTTGCACTGATCCTTCTTCTACAATCCCAGACTCAATGGTGAGATCAGGGTTCTGTGGGGCCAAATCATCTCTTCCAGGATTCTTTACTCTGGAGATAGCTCTAAAGGCTGCGTCACACGCTAGGATCTAGTTAATGATATCGGTGAAAGGTCATGGATTTCTGAAAGTTCCAACGATATCGTTAGTGCGTCCTTGCGTGTAAACAAACGATGTAGGATGAAAAAATCATTGGAATGGTAATCACAAAAATGGGATCCTGACCTCAAATCTATCGTTCGTGGTCCAATTAAGGAACGGTGAAGAAGCCACATCGTTCAGTGTGCGCAGGAACACTAAAGGGATTTTGAGTTCTGAATATTGAGAAATACAGGTAGATACTTAACCATCACGTAGAACCATCAGGAAGCATCTGATTGGCTGTATGTTTAGGGTGGTTGTTCTGCACAGAATAAATTTGGAGCCAATGTCATTAAGTTCTTTATCAAAGAACAAGGAGTCCTGCAAGAGATGATCCAGCCCCCACAGAGCCCCAATCTCAACATCAGGGGCTGTTTGGGATTACAGTACATGAAGAGTTGGAAGGATTTGCACAAGCCTCATACACAAGACCTGTGGTTAGTTCACCAAGATATTTGGAATAACCCCTCTAAGTTTCTTCAAAAACTAAGCACCAAGAAGAACTGATGATCAGTGATGAGCGAGTTGTAAGATATTCGGGTTCAGATAGCTCTAACACAATACTTTAAACTGATTTCAGTTTTCGGATTCTAGCGAGTTCCCCACTGACTTGTACTGGATTTGTTACTCACACAAAGTATTCGGTTAGAGCTATCCAAACCTGAGTATCTTACTACTCGCTCATCATTACTGATTATGCTTTGATGGTAAAGATCTGCTACAACCACTATGGATTTACTTTAGATTTCTCTTGTTCATCTACTTTGCATTTTGTTGACTGATTAAAAAAAAAAAAAGTTTTAATTTCCAAAACCATTCTCTCCAGTATGTTTTCCTCACCCATGTAAAGCCTGCATAGCCTGGTACATTTAATGCCCACTCTTTATATTTTTTTTCTCCACTGATTCACATTAAAAAAATCTTTGCCTTTCTTATATTGTTTGGAGCGCCAAATCCCATATTTTTCACAAATACGAGGTAAGTGATCATTTTTCACATCTCATATCGCCAATGTGCATATTCCATTAGAAGCCACAGCTGTAACCTGAGCTGGACACAAATTCATGCTGCTGGCGTCCCCCGAATGAGTACAAGGAATCACCCCATTGACATGTAAAATCTGACATTATTTGAGGATTTCAGAAGTAAGGCCACGTCCAATTCCTAATACATAGAAGAAGCTATACAGCCACTCCACTGCACCACTGGAAATGATGGAAAAATTGTGAGGCACTTCCACCGATTGACACATGAACAGGCTCTTCACGTTTGCTGCCCCCATTCTACAAGAGTTATTCAATAGTAGATTTAGTATAGCTCCTGAAATCTGGGACCACCACAGAATCTGCATTTATGATATAGTTTTACATGTACACAAGCACTCAGTGCTTAATATAACGCTCATTTGACCTCAGCACCATTTCCGCATACACTTGAGCTCCGTAGCTTTACACATAGCCGGTCCATAGAGCAAACAAGGCAGCGAAGGGAATGCAAGACAATCTTGCAGAAATTGACATCTGAATCACATTTGGTAACTTCATTGCATAAGTCGGCCTTTGCCCTTGGCTGGACACTTGTGATGGATGCGTGTGTTTTTTTCAATTTTCTTCCTCTATTAGTCTAAGTGCATCAGCTTACTGTGGGCCATACGCCCCTGCGGCCATGAGGAGGTTTCGCCTCGTGAAATGAAGATGGATAACAGGGCTGGATTTTGTCATATAAGAACCAAGTAATAAGTCTTGGGAATTTTCATGCAAGTTCAAGTGACCTGTAGCGCTTGTAAAGTCATCAGTTTCTAAATCTTCAAAAGCCTTTACTGCATCCCATAAACAAACTGTGTTGTCCATCGAACCTATGATCAATAGAAAAAGTAAAAATGAGCAAAAAAAAGTGAATCAGTGAACAGAATCAGAATTATGTTCTTGTGGGAAGGTCGGGGCACCGATCACTATTAACCTAGATATGTGGTGAAGCAGCGTAGGCTGCAGCCAAGCCGGGGTGTACTTAACTTGTAATATGCATGTTTCAGGTTATTTTGAAAAAGGAAAAAGGCACTCATCCGGTTGTAGTTTATCACCTGTAGGACAGCTTTATTCCACTTTAAAGTGCAGGGGAGGGGGTTGAGGAGGTGCCGACGGCACAGTTTCGGATCAGATGAACCTTCGGCTGGTCCTAGCTAGGACCAGCCTAAGGATCATCTGATCCGAAACGATGCCGTCGTCCGCACCTCCTCTACCCCCTCCCCTGCACTTTAAAGTGGAATAAAGCTGTCCTACAGGTGATAAACTACAACCGGATGAGTGCCTTTTTCCTTTTCAAGATAAGCAAGAATCAGAATTATATACCATAGGGAATGATATGAAAGGATTCCACTTTACTTCACCGAGTAAAATTCTTATTACATTTAAATTTCTACAGATTTTGATTACAAAATAAATTACACTTTGTTGCAGACTTTCTGGCTAAAAACCTGCAAACGTATCTGGTCATATACACAGCATCAATATAGATTCAGCAAAAGCCCCCATAGAAGTCTGAACTATAGGTCATATAGGTGTTTATACAGACAATGGAGTGAAAGGGTTAAAACCACTGCCGTTGCAAGAGGATTGAAGAGAAATCCTGGGAAAGCAACTTATTTTAAGCGTTTCGGAGTGGACACACTAAGAAAAATCACATAAATGGAGTATCCACTCCCAAACGTGTCGAAGAAAGCCCTTTACCAGTATTTTGCTTCCATCGTCTTGCAGCAGCAGTTTTAACCCTTTCACTCCATTGTCTGCATTTCCACAGTGTTGGCGCTCCTGCAACAAGTTTTCATTTTCAGACCCTCACCTTACTCCACAGATAATAGGAGAGACAAGAACAATCGTGTCTGAGGTGCTATTGAGATGAGTCTATGAAATGCGTTATGGGGCAATATGTGAGAGCAGCACAGAACAGGATCCACGCTCCACAGACAAAAAAAAATGCAAAGCTTTTATGTAGCAAACACAATTTAGCAGAAAATGTAACATTTTGTGAGCCTGTATACTCAGACCCATCGGCAAAGTAATTAACAGCTGGATGAGGTGTAGACAGCAGCCTGTTAATCGCTTATAAATGTGTGTAGTGTATGTTTGGTTACTCCATGGTCCAAATGAGAGTGACTCCTGCAGTGTAATGAATGACTGAAAAAGGTCTGTGTCTTCACAGAAGTGTAAGGGTAAGTGCACATCAGTCGTTTCTGCATCTTTGCAGAACGACCGGGAACCGGTGGAGATTAATGAGTGCAGAAAACTCAGTTTCTGCTAGTGTCCCTGGTTTTGTTAGCGTTTTGCTAACGATTTGCGATCGGGTTACTAGCGGTCGTACAGCGTGTTCTTGGCGATTTCCCCGGCGTGTTCCTTAGCGATTTCCAGACTGGTCTTTGCTGCACTTGTTCAGCTGGAACCGCTGGAAAAACGCTGAAAAGAAGTCGCTTGCTCTATCTTTGAGAACCGGTCGGAAACCGGTGAATAAACTGAAATCGTCAAGACGAAAATCGTTGTAATGTACACAGCGTTTTCTAAACTCCATTGAGTAGCATGTTAATCCTACCGGTGGGTAGGATTAACATAAATTAACATAAAACTCAGCGGGAACCGCCGACGGAAACCGGTCAAAACCAGCCCACAAAACGACTGATGTGCACATACCCGAATACCGATCAGTGTGTGGTGTGGGTTAAGTATCTTAAATTAGCCAGACATGTTCTGTTTGTTTAACTTATTATAAGTCATTGTTTCTGCCAGACTCCTCAGATCTTCCATTGTAATAGGTTGTGTATTGCTAATTTAATGTAAATTTCCTCAGCCACCTTTCTCTTATTTTGTGGATAGCAGACTAAACGTAAAAAGCCTCAGCCCCTTTTTGTCCACATAATTTAAATGAACATCGAAATTCATCTATTAAGAGCAGCTTTGTACAACCGATCCTTGAAGAACACAATATGAGGTGTAGGCTCAGGTTATAAAAAGGACTTGTTTCCATTCACCTGGTATTCAGCCCCAACTGGAGCTTCACATCGCGTCTTCATATGCTAGATGGCTTCAATCTAGGGGCTGTGGTCTCGGTTTAAGACCATAACCTCAGCCTAGGATTTTCGATTGCCCTCAGGAAATTCAAAAAACAAAAAAAAATAACCTATCATCTAAGGATGCTTTCACACTAGCATTTCAGATGCCAGAACTGATAGACTGTCGGTGCTGCTTTTTTATGCACATCCATGCAAATGTATGTATTGTTTGGGCGCATCAAGATGCATGCGCTTATTTCATGCAGCCTCAGGCGCCCAAAAAGCGCAGCAGGTTGTGTCCCACAAACACATAAAAAAAGCAGCAGCACGCAAACGCATGCACCCTGCGTCCTCATGTTAAACAGAGATGCAAGGGACATCCGTAGGCTTGCACACTGAGATGCGTGCCGACGCAACGGACCAAACCGCCAGTGTGAAACTGGCCTAAGAATTGAAAAAGTCAACATACCTGATGCCAAAACCTCTCCATCCCGACTAAATTTAAGTGCATAGATTGTGTTTGTGTGACCCTTTAACTCTCCAACCATCAGTCCATGGCCAATGTCCCAAAGCAAGACTCTGGCATCTGTTCCCCCCGCTGGCTAGAAACTTTCCATTCGGAGTAAAGGTCAAAGAGTGAATTGGTCCCTGCAGAAAAATACAAATTGCATATAAATAAGCATTTAAAGTTCTCATAAATATTAATGATCACGTCTCATGATCCAACATTTTACAGTATTTTCCATTTTTATTTGGTATTCAGTCTAAATATGACCAAATTCTGGAGGTGGCCAGATACATTTTGCTGTGGTGTAACTTTACCTTGTGTCCAGTAAAGATCCGTACACAGTTCCCATTGAGTACATCCCACATTCGGACTGTCCTGTCCGTAGAGCCAGTGGCTATGTAGTTAGCGTTTGGATGGAAACGAGTACTTATGACATCTGCCAGATGGCCAGCAAATATACGAAGTGGCTGATAGTGGTCAGTGGCCCATAAGCTAGAAATATCAGCAAAGGTTATGTGTTTAGATATATTAGAGGTGTAATTCAGTCACAAGTTAAATACAGGTGTGAAGAAGAAAAGACATTTTTAAATCTCTGCATAAAATTTTGGCACTACATGATCAATTTGAATTTAATGAATAAATTTATGGTGGCACCAGAGGTGGAATAAACATCACAATTTCAATGATATACACTGATCAGATGTAACATTAAAGCTATCCAACATATTGTGTAGGTTCCCATTATGACCTTCAAAATGTTCTGACCCATTAAGTCATACACTTCACTAGAGCTCTGCCACCAAGACAACCGGTCAGCGGTTTCACGCTACCTGAAAAAGAGCCGTGCTGGACAATTGTAGCCTGAAATAGAACGCTTAAGAATATCAAAAAAGATAGAAAATAGTCTTGCTATGACTCGAGTTGGCTTCTGCCAGTGCTGGGAGATAGCAGCCATTGATGGAGCCTGACATGTCTCATCTCTGGCTATGGTCCCCAGTCGGACCTTCCATTGCTCTAGTGAAAAAATACTGAGTAAAATCCAGATATGAATCATAACGTCAGTGGTTTGGGCAACTTGGATCAACAGAGATCTCCTCTAACTTATCAGTTATGAGGTGCGGTCTACTGATCACACTTGTTTTCCAATATATGCTAAAGATCAAAATGAGATGTGGGGATCAGGGGCCAAATCAACATTGACATGTTTCTAAATCATCTGTGCATTGTAGCAGCGGCATTAGGGAATCCCGTTGACATTTGTGGTACAGATCGCCTCTGATGTCTGACCACATAGGCTAGCCTTTTCTCCTTAAGTACATAAAAGTCATTGTCACTCATGGACAGGTAAAGGACCTAATAAAAGTTTTTCAAATTAGTGACCATGATCTTCTGGCTGATAGGCAAAGATTTTAATGATCTTTTTTTTTTAATCAAATATTGTTTATTGCATAGTAAAATTCAACTGTACAAAATACACAAACAGGCCTGAATAATTTTCGTTTTATCCCATACCTCCAAATCCCCCACCCTCCTCCCGCTGTCTACCCCACCCACTTCCCCCCTCCCCCCCCATAGATAGCCACTATACATGCAATTCAAAACATATGTACAATCCTCAACATATCTCCAGCTAAAATAGAGCACATCACAGAGATAACAGCATATGTTAGTTATTGACCTTCCATCAAGGCTTAATAGCTGACCCACTCATCATCACATGACACTCCCCACCCTTCTGTAGGCACATCCTAACGTCCACTCAGCCAGGGTCCCCAAAGTCGGTCGAACATCTGTTCTGCGTTACGCCTTTTATATATCCGTTCCTCCAATTTAATAATATATTCCACTCCCCTTACATATTCTGCCCGCGAGGAGGCTCAGTCCCGATCCAATGCCTAGCTATGAGTTTTCGTGCAATAAACAGTAGTCTAGCCACTGCCACCTTACAAACATTCAACACCTTAATGAGTTCCACATATCCCAACACGCACACAAGAGGCTCCCTAGGCACCACACAATTATACCTACCCTCTATCAGGGTGATCACTGTCATCCAGAATGCCTGCAGACTAGGACAACTCCACATCATATGCAGGAGACCAGCATCCCCACCATGACACCTCGGACACTCCGCCGACTCACGTATTCCAATACTGAACAGAAAAGCAGGAGTCCTATACACTCTGTGGACAAGGTACAGCTGCGACAACCTCCCAGGTTCACTTAGTGACAATTTGGGGCCCATATTCTAATATTGTCTCCCACACATCATTTTCCATCTCTCCCAACTCAGTTTCCCATTTGTCGCGTGCCTTTATGGGATGATCCAGCAGCGCTTGTGTGCAACAGATCTCTATACAATGTTGATATAACACCTCTTGTACTCCCACTCATGCAAATACCATCCAACACTACATCCACTTGCAACCGGAGATCAGTCGATTTAACCTGCTACGTAAAGGCGTGGCGAACCCTGTAGTACAGGAATCTGTCAGTATCCAACAATCGGAAACTCATCCCGCAAATCCTCAAATATCCTCAACTTGCCATGCGTCACGATCTGAGCCACACAGCATATACCTCTCCTCCTCCACCTCTTCTGATCACCTAGTTTGTAGAATTCCCTTAAGTTGACATTCAGCCATAGGGGGGTGTACCTCAATACCCCCGTAATTCCCCTCACTTTCTTGACCCTGTTCCAGATTTTATGAGCCAAGCACAGGGTAGGAAACTGTCCCCCAAACCTCCCGAAATCTCCGGCTTCCAGGCCCCCCACTAGCGTCCCTGAAGGGATAAGGCCCTCTAGAATCCTCTGAACAGAAGTCCCCGTACCCCTGTCTACCCAACCCCTAAAGTGCTGACTCTGGGCGGCCAAAAAGTAAACCCACGGGTCCGGCATGGCAAGTCCCCCCTCATCCTTCGGTCTCTGTAGCGATTCTAGTTTCAACCTAGGTTGTCCCGAGCCCCATGCCAGCTTCCTGAGCACCGACCTCAGCTGCTGAAACACCCCCTGCTGCACCCAGACAGGTGAATTGTGGAGCACATATAAAAGCTTCGGCATAAGTACCATTTTGGCCAAATTAATTCTGCCCACCACCGAGAGGCGCAGGCCGCACCACGTCTGCACCTTGTCCCGCAGAACCTCCAGCAAGGGCACAACATTTCATCTGATATAATCCGTAACTGGCAAGGACACCTGAATCCCCAGATACTTAAACCTATCCACCACCTTCAGCTCCGCACCTCCTCCATTGCCTATGCCTACCTCCCCATCTCCATCTACCTTCATAAGACAGGACTTGTCCCAGTTAATCCTAAGGCCCGACATTCCCCCAAAGTCCTCTATTACTCTAACCGCCTGTCTAAGGGACTCCTTCGGTCCTGCAGGAATAACAACACGTCATCTGCATACAGGGCCACTTTTTCCTCCACCTGGCCAAATTTAAATCCGTGTATGTCCACTGCACGCCGTATATACGCTGCCAAGGGCTCTATGGCTATGGCAAAGAGCAAGGGCGATAAAGGACACCCTTGACGTGTTCCCCTGAACAAACTAAACCTGTCTGACTGCCGGCCATTCACTCTCACGCTTGCCACAGGGTCCTTGTATAACAATTTCACCCAAGAGACAAACCGCGTGTCAAAGCCCATGCCGTCCAACACCAGCCATAAATAGTCCCATTCCACGCTATCAAACGCCTTTTGGGCATCGAGAGAAACCACTACCCTACTCCCGCCATTATCAGCTGGAGCTGCATGTTCAGAAACAGACGTCTCAAATTAACCGCTGTGGATTTGTGTGGCATAAAGCCCGACTGGTCAGGATGGATCACATCACCCAACCTGCGTGCCAACACTTTGGCTAGTAGTTTCAAGTCGACTGAGAGCAATGAAATGGGTCTATATGATTCAGGCCTAGTCCTATCCTTGCCGTCCTTTGGTAAAACCACCACCACCGCCTCCCTCATTGACTTCGGCAGAGCGCCCGTCAAGGAAGCTTCCTGGAAGACTGTCAGCAATCTGGGGAACAGTACGTCCTTTTTTTTTTTTTTTAAATCAGATATATTTTATTAATAAAAAACACAATCAACAAAGTATTCATACAGAACATACATATTTTCCATATATATCTGGTCCCGGTCCTCCCCCCACCCCCTCCCTCCCTTCTTTTTTGAAACAAAAAAAGTATTATGCATACTTAAGAAAATGTAAAACATATAACTGTAAGACTGTAATTGTCCATTTTTTATAGTATAAAGAAATCCCTTTCCCTCACCTCCCACCCCCTTTTACAGACAGCAACATTTTGTATTTCTGAACAATATTTGTGAGATATAGTCGATAATTACCTTAAATATCTGATGGCCCTTTGCACACCATTAGACCCTTCTTTGCCGGAATATCCGTTCCAATCTCATCCCTCACACCTTCCACGCTGCCCACAAGTTATCACATAATTTAGCATTTTTACGTTTATGGTAAATTTTTTCCTCCATCCGCACCACATAGTCTACTTGACGTATATATTCCTGTTTAGTAGGAGGCTCCATTCTTACCCAATATCTAGCTATGACTTTCCTAGCAGCATACAAGAGTCTGGCAATTGCCAGTTTCGTAATATCAGTGCCCACCACCTCCTCCACATATCCCAACAGGCAGACCACCGGATCCCTAGGGATTACACACTGATAGCGATTCCCAATGATGGTAGCCACCTCAGACCAGAACCCTATAATATGCGGACACCCCCACATGATGTGTAGAATACCAGCGGCTTCAGCTCCACATCTCGTACATTCCGATGTCTCCCGCACCCCTATTTTATACAAGAAATCTGGTGATCTGTATGCCCTATGTACCAGGAATAGTTGGGACATTCTAGCCGGTTCATTTAATGATAGTTTGGGGATATATTCTAAGATGGACTCCCATTTGTCATCCTCTATATTACCAACATCTGCCTCCCATCTTTCCTTAGCCACAACCGGGTATTTCAGCAGAAAGGTGTGAAGCAGAGCGGCATAGATTTCTGAGATAACCCCTTTAGTACGCCCCTCTTTGCAAATGTAGTCGATAATAATATCCTTCTGGACGACCATGGTCCCCTTTTTCCTCTGTTGAAGGAATGCGTGTTTAACTTGTACATACTGGTAGCTATGTTTGTCTGACAAGTGAAATTCCTCCTTCAACATTGCTAGAGTTTTGAGGTTTTGCTCATTCATCAGTTGATAGACAAACTGCACTCCCTTTGTCTTCCAATCTTTTAGGTCACCCATCCTATAAAATTCACCCAGATGTTCATTATCCCATATCGGAGTGTACATTGTCAGGCCCGTCAATCCTCTAACTTTCTTCACTTTCATCCATACTTTATAGATTAATTCACATGTCGGGTATTTTTTACCCATCCGTCTAAACAACCCTGACTCTAAGCCTGTTACCAAAGGGAGTGTTTTAAGATGCCGTTCCAAGACTTCCTGAATTGTTCCTTTATTGCCCTTTGTGACCACCCTCTAATATGTTGGGACTGTGCCGCTAAAAAATATATCCATGAATTTGGTAATGCCAAACCTCCTTCCTCCTTTGGCCTTTGAAGGGTCTCCAGTTTGATCCTTGGCTGTCCCCCACCCCACACCAATTCCCTAAAGATAGCATTGACACGTTGGAATATCGGCTGAGGAATCCACACCGGGGAATTATGTAGTGCATATAACAGTTTGGGCATGAGCACCATTTTAAGTAAGTTGGTACGTCCCACCACCGAGAGGCGCATTTTACTCCACGTAGACGCTTTATCCTTTAATTTCCCGAGTATCGGGTTTATGTTTAATTGCAAATATTCCCTCACTGGTAATGCTATGTTGATCCCAAGATATTTGAATTCCTTCACCAATCTGAGTTGCGTACGTTCTACCTGCTCCACATCAGAACCATCTAGGGTATCTACTCCCATTATGTGAGATTTGTCCCAGTTAATTTGCAATCCAGATAGTAAACCGAATCTATTAATTATATCCATCGCACCCTGCAATGACTCCTGAGGGTCTTGTAAAAACAAGAGAATATCATCAGCGTATAACGCCACCTTTTCTTCCACCACACCATATCTAAACCCCTTCACCGCCCCCGACCGCCTCAGCACAGCAGCTAACGGTTCTATGGCCATGGCGAACAGCAGCGGAGAAAGGGGACAACCCTGCCTCGTTCCCCTATACATGTTGAATATATCTGAACGCTCCCCATTAACTCTCAGTCTAGCCACTGGATGTTTGTATAATAATTTCAGCCATGCCATAAAGACCGGACCCAATCCCATCAAGTGGAGGACTCGCCAGAGATAGTTCCACTCCACACTATCAAAGGCCTTTCGTGTGTCCAAAGAGACCACTACCCTGTGTCCAATATTATCGGCAGTCATCTGCATATTAAAAAATAGACGTCTCAGATTAATTGCCGTCGACCTATCCGGCATAAAACCGGACTGATCCGGATGGATCACACCAGATACCACCCGGCTCAGCCGGGTAGACAATACTTTGGCTAATATTTTAACATCTGCCGGGAGTAGGGAAATGGGTCTGTATGAATCTGGTCGTGTCCGATCCTTATCTGGCTTTGGCAGAACCACCACAGTAGCTTCTCTCATTGAAGCTGGTAATTCTCCCTTTTCCAGAGCCGCTGAGAATACGTCTTTCAATTTGGTAGTAATGTCTCTCTAAGGTGCTTATAAAACTCTGTTGGGAACCCATCTGCCCCTGGGGCTTTGTTATTTGCCATGGATGACAAGGCCTCTTCCATTTCTTCTATTGTTAGGGGACCCTCCAAACTATTACTTTCCTCTTCACTCAGCTTGGGTAATTGAACCCCCTGTAAGAATTGATCTATATCCCTATCAGCAATTCTTACTTTAGAAGTATATAAGTCCTCAACAGTACGTCCTTAAGTGCTTTATAGACTTCCACCGGGAGACCATCCGCCCCAGGGGCCCTGTCATTTGCCATTGACGCCAACGCCTCCTCAAGTTCTTCTATTGTTAATGATGCACCCATCCTATCACCACACTCCATCCCCACTCGCGGCAACCCAGCTCCTTCAATATAGTCCTCCAACACATGACGTGGAACCTCCAACCCGGAGGAATATAATTTCCTATAGAAGCACTTAAACTCATCAAGATACCTTCTGTGTCGTCCGCCACCCCGCCATCCTCTCTAGCAAGTTTGTACACAAATGAAGGTTCCCTCTGAGCCACCGCTACCACAGACAATAAGTGCCCCACCTTTTCCCCATCTTCAAAAAAGGATGCCCTGTGGAATTCCTGTCTCCTTTCCGTTGCCCGGGTATAAAGATCATCCACTACCCTCTGCTTGTCTCGGATACGAGCCTGCGCAAAGATTTTAATGATCTAGAGAAACTTGTTGTACGCACACACTTAAAAGGGAACCTGTCAACACACACACACCCCTTAGGGCCTATGAAGGTCAAAGAGCCACAACCGCAATAAGAGCAATAAGGCTGCATTCTGTGAAGGTGGTGCTTGTGTCTATTATCCCCAGGTACTCTGAAGTAAGGGGATTTTTGTGTATACTCACCGTACAATTATTTTCTCTGAGCCTCTAATTTGGGGACAGAGAACCATGGGTGTTATGCTGCAGTTCACTAGGAGGCGACACTAAGTAGAATCTGAACAAAAGCAGTAACTCTCCCCTGCAGTATACACCCCCCTGGCTTGCACAAGCCGAACCAGTTCAGTGACCAAAGCAGTAGGCGAGGAGTAAGCATAGGCCTGTAAGAAGGCAACCCATTAAAGGGAACCAACCACCTCAGATCACCCTAATACACAGTTAGTACATGTACCTGCACCCTAAGGATACCTTTCCAGCACTGTTTTTGTGTAAAATCTTGCATTAGTATAACTGATATAAAGAGTTTATAAACTTACTAGCCTGGTGACTTCTGGGCGTATCCCTCCTTCTGTTATACTTCAGGGCTGTGCATTGCATGACTGTGCTCCCCCTCCCTCCGTGCCTGCTGCCCTGCCCTGATGGGTGTGATCGTTATCTCCACTGCACAGAGGGAGGGGGAGCACAGCCATGCAATGAATGCACAGCCCTGAAGTATAACAGAAGGAGGGATACGCCCAGAAGTCACCAGGCTAGTAAGTTTATAAAGTCTGTATATCAGTTATACTAATGCAAGATTTTACACAAAAACAGTGCTGGAAAGGTATCCTTAGGGTGCAGGGACATGTACTAACTGTGTATTAGGGTGATCTGAGGTGGTTGGTTCCCTTTAAAGAACTCAAAGAACTAAAGAAAATCAAACGGCGCAGGACAGGCAACACAAAAATCCCTTTTTCTCAATCGCCTCATTGGGGGACAAAGGACCATGCGACGTCCTAAAGCAGTCCCTGGGTGGGAACATAGAAAAACATAGAACAAAGATCAATAGCCTTTTCCAAGACATACATTCTCAAGATGAGCTACCGCCACCTGCAAGATACGCCTACCCAGACTCGCATCTGCTGAAGACTATGGACATAGTGTTTTGCAAAAGTGTGCAAGCTGGACCAGGTGGCAGCTTTTCACACCTGCTTGGGAATGCCTGGTGTCAAATGGCCATGGATGCTCCTACTGCACGTGTCGAGTGCGCACTTAACCCAACTGGAATGGGCATGTTCCGTAATTGATACGCTTCCCAAATTGTTGATATAATCCATCTGGCTAATGTGGCCTTGGATGCTGCCATGCCCATCCGGTGACCCTCCGGGAGAACGAAGAGAGAATCAGACTTCCAGAAGGGTGCTGTTCTAGAGACATAGTACCTAATAGCTCTAACCAGATCCAGTGTGTGTACAGCCTTTCCCACACGGTGCACCAGCGCCGGGCAAAATGAGGGGAGAGAAATCTCATTCAGGTGGAAGAAACCACTTTTGGGAGGAATGTTTGTACTGGCCGGAGCACAACCTTGTCCTAATGGAAAACCAGGATGGGCGCCCTGCAAGACAGGGCTGGCAACTCAGACATGATGTATAGAGGTTATTGCCATGAGAAAAGCAAGCTTCTAGGACAAGAGAGAATGGGAGACCTCCTTGAGGGGCTCAAAGGGGGGAGTCTCTGAGGGACATCTAGGACAAGATTTAGGTCCCATGCTACTAAAACTCGTGGCAAAAATTATTGAATCATCTGCCTCTGAGGATGTCCAGTTTTTTTTTTTTTTTTTTTTTTTTTTTTCTTCTTTCTACAAAATTAAAGATCACAGACATGTCACAAAAAATGTGCTAACCAGTAATTTACTTTTGTAGACCAAGCATGGGGAAAAATTATGGAATCACTCAATTCTGAGGAAAAAATTATGGAAACACCCTGTAAGTTTCCATTCCCAAAACACCTGCATCAAATAAGATCTGCTCGTTAGTCTGCATCTAAAAAGGAGTGGTCACACCTTGGAGAGCTGTTGCACCAAGTGGACTGACATGAATCATGGCTCCAACATGAGATGTCAATTGAAAAAAATGGAGAGGATTATCAAACTCTTAAAAGAGGGTAAATCAACACGCTATGTTGCAAAAGATGCTGGTTGTTCACAGTCCGCTATGTCTAAAATCTGGTCCAAATACAGACAACATGGGAAGGTTGTTAAAGGGAAAAACATACTGGTAGACCAAGGAAGACATCAAAGCATCAAGACCGGAAACTTAAAGCAATATGTCTCCAAAACAGGAAATGCACAACAAAACAAATGAGGAGTGAATGGGAGGAAACTGGAGTCAATGTCTGTGACCGAACTGTAAGAAACCGCCTAAAGGAAATGGGATTTACATACAGAAAAGCTAAACAAGCACCATCATTAACACCTAAAAAGGAAAAAAACAAAGTTACAATGGGCTAAGGAAAAGCAATCGTGGACTGTGGATGACTGGATGAAAGTCATATTCAGTGAGGAATCGCAAATCTGCATTGGACAAGGTGATTATGCAGGAACTTTTGTTTGGTGTCGTTCCAATGAGATTTATAAAGATGACTGCCTGAAAAGAACATGCAAGTTTCCACAGTCATTGATGATATGGAGCTGTATGTCAGGTAAAGGCACTGGGGATATGGCTGTCATTACATCTTCAATAAATGTCCAAGTTTACATTGATATTTTGTACACTTCTTATCCCATCAATTGAAAGGATGTTTGGAGATGATGAAATCAATCATCAAGATAATGCATCCTGCCATAGAGAAAAAACTGAAACATTCCTTGAAAGAAGACAGATAAGATCAATGTCATGGCCTGCAAACAGTCCAGATCTCAATCCAATTGAAAATCTTTGGTGGAAGTTGAAGAAAACTGTCCATGACAAGGCTCCAACCTGAAAAGCTGATCTGGCAACAGCAGAGAAAGTTGGAGCCAGATTGATAAGTACTTCAAGGCAGAGAGTTGCCATTTTAAATTACCGTATATACTCGCGTATAAGCCGAGTTTTTCAGCCCAAAAATTGGGCTGAAAAGTACCCCACTCGGCTTATACGCGAGTCATACGGCAGGACCGGCAGCCCCCGTTATCCAGGGCCCCCCAGCCTGACTCCGGTCACCTGTAAAGGAAAATATACTTATCACTGTCCCGCTGCCGTCCGTGCCCGCATCTGCCGACATCCGATCCTCCATCTTCATGCGTCTTCTTCCTGTTTCCTGTGTTAGTCGCAGCAATGACGTCATTGCCGGCGCCGAACACAGGAAACAGGAAGAAGCAGCATGAAGATGGAGGATCGCGGATGTCGGCAGATGCGGGCGCGGACGGCAGCCGGACAGTGATAAGTATATTTTCCTTTACAGGTGACCGGAGTCAGGCTGGGGGGGCCCTGGATTACGGGGGCTGCTGTATACTACCGCTGGGGCTGCAATATACTACCACTGGGACTGTATACACCACTGGGGCTGCAATATACTACCACTGGGGCTGTATACTACCGCTGGGGCTGCAATATACTACTACTGGGGCTGCAATATACTACCACTGGGGCTGCAATATACTACCACTGGGGCTGTATACTACCGCTGGGGCTGTATACACCACTGGGGCTGTATACACCACTGGGGCTGTATACACCACTGGGGCTGCAATATACTACCACTGGGGCTGTATATACTACTGGGGCTGCCTGTATACTACCACTGGGGCTGTATATACTACTGGGGCTGCCTGTATACTACCACTGGGGCTGTATATACTACTGGGGCTGCCTGTATACTACCACTGTGGCTGTATATACTACTGGGGCTGCCTGTATATTACCACTGGGGCTGTATATACTACTGGGGCTGCCTGTATACTACTGGGGCTCCTGTATACTACCACTGGGGCTCCTATATACTACCACTGGGGCTGCTATATACTACCACTGGGGCTGCTATATACTACCACTGGGGAGGCCTGTATACCACTGGGGGGGGCCTGTATACCACACTGCTGGGGGCTGTATACCTGTGCTGAGGTCCACCCTCAGCTTATACACGAGTCAATAGGTTTTTCCAGATTTTTGGGGCAAAAGTAGGGGGGGGTCGGCTTATACACGGGTCGGCTTATACACGAGTATATACGGTACTTTAGTTTTGTGCCACGTCTGTGATCTGCTTTTTTTCTACAAAATTAAACAACTGAATAGACATCCTCCGAGCCAGGTCATTCCATAATTTTTGCCAGGGGTTGTAGCGGCCTCCTTTAAGGGGGAACCAGAAGGGACACCCCTTGAATGAAGGTTCTGCCCTGAGGTTTAACAGCAAGACGTCGCTGGAAAAGAACAGTGCAGAAATTTGACCTTTGAGGAAAATGGATGCCCAGCTTCCAGGCCAGACTGAAGGAAGCCTCGAATCACAGGGAGGGAAAATACCAGAGGAGAGTGGTCTCGAGCTTTACACCAAAAGAAGAAAGCCCTCCATGTGCGATAGTAAATGTGAGCCGAGGCAGGTTTCCTAGCGCTGATCATAGTTTTGATGACGTCTGAAGAGAAATCAGCCTGGCTTAGAACCCAGGTCTCAGCCATGCCGTCAAACTCAGGGCCATCGAATGTTGGTGGCATATTGGGGCCCCAAGTGAGGAGGTCCGGAAAGAGCCAGGGTGTGTCAGCGACAAGCCGCACTAGGTCGGCGTACCAGGAGCGCATGGGCCAATCTGGTGCCACTAAAATGACGGGGACGCCCTCTGCCTGGATTTTCCTCACCACTCTGGGTATTCGAGGCAGAGGGGGAAAGTCATAGGCCAGGCAAAACTGAGTCCAAGGTTAGACAAGTGCATCTGTTCCCACCAACAGCTTGGACTAGTGCGTCCGCTCTCACAGACAGCAGATCATAGGACCGAGCCATGAATGTGGGCACCTTGGCATTCATTTGTGAAGCCATGAGATCCATGTCCGGAGTCCACCAAGCGATGATATATCTACTGTAGAGACGACTCCCCTGATGCAATGGCCTCACGGCTGAGGAAATCCGCCGCCCAGCTGTCGACACCCGGAATGTTCACTGCTGAGAGCACTGACCGGGTTGATTCAGCCCAGCAGAGAATGGGTTCCACCACGCACATGGCGTTCCGGCTGCGGGTGTCTCCCTGATGATTGACATATGCCACTGCTGTGGCATTGTCCGGCTGGATACGAATATGGCAATCTGCCAGAAGATGATGAAAAGTCCATAAAGCCAAAAATATGGCCCGAATCTCCAGAAGGTTGATGGGCAGAGTGGAGTCCCAAAAAGACTACCGACATTGCGCTGTATGGCGGTGGTAAACCACTTCCCAACCTATCAGGCTGGAATTGGTGTTGAGTACTGCTCAGTGAGCAGGAAGGAAGGACCTCCCCTGCAAGAGGGAAGCCATTCGCAGCCACCAGCGAAGGGCCTGCTTGACCTTGAAAGGCAGGCGAAGGATCCTGTCTAAGGTAAACAGGTTGCTGTCCCACGCTGATAGAAGGGCCATCTGCAGGGGCCTGAGGCGCAGCTGGGCAAAAGGGACCGCGCCTCCATTGCCGCAACCATCCTGCCTAGGACTCTCATCCCCAGGCGGATGGAGTGAAATGAAGGGTGAAGAACTCTGACTCCCTGACGCAGAGCACGGGACTTGTCTTGAGGGAGAAGAACCAACCCGCAGGAGGTATCGAAAACCATACACAGGAAGGTAATCTTCTGATCCGGAACTGCGGAGAACTTGGCCAGATTGACTAGCCACCCCTAGTCGAGAGTGTCCACAGTAATATGAACGCTCTCTTCTCAGTCTGCAAAGGAAGGGGGCTTTGATCAGGAGGTCATCCAGAAAGGACAGAACGACTACGCCCCGAGAGTGAAGAACTGTCATAACGGCCACCATGACTTTGGTGAAAACCCAGGGGGCAGTGGCGAGCCCGAACGGCAGTGTGACGGACTGAAAATGGTTATCGTGAATGGCAAAGAGCAGGTATTGTTGATGCACCTAAGAGATCAGAATGTGTTGATATGTATCTCGAATATCTCTCGAGGCCAGGAATTCTCCCTCCTCCATTGATGTAATGATGGAGCAGAGAGACTCCATGCGGAAATGGCGAAGACGAACAAATTTGGTCAGGTGCTTCAGGTCGAAGATGGGACGGACAAAACAGTCCTTCTTGAGAACTATGAAAAGGTTTGAATAGAAGCCCTTGAAGCGTTTGCCTTTCGGAACTGGGATGAGGACTCCCACCTTTAGCAGGGAGTCGATAGCCTTGAAAAACGTGCGAGCCTTTGATGGAGGCCGTGGTGGGCAGCGGATTGGAAAATGCAATTTGGTGTGTGGGAAACAAACTCGATGTTGTAGCTGGGAGACACCAGTTCCCTGACACACTTGTCTTCTGTGACGGCGAGCCAGATGTGACGAAATAAAGAAAGTCGGCCGCCTGCTAAAGGTGGTGTCTTCCGTGGCTGAGGGCGAGTCAAGATGGAGAACCTATGGGAGCCAGATCCCTTCAGTGTCACGTGCTCAGATGGCGCTGACATTGCTGGATGCTGCTGTGTATGTATGTGGTTTGTCTTTAAGAGCTGCATGGTTGATGGATGCGAAGGTCCTTGCCTCCTGTGGTGTGCTCCAGAACTGCAGTCACTAGTATGTTCAATTGTTGGTTCAGGAGTTAATGTGTGACTCACCTGAAATCCCCTCCCCTGGCTTTAAAATAGCCTTCTCTCCTCTTTCAGGTGCTGCTGATAGCTATGTGCTCTACGTCTGTGTGATGCTGTGCTGTGCTGATGCTTAGCTGCTGGGCTAAAGTCTTTCCTTGGGAGAAGCTGTCATTCCTGGCCTGTGAGTGGAGGTAGGGGCCCTCAGCCTAGGGATAATCAGGAGTTTTAGGGTACAGGGTGGCGGCTCGGAACTCCTCACCAGAGGTACCTTCGCGTTCAGGGCGAGCCTGGGACCCCAGCATCAGGGTAAGATTAGGCTCTCCTGACCCCCTTTTGCCCAATTCACCTACCTGTTACCTGATTCCCTTACCTCCCAAAGCATGACATTCGGTCTGGACTGTTTTGACCGAGACTGCCAGGCCATGTTTGGCTTTTGTGTGGACTGGGGGCCCCTGTCCCTGCGTGGGGAGCGGTTTGTATTTTTCGACGGGCAGGAGGTCGCCCAGCCGAAGGAATTCCGAAGGAGCTAAATCACATCTGCTGATGTCGCACAAAAGGGCGTCTTGGTTTATATTGGGGAAGAGAGGTACTCTTACCTCCGATGGCGTCTGAAATTACCGTATATACTCGTGTATAAGCCGACCCGTGTATAAGCCGACCCCCCTACTTTTGCCCCAAAAATCTGGAAAAACCTATTGACTCGTGTATAAGCCGAGGGTGGACCCCAGCACAGGTATACAGACCCCAGCAGTGTGGTATACAGGCCTCCCCAGTGGTAGTATACAGCAGCCCCAGTGGTAGTATACAGATTCCCCAGCAGCCCCAGTGGTAGTATACAGATTCCCCAGCAGCCCCAGTGGTAGTATACAGGAGCCCCAGCAGCCCCAGTGGTAGTATACAGGAGCCCCAGCAGCCCCAGTGGTAGTATACAGGAGCCCCAGCAGCCCCAGTGGTAGTATACAGGAGCCCCAGGAGCCCCAGTGGTAGTATACAGGAGCCCAGGAGCCCCAGTGGTAGTATACAGGAGCCCCAGCAGCCCCAGTGGTAGTATACAGGAGCCCCAGCAGCCCCAGTGGTAGTATACAGGAGCCCCAGCAGCCCCAGTGGTAGTATACAGGAGCCCCAGCAGCCCCAGTGGTAGTATACAGGAGCCCCAGCAGCCCCAGTGGTAGTATACAGGAGCCCCAGCAGCCCCAGTGGTAGTATACAGGAGCCCCAGTGGTAGTATACAGGAGCCCCAGTGGTAGTATACAGATTCCCCAGGAGCCCCAGTGGTAGTATACAGATTCCCCAGCAGCCCCAGTGGTAGTATACAGGAGCCCCAGCAGCCCCAGTGGTAGTATACAGGAGCCCCAGCAGCCCCAGTGGTAGTATACAGGAGCCCCAGTGGTAGTATACAGGAGCCCCAGCAGCCCCAGTGGTAGTATACAGCAGGCCCCCAGGGGTACATATAGCAGCCCCCTGGGGGTACCAGCAGCCCCCTGGGGGTACCAGCAGCCCCTGGAGGTCCCCAGCAGGTGCCCCCTGGAGGTCCCCAGCAGGTACCCCAACAGCCCCCAGGGGGTACCAACAGCCCCCAGGGGGTACCAACAGCCCCCTGGGGGTACCAACAGCCCCCTGGGGGTACCAACAGCCCCCTGGGGGTACCAACAGCCCCCTGGGGGTACCAACAGCCCCCTGGGGGTACCAACAGCCCCCTGGGGGTACCAACAGCCCCCTGGGGGTACCAACAGCCCCCTGGGGGTACCAACAGCCCCCTGGGGGTCCCCAGCAGGTGCCCCAGCAGCCCCCAGGGGGTACCCAGCAGCCCCCTGGGGGTCCCCAGCAGCCCCTGGGGGTACACAGCGGCCCTCGCCCCCCCTTGCAAGGGCCCCCCCCCCCGCTTCTCTTACCATTCCGGACTTCTGATCCGCGCCGCTCCTCCTCGCTGCTCCGTCCGTCTTCTACATCCGGGATCCCCGGCCGCGCGATGACGTCACATGCCTGCGACGGCCGGAGATCCGAGATGTAGAAGACGGACGGAGCAGCGAGGAGGAGCGAGGAGCGGCGCGGATCAGAAGTCCGGAATGGTAATATAACCATCGGGGGGGGGGGGGAGGGGGGGGCCCTTACAAGGGGGGGCAGGTGCCAGCACTTGGGGGGGGGGGATTTAATTAGTTTATGCACTGCTTTCCCCTGCCGGTGATAGACAGGGAAAGCAGTGCATATTTAATGAGCGGCCCCACGCGACGGGGCCGCTCATACAGCAGCCTCCCCCCCCCGCCTCCTGAAGCCTCCACAGCCCCCGGACACAGCCCCGGACACAGCCCCCCCCGTATTGACTCGTGTATAAGCCGAGGGGGAGACTTTTCAGCCCAAATTTTGGGCTGAAAAACTCGGCTTATACACGAGTATATACGGTAAGTTTGTCAAGCCGTTCTCCAAAGAGGCAACTACTGAGATATGGAAGACTAGTCAGGGATTTCTTGGAAGCAGAGTCCGCTCCCCACTCTGAGCCATAGCGCTCTGCAAATGGTGATGGCATTCGAGGCTGCAACGACTGCGCAATTGGCTGAGTCCAAGGACGCATGAACAAGAGAATCCCCGACTACAGAGATCTAGGCTGATATGTCCGCCAGCTCTGGGGGAGAGGCTACTATCTTGTAGAGAGGAATGTAATGAATCTGCCAAGTCATGACTACCTTACCAACCCATACAGAGGCAAAGGATTGTGAAAGACGAACCAGACGCCTCAAAGACCAGGCACGCCAATTGTTCCACCGGTCTGTTGGTTGGGTCTTTAATGGAGGAGTCATCAAGCAGAGAAAGTAAGGTTCTTGCTGCCAAACAGGAAACTGGAGGGGGGGTGGTCAACTTGTGGGGAGTCCGCCTAGTCCTGGCCTAGGGCAGGGGAGAAAGGGTAACTAGCTTCGATGGCCTTGCGGTTTCTAAAACTTTTATCTGGATGGGTTTTAGGTTTCTTTAGGATCTCCTGAAACTCGGGATGATCTGCAATAAATGTGTGCGCGTTTGACCTTCTTGAAAGACACAGCATGCTCTGGGGTCTCACAAGGGGAGTCGTCAACTTTAAGCGTCTGGTTAACAGCCAGGATTAAATCCTCAACCATGGCCTGCGTGTCAGGAGAATTTAAGTCAAAGGATACATCCGGCTCAAGATCTGATTCCAGATCTTGAAATACATAAGACAAGGGTGAGGCCGATTCTAGTTCCCAGATAAGGGAGGTGCAGGAGCCCTTTGAGGATGCAGGAGAAGCATCTCTATGTTGTTTACGTGTCATACCAGCCATGGATTGTTGTTTATCTCGTGGCCTGCCCCTATGTGGTGTGCTGTCACATACCAGGGAGGCCACCTGTGACGCAGATTGGCCAGGAGTGCATGGCGGGGCAGCTCTGCAGGGCCTGGTCTAAGGTACTAGAGAGCTTGTCCATGGATTGCGACATGGACTGCGACACGGACTGTGTGAGGAACAGAGCCCATTCGGTCGGTTAGGGGCACAGGAAGTGCGGTGTCAGTGGAGGGCTCCTGGGCAGTATCGGGGTCAAAAGTCTGGCAGTGCGGTGCAGTGTGTCTGCTAGGCAGCTGAGCGAGGCATGTAATGCAAGAGGCATATGATACTGTGTAAGTCTTGGTCTTTTTGGTGGTCTTTGAGCTCTGCATGTTTATGTGGCAGATTTTATTGGCCAATATAGGTCACACTGTGGGGCACAGTATACTGAGACAGGGAGCAGAATCAATAGAATGAGCTGGAGCAGAGAAGGATCTGCTGAGCGCCTTACACCAGACCTAGATCCGGCCTCCGATGCACCTGTGCCCTGATCTGATGTCACCCTGTGCAGAGAGGCTGTATGCCGCAGTAACCGTCGGGATACCAATACTCCAGTGTGGAGTTACAGGCTGCACGCGAGGAGGAAGTGGGAGGACTGTAGAGAAAGGCGCGCAGGAAGTCCCACGATGAGTGATAAGCGACAAAAAAAAAAAAAAAAAAACAGCTGGACCGCCCTTTCCGGGAGGCAGCTGAGGGTCGTTCCAGCCGCAGATAACGTCACATGGAGGCTGACCGAGGCCACACGAGAGCAGGCCGGAGCCGGGGTAAAGTAAATTGCGGCCTTTGGAACTGTGCAGGGCCGGCACGGAGGTACTGGCCGCTGCATTCTAGCCCATTTTAAGGAGCACTTTGTCTTTGCCATACCCAGTTCCTAGTATGCTGTCTATATGTGGACCGTTGTGCAGGCATCTCCAGTTGGGGCCCATGGGGAGATAGGGACAGCCCGGAGGAATTACCTGGTGCTGGCCACTGCAACCATAGTCCCTGTGAGGGGAGAATAGGGAGGGTGGTGTGCAGGTGAACATATCGGCTCCTGCGACCCAGGATCCCTGGGAAGGGAGGCCGGGAAGGGCCAGGGATCCCAGACGAGTCACCAGGCTCCTGCAACCCAGTTTCCCAATTGTGGGATCTGGGGAGGGCCGTAGGGCTCCTGCATGTCACCGTAAGTCTCAACCTGATTCTTCCTGGTGGGAAGGGGGGGGGGGGATGATGGAGCAGGCTGTGCAGAGGGGAATACGGAGGTGTAACACTTCGTGTGACCACCTGAGGATTGAAAAGCTAATGGAACCGTCGCCTTGGTAACAGAAATGGAAAAAATAAATATTGTCCCTCATCGCAGAAGGGGGTACGTGGAGGTAACACTTCAAGTTCCCGCCTGTTGGTTGTGGGAGAGGGGTACGCAAAGGCACCGTTTCCTGTAACTTCATTCCGAGGGAAAGGTGAGGAAAAAAAGTTAAAGATAAGAAAATACTAAAAATATGATGTGGGTCAGTAGACCGCATCTGTCTCCTACTGACACAAAGCTGAAACTGGTTCGGGCTTGTGCCAGTCAGTTGTGTATACTGCAGGGGAAGAGTAAGGGGCCTTTCACACTTGTTTTTTTCCTGATTTGGAAGATCAGGAAAAAACAGATTCTTACATTATTTTGCCCATTCACCTTAATTTGGTCAGGTAGAATCTTGTAGCTTCATGTTTTTTCCTGAAATCGTTAAAGAGAATGGGCAAAAAAAATGAATCCTGTAAGAATCAGGTTTTTTCCTGATCCTCCAAATTAGGAAAAAAAACACAAGTGTGAAAGGCCCCTTACTCTGTTCTCTTCAGATTTTACTTAGTGCCACCTCCTAATGAACTGCAGCATAACACCCGTGGTTTTGTGTCCCCAATGAGGCGATTAAGAAAATCACTCTTATAAATTCGCCTCCATACCTCTACTGAGACTGGTAGGTGTGTTCTCACCCCAAGTCTCAACTGCTTCGTTGCTGTCCATCATCCCCCCTCTGTCCCCTGGATGCTGCTTCCTTTCTGCTCCTCACGTCCCCGGCGCTTGCGCTGTGCAATCTTTTCTCAGGCATGCGCAGTGTGTGCTGCCCGACTACTGAGATCACATGATCTCCTCACATCGCACCTGCATATAAAAAAGCCCCAGCCCCGCAGTGTGAATACATCACAACACACTGCGAGGCCAGGATCTGGGGCCTCGCTATACGCAAGTGCGATGTGAGATCACATGACCTCAGTTGTTGGGCAGCGCACACTGTGCATGCCTGAATAATGATTGCACAGCACAGACGTCGGGGACGTAAGGAGCAAAGAGGAGGCGGCATCCGAGGGACAAAAAGGGTGATAATTGACAGCAGTGAGACAGTTGAGACTTGGGGTGAAGACACACCTACCGGTCTCTACTGGGGATAATATACATAAGAGCCACCTTCACAGAAGGCAGCTTTAGTGCTGCTGAAGGTGGCTTTTTTACCTTCATAGGCCCTTTAAAGGGGCTGGGGGGGGTTGGGGTGACAGGTTCCCTTTAATTGAACAATGGTCAAAATGTTCAGTGGCCATAACACAGATTTACCAGGAAAAGTAGTTGTGTATTTTTTTTTTTTTATATAACAGTCAATTCTTTTACCGTGCGACTCGGTCATGTCCTCCAGAAACAAAGTAATAACCAAATGGGGAGAACTGTGCATCCCATACAGGATAATTGTGACCTTTATATGCCACCAAGCAGGTGAAGGTCTGTAGGCTCCAGAGTCTGACAGTGCCATCTTCTGAACTGGACAACAAGTAGTTCCTAGAAGAGATGCATGGCGTTATATAGAGGCATGTGTATAGCATGTAACCTGATGATGGCGCAGCATCCATTGCTCAATCATATTACATTATTCCTCTCACCTGTCTGGGCTGAAGCTGGTCGCATACACAGGACCACTGTGACCAAACAAAACTTTCATCTCACTGGCAGTTTTCTCATCCATGATTCGCTCGAGCACATCATCTGACTCTTTATCAATCAAGTTGAGATCTTGGGAGGAAAGAAAGTTTAATAAAAAATTAGATAATAAGCAACTGAAAAAAACAGGTTCTGTCTGTCCAAAATGAGTCCCCACTTGGGATAGACCATGGCAAAAAACAAAAAAGAACAAAAACCCAGCACTTGCACCAATGTTATTCAATCAGGTATACAGTTGTGTGACCCTAGCCTTAGGGTGAGACTTCAGCCAGTCATGTAATCCTGACAGGGTAGATCTGTACAGTTGAGACAGGGAGGGTCTCATGAGGTAGGGGAAGAATGTCCCTTTAAGGTACTGCAGCCATGAAATACTCCTAGGCCAAGTTGACCTGACCACCAAGGATCCATTAGAACTGGTCCAGAAGCAATTCTTTGACAAAAGCTAAAAAATTATTTCACCTGGATCAGTTTTTTTTTTTTTTTAAACATTGAAGTCTATAGAAAATGGATCCGTTAAATAACCATCCATTTCTTTCATTGGAAACTGATACAGTAAGCAAAAATGGATCCTTTCTAAATGAAATAACGATGACGATTTAATGGATCTGTTTTACACAGACATCAATGTAAGAAATAAAAAAAAAATAAATAAAAAAAGGTGTGTCGGCAAAATTTCTTGCTGCTGGGTCCGTTTTGACGGATGATTACCGGACATTGAAATAAGTCAGTAGCTTCTCAGGAGTCATCGCTCTTTCATGGTCTCAAATTATACACTACAATCCTGCGCTCTATGGATGTAGAATGAAAGTCCTCCTTACCAGATGTGCTTTTAACATTGCGTAGTTTCTTAGGTGTCAAACTCCAGACGCGCACAGTAGAATCAGAGAAGCCACCTGCAATCATGCTGGAATCATCAGTAGTATCCACTGCAGTCAGACCCTGCACAGAAATTAAGAATAGCTTTATACATGGACAATGATTTTTATTAACATAATTAAAGGGTGAGGGGACAGTTACAACATACTTGATATGCATTGAGAAATGTGTAGAAACATATTGATGGCAAAGAGTCAGCACCAAGTCGCACACGCTTCGCTGCTTCTTTCATTATCATGATTTTATCAAGTTTGTCAGAATCTTTCAACTCTGGGAGAGGAATCCTGGGGAAACAAAGAAGAATGAATGAAAATAGATATAAAAAGTTAAACTAAGTCAGAAAAGGTTAAAGGGGTATAAATGTAAAACTGGTGGAGGTTTTATCATCCTGTCAGTTTTCCCCAGACAGAGTGGTTACGATAGGTTGTTTTTATTTTGAACAGCCCGTTTACAGACCATATTGTCTTCATTAACCCCTCACCCCCGAGCCTAGCTTCCATCTTCCTGACCGGCCAATTTTTGTTAATTCTGACGAGTGTCACTTTATGAAGTAACTCTGGGAAGCTTTAAATGTATTCCAGTGATTCTGAGATTCTCTCTTTATATGTTACTGGGAAATTAAGGTCAATATTTTATTTAATATTTTATCTATTGTGAAAATAACTGAATTTTCTAATGTAATTTTGATGTCCTTAAACCAGGTCATTCTATCAGACTAAATAGTTCATAACATTCCCCACATGTCTACTTTTCATGAGCCATCATTTTTTAAAGGGAACCTCCATGCCATTTTGTGCTAATAAACTACCCCCATTGTGTTTTAAATGATGGAATACATCAAGCCTCCTCCAGCATCTTCGCGTGTCCCCGGTCTCCTCTACGAGTCCCCCAGCGTCTCCAGCACATCCTGCCTGTAGGACCTGCCGTGATGTCAGTGTCACATGAACGGTTACCGCGGTAACCGGTCATGTGACCGACATCACGCGAAATCCTAGGATCAGAAGATATAGCTGGAGAAGGGACTCGTGGACAGGTGAGAAAAAGATGTTTTTTATTTTTTATTCCGGAGGAGAGAGGAGGGAAGGGGGGAGTACCAGGGGAGAAGCGGGGAGTACCAGGGGAGTACAGGTGACAGGAGGCAGAGAGGAGCGAGATGACAGGAGTAGCCGGCCAAACTGATCCATCAAATTGTCGGAATCGGATGCCTATTTGGCATCCGATTGCAGGGATCAATTTGGATCCGATGCGGTCTGATTTATATCAGACAGCGTTGGATTGCAAAAAATCGTAATGTGAAACCAGTCTTAGTGATGAGCAAATAGTGACATTATTTAGGTGCAGAATATTGTAGCCGAATACTTTTTACTATTCGGGTATTCAAATACCTAATGCAAGTCAGTTAGTCGTAGGCTGTTCCCATACACAGCCAGTCATAAAAGGAACATTTCCGTTGGAGGGAGGGCTTCTTTGTGTGTTCACAGCATACAACACTTTGCTCTTGCTCCACCACCCCCTTCCCCCAGTGAGAGCCTTCTATTCAAGCAGCTCTCACTAGGGTGGCAGCTCCCATCGTCCACTGAAGGGAGCCAGCAATCTACGTCCAATCATTCATGATCGGCACGTTATTCAAGCACCAGCGTTACTTGCCAAGTAACGACCATCCCAAAACCCTTAATATTCATGAGTAACAAATAGTACCGAATATATTCACTCATCGCTTTTTAATAACAGTATGAGCCAAATCCATGTGTGATTGAGCTATTGTAGTGATAGTTGATTACTGCTGTACATGGATGGCGGCTTGTTACTAAATTATTTCAACAGCTATGTCAGCCCCTTTTTGTCACGACCGATACATCGAGAAAGGAGAGGTTAGATGACTTAGATATTGAAATTCAGTAAGCCAACAAGGTCCATATACACATGCTCTCCTATGGGAAACAAACCAACAGTGAAGTTGCAATGACAAAACAAATATCGGGAGATTGGCATTTTTGTTGAAGTCTGGGTTAACTATGTTAAATAAATTGTATAAGTTGTATAACTTGAAAACAGACAAATGTAGATTTTATCTAAATCCTAGATGTCACCTCTGCTTGCGTTTTAGAGGTACCGAAGAAGGACAATCCAAATGCTTATAAATCAGAAATCAAAAGGCAGCACACATAGATCAGCATTGAAGAACCTCAGAATGTCTGATATACTGATATATAAAACATCGACAGGGGTTGTGTTCCCCAGATAACCTCCTCTAGCAGGATTACGTTTTAAAACCACTAATGAAAAACCACCAGATATACAATTGTTATCAAGTAGATAAATCCCTACACCCCATACCTATTCTGTGGAGGAGCATGAGGGTCCTGCTTCTTACTTTTTGAACCAATACTATCCTTTTTTGGCTTCTTTTTCTTTGGCTTTCCTTCCTCGTTTTCCCCTTCTTCATCTTCGTCATCCAAGGGCACCTCAATCTCTGGCTCTTTTAGAAGACCATAGAACACCTATAAAAAGGAACAAAAAAGTTTAAAGTTCATCTTACCTAGTGTCCTCCCCAAACAGAGCGTCAGGATACCAGTGCTACAACATAGTGAAAAAATCAATGAAATAGAAGTGTTTTGCCGCTTTTTATCTTATGTCCAGGGAGTCACTTTAAACATTGGGTAGATTAAATTCGATAACAGCACAAACCTTGACTTTGTTTGCTTCCCTTCTGGCTTCTCCAGAAAGGCTGCCCACCATTGCATCAATCTGTTGCTTGCTACGCGGCATGCCATCAAAGATATCAATATACAGATGTTCTTGGACAATGCTCCAGATCTGATTGTTCTGTCTCTCCTGCAGATGGCGCTTTAGCAGCTGATAAGAGTCTCGGGATATTCTCAGAACAAATTTGCTCGTCCTAAAGTCAAGCATGGTTTCATTTCCTTTCATGTGCTCTTTCTTAGTGAGACTGACCAAAATCCGCAGATCATCTTCATAATAACATTCCTGGTCTCCGTGGAATCTATACAAAAGCGCAAAAAGGAAACAAAATAAAATGAATGTGTTTGTTATGCTTATCAATGGGTCATTATCAGAAGTTCTCATCTCGTCCTGTGCCACATCTCATCTCATCCTGTGCAGCATCTCATCTCCCTAGCTGCCTCACCTAACCCCGACTTCACCCGACCCCGCGGCCGCCACAACCAACCCAGACTGCCTCGACTGATCCCCCATCTGCCCCATCCGGCCCCCTCATCCGACCCCCTGCATTGCATCTCATCCCCGGACATCACCCCATCCCGGGACCGCTCCCCACTGACGACCATTCATCCACCACCACAACTTTCCCCTCTGCTTCTGACCCCTGCCGCCACACTCACTCCCTGCTCACCGTACACAATGTTCCCACTACTCCTCACTCTCATCCTTCTCCACTTGCTACTACCCCCCCTCCCAGCAATGACATACTGCTCTCATCCTCCATCCTGCCTAACCACCTCACCCACTTCTCCGACCTATTCAGTCAATTTCAATCCTCAATCACCAAACAAGCACGCCCGCCATGTAAGTTCTCCTGCTCCCACCTGCTAACCCTCTGCCTAATCCTCCTCCTTGCCGGTGACATCTCCCCCAATCCTGGCCCCCCTTCCCTCCACCACCACATCCCCACAACCACCTTCATCCCATACCCACGACCCATCGCCAACCCTCGCAAACCTCACCACCACTAACACGCGCAACCCCACCAACCTTAGACCTATTCCCCCACCCCAACCCCTGCCCCCCCTCACTGTTCTTACCCGGCACACTCTGGAATGCCCTGCTCAGTGTGCAATAAACTCAGACATCCACAAACTATCTCCAAGAAACGATCATTCCTTGGCATCACCGAGACTTGGCTCACCCCCTCCGACACTGCCTCCCCCGCTGCACTATAGTACAGCGGCTTCAGCCTGTCCCACACCCCCCCGTCCCTCTGGCAAACACGGCAGTGGTGTCGGCATACTCTTGTCCCAACTCCTGCACCTTCAGCCCTATTCCCCCGACCCCTACGTCACTGTCCCCTCCTTCGAAGCCCACTCATTCCGAATCTTTTCCCCCTGCAAAATACAGCTAACCATCATCTACCGCCACCCCTGGACCCATTGCCTCCTTCCTTGACCACTTCACCACCTGGCTACTTCACTTCCTCTCCGCTGACATCCCCACCATCATCATGGGCGACTTCAATATCCCCATTGACACTCCCCGCCCAGCCGCCTCCAACCTTCTTTCCCTGACCAATTCCCTAGGGCTCTCCCAATGGTCCTCCTCTCCCACCCACGAACAAGGCCACATGCTTGACCTCATGTTTACCTGCCTTTGCTCCCTCTCCAACCTCACAACCTCGAACTCCCCCCTATCTGACCACCATCTCTTGACCTTCTCCGCCCTCTCCTCCCCTGCCACGCTACCTCCTCCCCGCAAACTTGATCACCCTCACCAAAACCTAAGAGATCTTGATCTTCCTTTATTCTCCGAATCCCTCCTCCCTCTCACCGACATACCCTCCGCTGGTGACAGACACTGCCACCCACCCTATACAACACCACAATAACAAACGTCCTCAAACTAGCCGCCCCCCTCACTCAACCACTAACAGGCAACCCTGGCACACCACCCTCACTAAAAAACTAAGACGGGCGTCCAGGGTCGCCGAGAGGAGATGGAAAGTCCTGCACCTCCGAGCACTTTGCTCTGTTCAAAAAATTCCTTACTGACTTCAAGACAGCACTTGCTACTGCCAAGCAAGCCTTTTCATCCCTAATAACCTCTGTCTCGCAACCCCAAACAGCTCTTCAAAACTTTCAACTCCTTACTCTGCCCGCTCCTCCCCCTTCTCCCCTCATCTTTGCTGAAGACTTTGCGACCTACAAAGAAGATCGACAAGATCAGAAACAGCTTTGGCCCACTATCCCCACAACTCCCCCTATCACCTACACTGCCCTCCTCCATTAGCCACTCCTCCCTCCCCCCCCCTCATAACTGAAGACCAACTCTCCTCCCTCCTGTCGAAATCACACCTGACCACCAGCGCCCACGACCCGCTCCCATCCCACCTCATTCCCAACCATACCTCCATTTTCATCCCAGCCCTCACCCACCTCTTCAACCTATCACTTACCACTGGCGCCTTACGCCTCGGCCTTCAAACACAGCCCTAATCACGCCCATCCTTAAAAAACCCTCCCTCGACCCTACCTCTGTCTCCAACTATCGCCCCATATCTATTCTCCCATTCGCCTCTAAGCTACTTGAACAGCACGTCCACTCCGAACTGTCCCCTCACCTCTCCTCCTACTTCGACCGACTACAGTCCGGCTTCCGACCCCTCCACTCCACCGAAACAGCCCTGACCAAAGTCACCAAGACCTATTTGCCACCAAGAACAAACGCCACTACTCCATCCTCCTCCTCGACCTGTCTGCCGCCTTCGACACGGTTGACCACTCCCTTTTTCTCCGGATCCTGGAATCCCTCAGCATCACCCACCTTGCTTTCTCGTGGATCTCCTCATACCTAGCAGACCGGACCTTCAGCGTCTCCCACTCCTCCTCCTCGCTCTACCCCCTTTTTGTCGCTCCATATACACTCTCGGCCTAGGGCGACTCGAGTGCCACGGCCTCTAGTACCACCTCTACGCCGACGATACCCAAATCTACCTGTCCGGCCCAGACATCACCTCTCTACTCTCCTAAATCCCACAATGCCTTTCCGCCATCTCATCCCTTTTCACTGCTCGCTTCCTTAAACTCAACATGGACAAAACTGAATTCATTGTTCGTCCCCCCGCCCCCAAAAATTCCCCCCCACTTCCCAACCTATCCATCTGCGTCAATGACTGCGCCCTCTCCCCAGTCTCCCAAGCCAAGTGCCTCGGGGTAATCCTTGACTCCTCCCCATCCTTCAAGCCCCACATCGAGGCCATCACCACATCCCTCCGGCTCCAGCTTAGAAACATTTCACGGATCTGCTCCTTCCTTACCCACGACACCACTAAAACACTTATTCATGCTCTTATCTCCCGCCTTGACTACTGCAACCTCCTTCTCACTGGCCTCTGGCCAACTTCCTTACACCTCTCCAATCTATCCTCAATTCCGCTGCCCGACTAATCCATCTGTCCTCCCGCTACTCCCCTGTCTCCCCCTTCTGCCAAACCCTTCACTGGCTCCCCGCCTCCAAGAGATCCCAGTTCAAAACACTCCTCATGGCATACAAATACATGCACAACCTGTCCCCACCATACATCTCCTCCCTGGTCTTCCGATACTACCCCTCACGCAACCTCCGTTCCTCCCAAGAACTCCTCTGCTCCCCCCTCATCCCCTCTTCGCACAACCGCGTTCAGGACTTCTCCCAGGCATCTGCCAAACTCTGGAACGCCCTGCCCCAACATGTCAGACATTCTCCGACCCTGAGAAGTTTCAAGTGTCACCTGAAGACTCACCTATTCTGTCAAGCCTACAACCTGCCATGAGATCCAGACGACTGCCCCATAACAGACACTCCCCCAGCCTACTGTATCTCCACCTGCCCCTCGTAGACTGTCAGCCTTCGTGGATAGGGTCCCCTCCCCTCCAGTACCTGTATGTCCTGATTGTTTAGAGTTATTGTAGCTGTGCTTGTCTCCCTTATCCTCATGTAAAGCGCCATGGAACCTAATGGCGCTATAATAAAAAATAATAAAGTTGTCACGAAAGGACAACACTTAATGTGTCTGTATGGGCCCCGTCACACCTGGCGACAGGGCTGGGGATGTCGGCAGCGACTGGCGGGTGCACGCACGTTTTTGGCGCCCTGCCAGCGTCACCGGTCCCCATTTACATGGATCGACATCTCCAGCCCCGCACCGGCGAGCTGACAGTGGGATCGCCGCGGAGTCTCTCAAAACCATAGCGGCGATGCAGGACAATGGAGCCCATGGCTCCCATCGCCTGTTAGCTCGCTGGCGGCCGGTTACATGGGGCGATGTGTGCACACCCCGGCAGCGCCATCGCCCCTTTACATGAGGCGACGTAGGGGCGATGTCGCCCAGTGACGGGCCCTTATCAGTTTCTTTTAGAGTGACATAAAATAAAATTAAAAAGCTTGAAGCTAACACGCAGTTTTTCGGAAAACATGCTGATCAAGTTATCCCTGGGCTACACTAACTTTTCATAGCACTACTGATTAGTTTTAACTACGAAATTGCAGGTATAGTCCCCCAATTGCAGATGTAGCTAAATAGTTAAAGATCAAATCAGTAGCGTTAGAGAGTGCAATGTGGCCCCTGCTTTATCATAAAGAGATTCTCTTATGAAGGCAACTCCTATCCATAGAGCCTATTCTGTAATATGGACTCTATCCATAGAGCTATCGATGACATAGAGGTGTTTTCCACTTGTGACCCTCCCCCCTACCCACCACACAGCAGAACAGCACAGGATCTAGAAGACTTGATTTCAAATAATTTGCATTAAATTTGTCAACTTAATGTAATCTCAAATCATGTAACGAGTACATGAGAGTATGTGGGATTAAATCACATTTGAATAACTAATCACTACAAGCTTGAAATTTAAGAAATTGTCTAAAGGTTACATATATTGATAGCAGTCCTTAAATCTTATTAAACAGTGCCATCTTTAAATTGTTTCGCCTCCTACTATATAATAGTATATGATCTGATCACAACAAAAACCAATGTAACTAGCTATATATATATGTGAAAACAAAACAAATATAACATCTGTAGTGCAATAGTAAAGTAAGAACAAAGGAATTACCAAATAATGACATGAAATGAGATTGTGTATGTCTTAACTGAATTTAACATAGGGATTATATTATGTATCTACACCATGTTCCAAACTATGATGCAAATGTTCTTTTTCTCTGATTTTCCTAAATCATCAGTGCAAATGACAGTCAGTGTAATAAAAGTCATCACCCATTAGAGTATATTCGAATTCTATTGAAGAAACCTCCCAATGAGGATATCTTCAAAATTAAAAAAAAAAAAAAAAAAAACTAAATGCACTGTTCCAAATTATTAGGCACTGTAGTTTCTAAACATTTGATATGTTGGAAAGAACTGAAAGCGCTCATTTGTTAAATTTGCAGCATTAAGAGGTCACATTTACTGAAGTAAAAAGCTATTTAACTCCAAACATCCTAACAGGCCAAGTTACATCTTAACATAGGAACCCTTCACAATTCTTGCATCCATTGATCTGTGGTTTGAGAGTTTCTGCTTGTATTTCTTTGCATGGTGTCAGAAGAGCCTCCCAGAGCTGCTGTTTTGATGTGAACTGCCTCCCACCCTCAGATCTTTTGCTTGAATTATACTCCAAAGGTTCTCTATTAGGGTTGAGGTCAGGGGAAGATGGGGGCCACACCATGAGTTTCTCCTTTTATGCCATAGCAGTCAATGACAGAGGTATTCTTTGCAGCATGAGATGTTACATTGTCATGCATGAAGATGATTTTGCTCCTGAAGGCACATTTCTGCTTTTTGTACCATGAAAGAAAGTGTTCAGTCAGAAACTCTATATACTTTGCAGAGGTCATTTTCACACCTTCAGGAACTTTAAAGGGGCCTACCAGCTGTTTCCCCATGATTCTGGCCCAAAACATGACTCCTCCACCTCCTCGCTGATGTCGCAGCCTTGTTGGGACATGGTGGCCATCCACTAACCATCTACTACTCCATCCATCTGGACCATCCAGGGTTGCTCGGCACTCATCAGTAAGCAAAACTGTTTGAAAATTAGTCTTCATGTATGTCTGGGCCCACTGCAACCGTTTCTGCTTGTGAGCACTGTTTAGGTGTAGCCGAATAGTAGGTTTATGCACCACAGCAAGCCTTTGAAGGATCCTACAACTTGAGGTTTGAGGGACTCCAGAGGTACCAGCAGCTTCAAATATCTGTTAGCTGGTTTGAAAGGCCTTTTTAGCAGCTGCTCTCTTAATCCGATGAACTTGCCTGTCAGAAACCTTCCTTATTCTGCCTTTATCTGCAAGAACACATGTGCTCAGAATCAGCCACAAATCTCTTCACAGTACAATGATCACGCTTACGTTTTCGTGCAATACCTAATGTTTTTATCCCTTGTCCAAGGCATTGCACTATTTGTTGCTTTTCGGCAGCAGAGAGATCCTTTTTCTTTCCCATGTTACTTGGAAACTGGCCTGCGTAATATTGTGGAACACCCAGTTTTCCTTTTATTGGGCTCACCTGCCAAACTAATTATCAGATACCAGATTGATTTCAGTGATCCAAAGAACCCTGAGACAATGCCATCAATGGGTTTCATTCACAAAAAAAACAACCCTATGACACTTAAAACTAAGAATTTGGAACATGGTTTGTATGGCGTGATGAGAGATTATCAGCCCCCAAAGAGCCCCCCAGGCACCAACAACTATATTGGTGAGTTATATAGGGAAGTTAAATAGTCTTGTCAATGTCAATGGAAAAATGGGACTTACCGTATATACTCGTGTATAAGCCGACCCGTGTATAAGCTGACCCCCCTACTTTTGCCCCAAAAATCTGGAAAAAGCTATTGACTCGTGTATAAGCCGAGGGTGGACTCCAGCACAGGTATACAGCCTCCGCAGCGGTACTATACAGCAGCCCCAGCGGTGGTATACAGCAGCCCCAGCGGTACTATACAGCAGCCCCAGCGGTACTATACAGCAGCCCCAGCGGTACTATACAGCAGCCCCAGCGGTACTATACAGCAGCCCCAGCGGTACTACACAGCAGCCCCAGCGGTACTATACAGCAGCCCCAGCGGTACTATACAGCAGCCCCAGCGGTACTATACAGCAGCCCCAGCGGTACTATACAGCAGCCCCAGCAGCCCCAGTGGTAGTATACAGCAGCCCCAGTAATCCAGGGCCCCCCCAGCCTTGCTCTGGTAACCTGTAAAGTAAAATATACTTATCACTGTCCCGCTGCCGTCCGCGCCCGTCGCTGCCGACATCCCCGATCCTCCATCTTCATGCGTCTTCTTCAGACTTCCTGTGTTCGGCGCCGGCAATGACGTCATTGCTGGCGACAAACAGAGGAAACCAGAAGAAGACGCATGAAGATGGAGGATCGGGGATGTCGGCAGCGGCGGGCGCGGACGGCAGCGGGACAGTGATAAGTATATTTTACTTTACAGGTTACCAGAGCAAGGCTGGGGGGGCCCTGGATTACTGGGGCTGCTGTGGCTGCTGTATACCGTCACTGACTCGCGTATAAGCCGAGGGGGTACATTTCAGCCCAATTTTTGGGCTGAAAAACTCGGCTTATACGAGAGTATATACGGTAATTTGCTATACATTTTGTCCACTGGTCCCACTTATGGAATTTACGTAGGGTGTTATTTTTCATTGAGTAAACAAATTCCAATGACTTTTGCATATTTATCTTCTCTATGATATCCTGTATAGTGGGAACTGTATGTTGCCTCCAATAGAGAGCTACTGAACATTTAGCTGCCACAAGAATATGAATTAACAATGGTCTATAGGCTTTGGGGAATTTGGCAATTTCTAATAAAAAGTGCCAATTCTGGAGTAAGTATAATATTGAGGTCAATTACGGTACTGAAGTAATATTTGAATCTCCTGCTAAAAGTTAAAGGGATCCTGTCACCCCCAAAACACCTCTAAACCTATTAAAAGCTGTCCCTAGAGCATATTAACACTTTCCCTACACTCCTTTTACCTCCTAAATGCACCTAGTCAAAGTGAATAAAAACGTTATTATAGTACCTCATTACTGATAATGAGTGACTATGGTATTCATAGTCACTCATCCAGACTGCCCCTCTTCTTCATATCACGCCTGAATAGGCGTGATCTACATCCCAGATTCAAATTCGCGCCTCCCTGCACGCTTCCCCGCTGTGCCCTGTGTCGTCCGAGGCTGCAGTGTGGCTGGGTGACGCGATCCGCGTCTTTCCCGGCGCCGGGTGACGTATTTACACCCGCGCCGCGCTGTCAGCTTCAAAATGCGCAATGCGCATGCGCGCCGAGCTGTCAGCTTCGCAATGCGCATGCGCAGGGCGCATTTTGAAGCTGACAGCGCAGCGCGGGTGTAAATACGTCACCCGGCGTCGGGAATGACGCGGATCGCGTCACCCAGCCACACTGCAGCCTCGGACGACACAGGGCACAGCGGGGAAGCGTGCAGGGAGGCGCGAATTTGAATCTGTGCTGTAGATCACGCCTATTCAGGCGTGATATTAAGAAGAGGGGCAGTCTGGATGAGTGACTATGAATAGCATAGTCACTCATTATCATCAGTAATGAGGTACTATAATAACGTTTTTATTCACTTTGACTAGGTGCATTTAGCTCATGTTTCCAACCTTCAAGGAATTTTAAAGTATAAGGTTGCATGTCTTTGTTGAAGACTACATAGAATTGCTTAGTTTTCCATTTATTTAAATTCTCTGGGTTCTTCAAGATAGTCATGATGTTACTCGGGAGATGTAGATCAACAGAGTTTTGTTTTGTTTTTTTTTTTATTTTTTCTAGTAGCTTCCAAGTTTTCCTTACCGTTGTTTTAAAATTAAATTGCTTAGCCAAGATTTCATAAGACTTCAACTCACCATTACTAAATAAATCCGCAATATTTTTAATACCTTTGGATTTACAAGTGCCAAAATGAAGTCTTGAAATCTGAGCTTGCTTAGGGTATGTGCCCACAGGACGTTTTTGCTGCAGTCCAGAACGCAGGAAAACCTGAGGATCCTAGAGTCCTTGACAGGAGAAATGCTATGATCTTGTCTGCGTTTTTTGCGCGTTTTTACTGCGTTTTTCCCATTGACTGTACCAAAAACGCAAAAAAGAATTGACATGTCCATTCTTTGCTATCCGCACCAAAAACGCAGGTATTTGACAGTTCTTGACACTTGCAAAACCAATGTGTGTGCACTGCGTTTTTGAAAACACATTGGTTTTGCTGGGAAGCCCAACCGCAGGAACAGATTAGCATACATTAACATAAAACCAAGGATTTTCTGCATGCGGAAAATGCAGGAAAACCGCGGCAAAAACGCCCTGTGGGCACATACCCTTACCGGTAATCGTATTTTACGGAGTCCATGACAGCACCCACCGAGCGAGGGGATCTGCCCACCAGGACAGGAAACCTACAGATAAAAAGGGGCGGTCCCCCTCACCTCCTCAGTTGGGTTACAGAGAAATTGGAGGAACTGCCACAACCGTATAAATGCACAAACACAATGAATAACGACATGAGAAGAGACCAGCACCATAAGACGTGAAAAAGGGGGCACACAAAACCCTCTGGCAATAAGTGGCAAGTGACAACACACTAAAGCAATACTAAGAATAACAATTAAGGCTATCACGTCAAAATGAAATGAAAGGGTGGGAAGTGAGTGGGTGCTGTCATGGACTCAGTAAAATACAATTACCGGTAAATCTCAGATTTTCCTATTGCCATGACCGCACCCACCGAGAGACTTGAAGAGACCATCACCTGGGAGGGACCACAGTATTAAGAACTGCCCTCCTGAAGTCGAGGTCAGACGAAGGGGATAGGTCAAGGCGATAGTGCCGAATAAAAAAGTAGAGGGTGAAGCCCAAGTAGCCGCCCTACAAATACCGTATATACTCGTGTATAAGCCGACCCCCCTACTTTTGCCCCCAAAACCTGGGAAAACCTATTGACTCGTGTATAAGCCGAGGGTGGACCCCAGAGGTAGTATACAGCAGCCCCAGAGGTAGTATACAGGCCCCCCCCCCTTGGTGCACAATCCTGTAAAGGAAGAGATTAGTATACTTATCACTGTCCCGCTGCCCCGCCGCCACCATCGCACTCCTCCGTCTTCATCCAGTGTCTTCCGTCTTCTTCCTCTGGCGCGCAGACAATGACATCATTGCCTGCGCCGACCGGAGGAAGCCGGAAAACAACAGAGGAGCGCGATGGCGGGACAGCGGCAGCGGGACAGTGATAAGTATACTAATCTCTTCCTTTACAGGATTGTGCACCAAGGGGGGGGGCCTGTATACTGATGGGGGCGGGCCTGTATACTGTATACACTGTACACAGTGTATACAGTATACAGTGACTTGCGTATAAGCCGAGGGGGGGGAACTTTTCAGCCCAATTTTTGGGCTGAAAAACTCGGCTTATACGCGAGTATATACGGTACTCAATAGAAACGTTAGCCTGTTCAGCCCAGGAGGCAGACATGGCACGAGTAGAATGGGCATGAATACCGGCTGGCGGCTGCTCACCTTTTGCGGAATAGGCCGAGCAGATAGCCTCCCGGATCCATCTGGAGATGGTGCTTTTAGTGGTACGAGCTCCCTTCCGAAACCCCTGGAAAAAAAACAAAAAAAAAAACAATGCCCTACACTTCCTCCAAGGCAGAGTCCTAGCAATATACTAAAGCACAGTCTTCCGAACATCTAAGGTCTGATAGGTCAACTACTCAGGGCTAGTGGGATTATCACAGAAGGAGGGCAGTATGACTTCTTGGCCTCCCACACAGGGTTGCTGAATCTGGGAAAGGGAAGTCCTGATATCGTCCTGTACGTATAGGGACTTCATCAAGAGTCTGAAAGATTCAGGAGCGGCATAACCGCTTATCAGTCGTCTGACAGGGGCTGTTCACACAAGGCACAAAACTTATGTTTCCGTTTGTCAGTGTTTCTTAGGCTGGCCAGAAGTAGAATTAGAAAAAAGGAGACAGAGAGAAGAGTGGAAAATTAGCAGAGTGGATGAGCATGCATAACTCACCCCTAATGCATATACAGGTACCAGTTCAGGAGGTGGAGACCCAGCCTTGGGCTTCGAGCCTTTAGAACGCTCAGTGGAGCACTCCTTACAGGCACCGGTGGACTTGGAAGCCTGCTTGCAGCCGCTATTTGTCCTATTCACTGGCTGGCAGACACCCTCCGGGTGGCCCTCCGCATCTCTGGGGAAAAGACATGTTGGGAACATCCACGAGGTCCCAGGCACCGACTTTAAATGGTGCTCTTCCCGCCTACAGACGTGCCCTCATCCGGACCGCCGGAAGTGACGCGCACTTCCGGTTCAAAGAGCGCATCCGCAGGCCGGCGCACACGCGTATCGGCAACCCTGGAAGCCGGCCGGCAGCGACGCAGGGCGGCAAATCTCCTCGCCCCACCCGTTCTGCGTCGCGAGACAAGCACTGGGGACGGCCCGAGGCAGCGCCCGCACGACCCAGAGTGGCACCACTCAGACACTGGGTCGCGCTGCTAGAAACCAGTCAACGAGGGAGACTGCAGGACCAGGGCTTCCCCGACGCTGCCTCCAAGAGCCGGATTCCACAGACCGCCACCAGCCCTCCATGGGACCCTCAGGCCCTAGGTAAGAAGAACTTCATTTGTAGGTTCCTCCCAGAAGGACAGGAAACCAACTGAGGAGGCGAGGGGGGGGGGACCACCCCTTTATCTGTAGGTTTCCTGTCCTGGTGGGCGGATCCCCTCTCTCGGTGGGTGCTGTCATGGCTATAGGAAAAATGCCCTTAAGGGTCTATTGTCATGCATTCAATATTTTCAGGTGGGAATGTTTTTCTAGAGAGGACTGCAAACTTTCTCCACATTTGAATCGTATTCCTGGTGGTGGCTTCCTTAGGTAGTCACTTTTTAATGTCGCATAGGTAAGCCACCACCAGGTCGTTAAATTTGGTGTTGGAGAAATTAGACTCCTCCAAACCCACACCCAGTTTTCCTTTTATAGGGCTCACCTGCCAAACTTATTATCACAGGTATCAGATTGATTTCAGTGATCCAAAGAACCCTGAGACACAATATGCAGGTTTAGTCAAAGAGCTCCAGAATTTCTGACCCATCTTGACAACAGTGGCCTGGTAATATGTAGAAAGGTTGGGAAGACCTAGACCTCCTTTATTTTATGTTTTACCAGAATGGATCTTGCTACCTGTGGTTTGCTTTTGTCCCAAATAAATTAAGTAACTGTTTGTAACATTTGTATTTTAATAGGCGTTTGTGCAGTTCTACAGATATATAGGAGTTTTGGTAATTCAAACATCTTGTAGGCGTTTATCCTCCCCAGCCAAGAAAGTTCTACCCTTGACATATATACAATGTGATTCAAAAAGATTTTATATATCTAAAATGTTTTGATTGGCAGAATCTTGAATTTTTCTTGTTAGTTTGATCCCCAGATATGACAAGGATTCTGATTGTCATTGAAAACCAATTTCTCATTTCAATTCTCGTAATAATTCAGTCTAAATTGTAAATAAAAGGCTTGTGTTTTGCTCATGTTACTTCTGTAAAGAGACACCCCAGCAAATTCATGAAAAAGTCTCAAAGCCTTCTGACCGAGTCCAGTGGATCAATTAACGATATTAATATATCATCTGCGAAGAGTGATCTTCTATTGCCTCTTATTGATTGGGATGCCCCTTATCCAATCATCCATCCTGATCCTTTCCGCAAGAGGCTATATAAAAATATCAAAAAGGATCCAGAAGACTTGAGCTTTCCTTGAACTTCAAAGCCACATGGAAATGCCAAACACCAGCAATAACAGCCAAAGTGTAGCAATATTCAGCTGAGCGCTTCTGCCCATAAAACTCTTCCCCGAATGCCCCACTGTTAAGATGTCAGAAATTTCATATACATACACACACACACACACACACACACACACACACACACCCCCCGACTATACTATAACTGAATAGACACAGCACACCCATAGCAGCTTCATTCAATGTCTAAGGGGAAGAGGAGGAACCAAGAAGGGAGATGTATTCCATCAGCCCCAAAAAATCAATTATAGGGAACCAGTCACCAGATTTTTGCCATCCCATCTGAGAACAGCATAATGTAGAAATAGAGACCCTGATTCCAGCAATGTGTCATTTACTGAGCTGCTTGCTGTCATTTTGATAAAAATTAGCGTTTTCACTCTTACAGATTTAGCAGTCTGAATATGCCAGTCTACTTAGCAGCAGGCCAAGTAGACTGTTAATAATAATCACCAGCTGATTTTATCAAAACTACACTGAATGGTCCAGTAATTGACACATCGCTGGAATCAGGATCTCGGGTCCTACATTATGCTATTCTCAGATTAGGTTGCAAAAAGGGGATTTTTGGTACGTAAAACCCTTTTCTTGGAGTTTCAATTGGGGGACACAGGAAGACCTTAGGTGTATGCTTGCTGCCATCAGGAGGCTGACACTTTGCAAAAGACAAATGCAACTCCTCCCCAGCAGTATACACCCACCTACTGGCTCAAATTTAACTCAGTGATGATAGCAATAGCAGCAACCATAAGCACACCAACCTGCTCAACTATATACAAAGGGAGGGAGCTGTGTCCCCCAATTGAAGCTCCAAGAAAAGGATTTTACGGCGAGTACTCTTTTCTTAATCGCTTCATTGGGGGACACAGGAAGACCTTGGGACGTACAAATGCAGTCCTGTCGGGTGGGTATAACAGGAGAACTGATCGGGCGAACTCAGACCACAACGGCCTAGAGAATCTTGCGCCCCAGAGCAGCATCGGCAGATGCGTTAGTATGAACTTTGCAAAACTTAAAACGTGTGGACCGATGACCAGGTAGCTGCTTTGCAAAGCTGAGAGGCTGAAGCCTAATGTCCGACAGCCCAGGAAGCTCCCACTGCTCTAGTGGAGTGGGTCCTTATTCTGGAAGGACAGGGAACCTGCTTAATGCAGTATGCCTCCGAGATAGCGGAGCGAATCCATCGGGCAATCGTAGCCTTTGCGAGGACCACACGGGACCACAAAGTCCGTTCGTCGAAAGGCAGCTGTTCGCGATAAGTAGATACGTATAGATTTTACCAAATCCAGAATGTGTAGTCTCTTTTTGGGAGAATGAGATGGAGCTGGGCAAAGAGAGGGTAGCACAATTTCTTCGTTAATGTGGAAAGACAAGACTACCTTCAGTGGGAACTTTTCCATGGGACGAAGGACTACCTTGTCCTGATGGAAGATCAAATATGGAGACTGGCATGAGAGGGCCGCAAGCAAATTCAGACATTCTACGATTGGAGGTGTTCGCCACAAGGAAGGTGATCTTCAAAGCTAGGACAGGAAAACTGATGTCCTGTAGGGGGGGCTCGAAGGGTGGGCCCTGGAGCACATCTAGTACCAGGTTCAGGAGGATGGCAAAAGGGAGGAGTGATGTGGGCGACTCCTTGGGGGAACGTCTTGACCTGTGGTCTCGGGGCCAGCTGTCTCTGGAAAAGGACAGAGAGCAGACACCTGGCCTTTTAGGGACCTACGGTATAGTCCTGTGTCAAGGCCAGACTGGAGAAAAGCCAGGAGGACTGGGAGAGAAAAAAAAACCACTGGGGAACGATTGCGCTCTTCGCACCAGCAGAAGGAGGCCTTCCACGTACTGTGATAAGTGTGTGACGAAGCTGGTTTTCTGGCTTTCAACATGGTCTGGATGACCTGCTCAGAGAAACCAGATCTCAATACCGCGACTTCAATAGCCACACCGTTAAATTGAGCGACTGAGAATTTGGATGTCGAAAAGGGCCCTGACTTAAGAGGTCCGGGAGATTGGGAAGTGGCCACTGACAGCCTGCAAGAAGGTTGACGACCTCTGCGTACCAGAAGCGTCTGGGTCAATCTGGGGCCACGAGGATTACAGTTACTCCTTCCGCTCTGATCTTCTTGAGAATCCTGGGAATGAGGGGGGACAGAGGTTCTCCCTCCCTTATCTGAGACCATGGAATCGCGAGTGTCTCCGTCTCGAGGGTCTGTGGATCACTGGACTTGGCGACGAAGAGGAGGAGCTTGTAATTGTTTCCAGAGGTCATCAAGTCTACGTCTGGGAAACCCCATCTGAGGCAAATTTGATGGAATACCTCCAGGTTCAGGGACCACTCTCCCTGGTGGAGACATAGTCGGCTGCCCAGCTGTCCACTCCGGGAATGTGGACTGCTGAAATTGCTGAAATGTTTCGCTCGGCCCACTGAAGGATGTGGGCCACTTCTGACATGGCTGAGCGGCTCAGAATTCCTCCTTGGTGATTTATGTATGCCACCACCGTCACGTTGTCCGTCTTAATTCGGACACGGCGGCCAGCTAGGATGTCTTGCCAATTAAGAAAAGCTCAATGATCGCCCCGAGTTCCAGGATGTTTATGGGCAGAGAGGTTTCCAGAGTTTTCCATCTGCCCGGGGCTGTGTGGCCGTGGAAGGTCGCACCCCACTCAGAGACTGGCATCCCAGAAAGATAACACCTGCCACCGCTAGTGAATATAATGCTTGGTGAAAGCTGGGTATGAGCTCCAGATATTTCGGTGGCCAGGATAGAAAAAAAACCAGTCTTGGGGAAAAGAAGCAAATTCGATTCTGTACCCCACCGAGACGTCTCGGACCCAGGCATCGTCGATTACCGATAGCCAAGCTGATCGAAAGGCCATGAGGCGACCCCCGAGGTTGGTGGTGGCGTCACAAGCGGTTGGATCTGGAACCAGAGGGTCGAGAGTGGGTGTTACGAGGACGCCAGGAGGGCCCTTTTCTATGCTGGTGGGTGGAAGAGAAGTCTCGCCGATTGGAGGGTTTGGGAGCCGTGGACCAAAAGGAACAAAACTGAACATTTTGCTTCTTAGGGCGTCGAACGTTTACGCTTTGCTTGTGGAAGGGAAGTAGTTTTCCCGCCGGTAGTGTCGGATATGATCTTATCAAGCTTATCGCCAAACAGGCGAGAACCCTGGAATGAAAGATTGGCGAGTGATTTTTTTTTTTTTTTTTTTTTTTTTTTTTTAGAGGCTGCAACAGCATTCCAGGCCTTCAGCCATAGGGCTCTGCGAATGGAAATCGTGTTGCCAGAGGCCTGGGCAACGCAGGAGGTGGTGTCAAGGCAAGCAGTGGTGATGTATTTTCCTGCTTGAGTGATCTAATCCGCCAGGCCTGCGAGTTCCGAAGATGGTGCTTGGGCCAAAAAAAACCTTCGTAGATTCTTGGCCCAGGGGGACACTGCTAGGGACACCCAGGTGGCTTCGAAAGAAGGGCAAAGTGATGCGCCCGAGGCTTCGAAGGCCGATTTTGACCATGTCCTCCATGTGTGTCTGGCCTTCCTTAAGGGAAGCGCCATCTGCCAGGCATAGGATGGTGTTGGTAGAGAGGCGCAAAACTAGGGGATCCACTGTTGGTGAGGCAGTCCATTTTCCATAGAGAAGGGATAAAGGGTCTCTAGGCGCTTTCTGGATTTAAAGCGCTTCTCTGGGTGCTGCCATTCTTTGGTAAAGATGTCAAAGTCTTCTAGGCTGGCTTAGAGCACTTGACAAGACACCTTGTGCATAGGCAGCTTGTCGTCAGAATCGACCTTGTCGTCAGAATCGACCTTAAGGGTGTCGTTTCACTGCTATAATCAGGGTGTCAACCATGTCAGATTCCAGAAATTTGATCGGAGTCTAGATTCGGTTCAGAGTCCGAGAAGGACTCAGAATCAGTAGGTGCCGAACACGCTGGAGGGCCTGGAATGGAAATCCCTAGGGGAGGGAGACCGGACGAGGAGGACAGGCGAACCAGATTCCTCTGCGAGCGGTCTGTTCTCTCGTGCTCCGAGGATGGTCTGGAAACGAAGTGCCTCGATGGGCAGGGGAACTCTGGTGGCAATCTGCGTGGGCAGGTGCGCTATGGCCATCAGGGTTTCAAAGAACTTAGCCTTAGCAGAGACCACTGTGGCATCAGTGGGGGGCTCCTGAGCTGCCTGCATGGTCTGTGGGCTATAATAGAGGCACAATGGGAAGTTCTGAGCCGAGGGGAGCTTCCGATTACACTCTGAGCAGGCGTAATACACTGTGGTAGCTGGACAGGAGCTTCTAGTAATAGGCATCGGCAAGGGCCAGTAGTCAGAGTGCCAGGAGTGTGGGGAGTTGAAGCTTACCCAGATCCAGGCTTCCTGTGTCCCCGAGATCCATGCTGGGTGCAGTGGAGGAGCACAGAGGCTGCTTCAGTGTCCTCTGTTGTGGTGCCTGATCTTGCTGTGTGTGCCGATGCTGACAGTTGTGGATGCCCTGTGTGCCTGGATGAGGCCTGAAAAACATGGTATAATGCAGGGAGATGGTGGGCAGGAGCTGAAAAACAGTGTGAATGAAGCCCACACTTAACTCCCATTGGTTCAGGAGAGGAGAGGGGCTCAAAGGCTGAGTAACGTTGCCCTGAGTTTAGGGGGGACGTGGTTAGCATCAGCCGCAGGCCAGTCCCCAAACCGCTGAGAATGGCGGGGAGGCGGTGCTCGGGAATATTGAAGGTGGAGTCTCGGAGAAAGCCGCCCTCGGATGGCCGTGATTGGTCTAGGGGCGGTCAAGTAAATAGACCCTGGAGGCTGCATTGGAGCCTGGGGGCTTCATTTATGGCGCAGCCAGAATCGGGGGCCTGCAGCAGAGCCTCAGATCCGGAGCTGCGCCGGCCTGCAAATGAATGTACCGGTTCCCTGGTGGCCTGTGCCGGGCAGTAGGGTGCTGTGCCGACCTGTACCCTGTGTGGAAGGGGCATACAATTCTTAAAAAGCCAAGGAGCCCCTTGACAGTGAATACAAAAACCCTTCTACAGCCCCTAGCCTCCCTGTGCCTGTTAAGAAGTAGGCACCCCCTGCTGCAGCCGTGGGTTTGCAATTATAGCAGACTCAGCCCCTTAGATAAAGAGGGTCACTGATCTGAGGCCACAGAGCAATCACTCTCAGGTATGACCACTGCTGCACCGAAGTGGTCCCCCTTGGAGGATCCAAGGAGGAACTGGGGTGCTACCAGGAGGGGAGCTGGTATGGGTAGGGGATGGGGAGGGTTTGATGGGCAAGGGGTCGAGGGGATGTCTGCTTACTGCCACCAGGATGCAGATCCCTACCTCGTCCTAGAGCTCCACAAGCAAATACATAGGCTTCTCCAAAGGGATCCAGGCGTCTGATGACCCTACCAACTGGCTCTGGTCTAGTTGGCGAGCGGGTAGGGGAGCAGAGGGGCCAGGACAGGCACCAGCGTCCAGCCTCGGGTGCCCCAGGATACAAGTCTGTAGTAGGGGATGGGGGCCCTGGCCCAGAGAGGGAGAGTTAACAGTGCAACCAGCGTACACTGGACACTGTTGGGGTTACGGATTGGCTCAACCGCTCCGTATTCCCTGATGAATCTTCATGGAAAAAAAATAATCTTAACTAATAAAACACTCTGGTAGATACAGGCTCAGAGAGATCTGTGTCTGCCTCCTATGACACTAAGCTAAAACGGAGTTGAATTTGTGCTAGTAGGTGGGTGTATACTGCTGGGGAGGAGTTGCTTTTGTCTTGCATAGTGTCAGCCTCCTGATGGCAGCAAGCATACACTCAAGGTCTTCATGTGTCCCCCAATGAAGCGATTAAGAATACCTGGTGACAAGCTCCCTTTAAACAATGAAGCTCATCCTGCCTTCAACTCACAGCCAGAGTGAGCAGAAGTTGGGGTAGCTGGGGTCTTTTCAATGATTGATAGGGCCCTCAGCAATTAAACATTCACACCTATAGAGTGTATAAGTAAAAGTTTTATAAATGCATAATTTTTGTATTATAATTGCCCCTGGACTCTACTGTACTACTAGCATAGTTTGGGGGATGGGAGTTCCAACACCAGAAGTCGATGTCCAATATTAGACTATCCCATCTTATGCAATGGTTAAAACTAGGAATGGGCATGCATATCCAACATGAGCCTCTGTTCATAATCCATGATAAGAGTCTAAGTATCACGTTCTCCTCCTATTAAAATATTCTCTACATTTATAGTAGCTGGGTTGACTGCCCAAGTCATTGTACTCACTTATCAAAGAAAGATTTGGCTTCATTCTCATGCTGGTTGTATACAAGCTCCAGATACATGTGTACAAACAGTGGGTAGAATAACTGAGACAGCTCCGCACGATGACAGTCCAGGACAGACTCAATGAACCTCTTCAGACCACTGTAATAATCCTCATACAGGGCTGGATCCCCTTGTTGGGTGTATGCAGAAAGGACAGCGCTGACGTCTGGCTGATCTTGGGGGCCGCTATTCACTGGAGCTGAAAAGAGGAAAATTAAAATTATATCAAGATATTGGATAAAATTACAAGATTTATTAGTTACATAACTACTTTTAAAAGTGCAGTTGCACTGCCGTATAAAATCGTTTGAGGAGAAATGTACACTGTCACACTCCAGTCAGGAGAGCCGCATGCAGTTCAAGCATTGGATTACAATCCTCATCCAAGCTATACGGTCGTCTGTGACTGTGCCCTAACACAAACAAATCAAGGCAACCAGCCAGTAAGGGGAATTTGACAGCATGGGACCAAGGCAACAGGCCCCGTGACATCCCCAGTAAAATCAACACCCGGAACCTAGTACCCCAAGGCCCTGGGATGGGTCATGTAGATCTCTTATAAATCAATAAAATCATGCCTGCTCCTCTGCTCTGGCCCCCACCTCAGGGAACCTAAATCTCTGCACACCCTCTGCCACACCCCCACACTGAACAGAATTGTGAGGGGGCGTGAACATAGGCTGATCCTGCAGCCCCAGCATCCATGCCCCCGACACACCACCTGCTTTTTACTCTTACATGAAGCTGCCAGGCTGAAGATTCTGGATTCCCTGAAGTGTGGGTCACAGACGAAGAGCAGGTATGATTTTATTGAATTAAAAGATCTGTAGATCCTAGAACTGCAGTGTACAGCTCTGCTTCATCATGTAGGAGGGCAGGAACTGTACTAAAAAGTTCTCTTACTGGAGTTCCCCTTTTAAAGGTTCCTCTCGTTTGAAAAGATGGAATAATAGGAAAGTGCTTACAAAAAACAAGCAATTTCCCTATTTATAAAACTTAAGGGAACCAGACCCCTAAAAATTAGCCCCCAGCCTCTTAAGACCTGTCCCTGCACCATCCATATACAGATTTCTAGCCATCTCTTTGTGCTAAAAATGTGTATTTCGAAAGTTCATAAAAGTGACTATTACCTTCAGCAATGTGGCTTCAGATTTTGGAGAAGTCACAAAAGGCGTTGCCAGATGCTTCTCCCCACCATCTGCAGCCTAATTATTCCCCCCCCCCCCGATGGGCGTGCTAATCAGCAGAGCCGCCGAGTCACATTACATGGGCGGTATAGCCGCTATACGTGTCATATCCAGCTATACTGACCTCGCAACACGCATGCGCGAGGTGTGTTCACGGCAGCTCATCTGAGCAGATTGAGCTATGCGGCCATTTTCTGCAAGTAATTGGTAATGCATGACAGCACATGGAAAACAGCCCCCCACTGCTCCGGGCCCACAGCTTTGCCCTTCACCCTCCATGTGTGGCAAGCCTGCATCAAAGTGCCACAGTAGTGGTGTCACAAGAGAGCTACAAAGGGTATTCTCATCAGGCAACATACACACACAACACACACACCTCCAGGCCAGAGCCCGGGTTCAGGGTGAGCTTTCCTATATAGTCTGGTGAGGAGAAGGTTAGTGCAGTTCCTGGGAGGACTGCAGAGGACCTGAGTGATCAGTGCTAAGCTCATCTCAGTCCACTGACAAGTTCCAGGCCTAAGTCAAGGGACTGAGGAAAGGAGAAGTCGTAGGAACACACCTCGGAGGCTGAGCAACTTCATGCTCACCCAGAGCAAATTCGCATAGCATGAACACGAGTCAGACTGTGCATGGTCTGACGTCTTGGCAGTCAACACCGGAAAGTGGGGATTCTAAATTTCCAGCTACATTGTACCAGAGACACAGCAATGTAGAGAACTCAGAGACACAGACACCTGGGAGCAAGGTAGAGGAAATTACAAGTTGCCTGTCATATCGTACCTCACAGGAGGAGACAGCCTAGCTTATGCCAAAGACCCGGTCAGGTGAGAATAACCCCAAGTTGCTCTTAAAGGGATCCTGTCACCCCCAAAACACCTGTAAACCTATTAAAACCTGTCCCTAGAGCATATTAACACTATCCCTACACTCTTTTTACCTCCTAAATGCAGTAAGTGACATTGAATAAAAACGTTTTATAAGTACCTGATTAGTGATAATGAGTGACTATCTATTCATAGTCACTCATCAAGACTGCCCCTCTGCTTCATATCACGCCTATTCAGGCGTGATCGTCAGCCTAGATTCAAATTGCCGCCTCCCTGCCGTGCCCTGTCTCGTCCGAGGCTGCAGTGTGGCTGGTGACGCGATCCGCGTCATTCCCGGCGCCTGGTGACGTATTTAGACCGACGCCGCGCTGTCAGCTTCAAAATGCGCAATGCGCATGCAGTGCGCATTTTGAAGCTAACAGCGCGGCGCCGGTCTAAATACGTCACCAGGCGCCGGGAATGACGCGGATCGCGTCACCAGCCACACTGCAGCCTCGGACGAGACAGGGCACGGCAGGGAGGCGGCAATTTGAATCTAGGCTGACGATCACGCCTGAATAGGCGTGATATGAAGCAGAGGGGCAGTCTTGATGAGTGACTATGAATAGATAGTCACTCATTATCATCACTAATCAGGTACTTATAAAACGTTTTTATTCAATGTCACTTACTGCATTTAGGAGGTAAAAAGAGTGTAGGGATAGTGTTAATATGCTCTAGGGACAGGTTTTAATAGGTTTACAGGTGTTTTGGGGGTGACAGGATCCCTTTAAGACTCAGTGGACAGCTTTTACCATCTGCTCCAGTAAAAGACTGAGAAAACTACAAAACAGCGAGTCTGCCTGTTACTTGTGCCCGTCGTCCTGCATCTCTCACAGACTATTTACCCTGCTTCGGGGATTGGCTTTACCCGTGGAGAACTATCCCATCTCAGCTGCTACCCAGCATCCCTGGAGGTTCTGCAGCAGTGATGGTCCCCACTGACCACATACCACGGGTGGAGTCAGAACAACCTCCCCTGTACATAACCCCTTTTTCAACTGACGCCCAGGCCACAGGACTGGGTCACGACCCCTGTGACTCCCCAGCGACCAGTAGCAGCGACCCGCTACACCGGGGGCGCCTCACATGGACCCTGCAAACCTGCCTCCTGCACCTCCTCTTCTGTTTGTTTCTAAAATCACAAGATTATAAAACACATTATGGCCCCCAATTTTGGGAGGTGCGCCCTCATAATCCAAAAGGTACAGTAATACATGCACACTCATATTATAACATACCGATAGGTTTTACACATTAGATACAATGTTAGTTTTGTAAATGCGTGTAGCATTATTATATACCTGTATGTGTAGATTCTACATTATATGTAGTGTAATATACATTTATACACCCAATACACATTGCATACAGTGAATACATGAAGTATTAGATTAGTACTATAATTCTAGATATACGTGTGTAATATTACGACATACCCTAATTAGATTAGAGATTATTTCTATATGAATGCACATATACACTGCTGTCACCCTCGGGGGCCCCTCTCCCTCTCCCCCGGGGGCCCCTCTCACCTTTCCCCGGGGCTCCGGTATTGGGGGCCCCTCCAGCGCTCCCCGCGGTCACCCGGCTCAGTAGCGTCTGCTCGTCCTGTTCGGTTCGCGGCTCAGGGCTGAGGCTCGGTCCGTCCTCCCCGTCCAGGATCCCGGTCTCCCGGAGCAGGATGTCCGCGGACTCCTTCAGGTTACTCTTCTTGAGGAACTGCAGCACGGCCAGCAGAGTCTGCCGGTCCGGGGTGTCCGTGCTCCCCGCCTGAGGGGTGACCGCGGCCGGGGCTGCTGCCGGGGGGCTCGGGGGCTTCGGAGAGGCTCCATTCCCGTTCCCGAGAGCCGCCTCCTCAGTGTCGGTGCTCGCCGGGGTCTCCTGCTTCACGTCCTCCAGGAGCTCGGGCTCCGACTTCACCGACACACTGGCCTCATCTGGCGGCGCCGCCATCTTGGAGCGCGAGTTTATTCTTTACGACGTCGCGTTTTACGTTACCAGGGGCGTGGTTATGTTCACTTCCGGACTGCTGGTGGCTGCTGACAGGAGGAGAGGAGGGGAGAAGGGAGGAGAGATAGAGGGGAGGAGGAGACAAGGGAGGAGAGATGGAGAGAAGGGAGGAGAGAAGAGAGGAGAGAAGGGAGGAGAGATGGAGGGGAGGAGGAGACAAGGGAGGAGAGATGGAGAGAAGGGAGGAGAGAAGAGAGGAGAGAAGGGAGGAGAGATGGAGGGGAGGAGGAGAGAAGGGAGGAGAGGAAAGAGAGGAGGGGGAGGATGGAGGGGAGAGTGAGGAGGGGGAGGAGATGAGATAAAGGGATGGTGGTGGGAAGGACATGATGGAGGAGGAGAGGTGGAGGATGAAGGAGTGGTGGATGGAGGAGAGGTGGAGGATAAAGGAGAGATGGAGAGGAAGAGGTGGAGGGGTGAGGAGTTGGGGGGAGGAATAGAGGTGGATGATAGAGGAGAGGAGGAGGAAAGGGGGAGGATGGAGAAGGAATGGGGGAAGGGTGGAGGATGGGACACGCCCACTTCAGGGTGGGGAAAGACTCGGGAATCGGATGGTTACTCATTCTACTTCACCTCCCTTTGGTTCTTTTCACAGGGACAGACGGGGGCCGAGACGCGGTCCCGTGACCCTGGCGGTGCCATTTTAATAAATAATAAACGGGGAGATGTTAGGGAAAGTCTGAGGGGATAAGGGGTATTTGTGACGCCACCTGCAGTATGAGTCCGGGGCGGCCGCTGCTGCTTCAGAACCTCTGGGGACGGTGACCGGTAGCTTGGATGATATCGATGATATCGTTTCCCGCAGGTGGAGCTTAGTCCCCAGTTCAGTGGAGTGGTTCCCCCGGCTCATACCTTGGTACATGGTCACTCGAACAGCGATACCCTCGGTGCTACAGGCGGCCTCTGCGTCCGATGGTCACCGCAAGTAAAAGTCTCTCACACCACAACTGCATTTCCGATACTTTTACTCAGGTGTTAAACATGGCCACCGGGTACGACTCCTGCCAGTCTCCGGTACAGCTCTTTCACCAGAGCCGGGTTAGTGCAGTCAAGCCACGGATGGTGCCCTTTCTGTCTGCTTTAGGTATCTCAGTCTCTGGTGGTCTGTCTCTCTCGGCGCTGTAAAGAGTAGTTCTCATCTGAGGCGAGCATAGCATTGCTCTGACCCCCAGGCTCTCACGTACCGGTGGCCACGAGTGCTTATGTGTGTCCTGGTCACCATTAAGTTCCCCTCCCGGGCACTGCTCTAGTTCAGTCACCTTTCCCAAGATGTGTCGGGTGTTCGGCCACAGCTCCCGTTAGAAGTCTGGGGCCTCCGGGTTTACAGCTCGGGCTATAAAGGATCCGCACCGTCAGCAGGGCCAGGTCTCTGTCTCCACCAACCCCTCTGTCTAGTCAGATTCGGGCGTACGGGGAATCGATGTCTCTCTGCACCCCAAGGGCTCTTCTGCTCCTCTGCCGGTCAGTTTCTCACTCCCGTGGGCGAGCGTGGTGGCATTGCTCCAGCCCACGGGAGTTGGCACCACACCGCCTCTACACTCCCAACTACCACTCCTCGTCAGTTGGTGTTACTCCTCCGGTCTCCTTCTACTGACTTCTGACTCTACTGTCCTGTCCCCCTTTGTGAACCTGGGTCCTCCCTCAGTGTCCACCCACACCGTCTCAGGGGCCTGTGACTGCATGTGTGTGTGCTGGGCTCAACTGCACCGTCCCAGCACCTGGAAAACAGGGGCACTACATTCCCTAACCTAAGAGGTGGAGGATGGAGGAGGGGTAGAGAATGGAGAAGAGGTGGAGGGTGAAATCTCTTTTGTCACCATTTTCAGAGAACTGTAACATTCTAATTTTTGGGGATCTGGGGCTGTGTGATGGCTTACTTTTTGTGATCTGAGCTGACTTTTTACTGATACCATTTTGGGTAGATACAAAGTTTTGATCGCCCATTATTGTATTTTATGGCCATGTTGCTGTGGCCAAAAAAATATAATTCTGCCATTTTTAATATTTTAGGTATGCAGTTTACCGATCAGATAACTTTATTTCATAGTTTGATAGATCGGACATTTCTGAACACAGCAATACCAACTCCTTAGGGCAGCAGAAGCCGCACATTTGTAAGGTAATAAATTGTATTATTCAACTTTGCAAAAACTCAAATAGGACAGAGAGGGATAGCTAGAAACCTTATAGGACAGTGCAGGGACAAGTATTTATAGGATGGGAGGCGATTTTTAGGAGTCAGGTTCCCTTTAAAAACTTTTGTTAAACTTTTTATTGTATTTACTAGTTTCCTTAGGGGACTTGAAGCTGTTATAATCTGTTCAGTTGTGCTATACAGAGTGGTGCATTAGCTCTGCTATAAAAGCAGGAATGATGACTTCTTATAAACGGTTGCTCGCTAATAGACACAGGAGTCATCAACTGATCCCCAACTATCATGACAACCCATCAGCTATCATGTCACAGGGCCGCCGATGAGAGCAGGGAATGGCACATTCTCCACCAGCGAGTGTTAAATCCTGTTGTCAGAGAATGACAGCGGGATTTAACTGGTTAACAGCTGCTGGCAAATGTATGATTCACTTACAGCTGTAAAGGCCGCTTTACACGTCGCGATATCGCAATGCAACATTGACAAAAAGTCACGTGGAACGGTCGTGGCAGTTGATATCATTCGTGCGTTGTGTCGTGTAAATGGGAAATGCGACGGGAAAAAATCATACCTACGATATTGCAAGAAAAATGTGCAAGCCCTTCAACTGTACAATATTGCATATGCGATGTGGCATGATTGTGCTGTGTGACGGCGCAACTACGATTTGAAGCGCAACTTCCCCTATTCACTCTAATGTTAAATGATCGTTCCCTGGGTTGCTCATACCCAGCGCAAAAAAGGGGCGTACAACATCCTAGTTGCGTTGCCTGCCGATATCTCCCTCTGTGACATCTACTATGCCAGGGGTCTCAAACTCAGCTGGGTTGGTGGGCCGCACATAGAAAAACATTTATAGCGGGGGGCCGCATCTTTTGTAGGACTAAGTGATATTTTTAGTAATACCAGAATTTCTTGCTCAATGTAGTAAAGTCCTGATCCCTTTCTTGTAGTAATGTCTCCATCCTGTAGTAATGTCCTTTTCTACTGATGTCCCCCATCCTGATCCCTTTTTCTAGTGATGTCCACCATCCTGATCCCTTTTTCTAGTGATGTCCCCCATCGATTATGGTCCCCTTTTGTAGTGATGTCCCCACACTGATCTCCTTTTGTAGTGATGTCCCCCATCCTGATCCCCTTTTCTAGTTATGACCCCCTTCCTGATCTCCTTTTCTAGTGATGTCCCCCTTCCTGATCTCCTTTAGTAGTGATGTCCCCCATCTTGATCCCCTTTAGTGATGATGTCCCATCCCGATCCCCTTTTATAGTGATGTCCCCCATCCTGATCTACTTTTATAGTGATGTCCCCCATCCTGATCCCCTTTTATAGTGATGTCCCCCATCCTGATCCCCTTTTATAGTGGTGTCCCCCATCCTGATCCCCTTTTATAGTGATGTCCCCCATCCTGATCTACTTTTAAAGTGATGCCCCCCCATCCTGATCTACTTTTATAGTGATGCCCCCCCCATCCTGTTTTACCTTCTTACACACTCAAATACACACTCTATCACACTCACTCACAAACCCACACACAAACCCCCCCACACACACACACGTACATACTCTCAAACACACTCTCACACATCCTCATACACACTCTTACACTCACACTCATACACACACTGAAACTCGCACACACTTTCTTATACACACATCCTCACTCACACACTCAGTCTCACACACACACCTTCTCACACACACTCACACTTTTCTCACTTTAATGATGCATCGTTCCAGTGCAGGGGGCCGCCGCGGTCCCCACTGTACTGACTTCCGGCCTCCGCTGTGCTAAGACTTCCTCCTGCCGCCGCCCAGACAAGCTCTGTTGCTCATCAAGATCAATGCAATCTACTAGCCAGAGGCCTGCAGGTGACGTTAGTGCTGCGGACAGAAGTCATCAAACAGCGGGGTCTGCAGCGGCCCCCTGCACTGGGGCAATGCATCATTAAGTTGTCCAAGGTGCCGCGGGCCGCATAGTGAAGCCCTAGGGGCCGCATGCGGCCCTCGGGCCGCGGGTTTGAGACCCCTGTACTATGCGATCTTGGACAAGTGCCAAAAACGTGCGCACTCCCGTGAAATTGTATGCAATATCGGAACAATATCGCGACATGTAAAGCGGCCCTTAGAGGCACATGATAGCTGGTTAAGTCAGTCTTCACGTGCAGGGAAAGATGCAGGTTCGCACACCAAGCCCGCATCAAAGCCCGACATATAACTTAGGCTGCCGTCACACCCATCAATTTCTTGAACGATATCACTTAAGCGATCTGCTTTTTTGATCGCTAAGCGATATCGTTTGTGCGTTGCTGCGTGTAATCAAGCGATTTTACAATGTAAAATCGCTTGATTGTTTGATCGCAGATTTGTGAGCAGGACCTCAAATCAAGCGATAATTGCTTGATCAATCTGCATCATAGTGGTGTGTGACACCACGATGAACAATCTCCCAGCGGCAGAGCCTATGTTGGGAGATGGTATCTATGGTAAACGTCGGGTTACTAAGCGCCGCGCGGCGCCTAGTAACCCGATGTGTACCATAGTTACCAGCGTTCTCGCTGGTCCACATCGCTGGTGAGTCTGCCTGCGTGACAGCTGACCAGCAATGTGAACGATATTGTTAGTGATCGCGCGTGCATGTGATCGCTAACAATATCGCTCACAAGATTGAAGCGTGTGACAGCCGCCTTAAATATATGTCATGTGTCATGAAGAGGTAAAATAAATTTTCAACTTTGTAACAAAAAAAAAATTGGTTTGTGTCCTCATTAATAAACATTTTTGTTTAATTTCTTCATTCTTTTTCTTGCAGAGCGATAATCAGCGATTTTGGTGTAATCGTGTTTTTTCTTTACATTGTATAGGCACTTTCTACCTATTGTGTTGTCCCTATTTCCCTATAGATTGTAAGCTTGGAGCAGGGCCCTCACTCCTGTAAACTGTGATCTACAATTGTGCTCAAAAGTTTACATACTCCGGCAGATTTTTAGCTTTCTTGGCCTTTTTTTCAGAAAATATGAATGATAACACAAAAACAATTTTTCTGCTCATTTTCAAACTATTGTGTTTTCTCATTTTAAATTGTAATGACAACCAAAAACATCCAAATATCCCTGATCAAAAGTTCACATACACTGGTGATTTTGGCCTGATAACATGTACAGAAGTTGACACAAATGGGTTTGAATGTCTAATAAAGGTAACATCCACACATGTGACCTGTCTGTTTCTAATCAGTATGTGCATAAAAGCTGAGTGCATTTCTGGGATCCAGACAGACTCTTGCATCTTTCATCCAGCCACTGACATTTCTGGATTGTGAGTCATGAGGAAAGCAAAAGAATTGTCAACAGATCTATGGTAAAAGATAGTTGAACGGTATAAATCAGGAAAGGGATATAAAAAGATATCCAAGGAATTGATAATGCCAGTCAGCAGTGTTCAAACTGTGATTAACAAATGGAAAATCAGGAGCTCTGTGAAAACCAAACTACAATCAAGTAGACCAACAAAAATTTTCAAACACTGAGTCGCCAGACAAAAGCCATTACTGCGCAAATGCCACAAAGTATCTCACCTATAATATGCCAAACAGCACAGAGACAAGCCTCCAAACTTCTGACACAAGGTAATTTAGAGTGATGAGACCAAAATTAAACTTTTTGGCCCCAACCATAAAAATTACATTTGGAGAGGTGTCAACAGGCCTATGATAAAAGGAACACCATTCCTACTGTAAAGCATGGAGGTGGATCGCTGATGATGTGGGGATGTGTAAGCTACAAAGGCACAGGAAACTTGGTCAAAGTTGAAGGAAAGATGAATGCAGCACGTTATCAGCAAATACTGGAGGCAAATTTGCACTCATCAGCCCAGACTCTGCGCATGGGACGTACTTGGAGGTTTCAACATAAAAACGATCCAAAACACAAGGCCAAGTCGACCTGTGATTGGCTACAGCAGAACAAAGTGAAAGTTCTGGAGTGGCCATCTCAGTCTCCTGACCTCAATATCAATATTCTCTGGGGAGAACTCAAGCGCGCAGTTCATGCAAGAAAGCCCAGGAATTTACAGGAACTGGAGGCTTTTTGCCAAGAAGAATGGGCAGCTTTACCCTCTGAGAAAATAAAGAGCCTCATCCACAACTACCACAAAAGACTTCAAGTTGTCATTGATGTTGGAGGGGACAATACATAGTATTAAGAACTGGGGTATGTGAACTTTTGATCAGGGTCATTTGGATATATTTGGTTGTCATGATTTAAAAAGAGAAAACACAATAGTTTGACAATTAATGGCTTCACCCAACCACTAACCATGAGTGGAAAAAAAAAGTTTTTTTGTTATCATTCATATTCTCTGAAGAAAGGCCAAGAAAGCAAAAAATCTGCAGGAGTATGAAAACTTTTGAGCACAACTGTATGCATTACTTTGTATTGTCTGTACTTGTCCCCCTCAGTTGTAAAGTGCTGTGGAATATGTTGGCACTATACAAATATAATTATTATTAAAGTACTGATTACATACAGTGGTGTGAAAAGTGTTGTTTGCCCCCTTCCTGATTTCTTATTCTTTTGCATGTTTGTGACACTTATATGTTTCAGATCACCAAAGACGTGTAAATATTAGACAAATATAACACAAGTAAACACAAAATGCAGTTTATAACTGGAGGTCTTGAGAAAAAGAAATCCAAATCTAGAGGGCCCTGTGTGAAAAAGTGATTGCCCCCCCTTAAAGCATGAATTAGAGGGGAGAAAACCTTTTAGTAATGTCCCTGCCCTCCTACATGATGAAGCAGAGCTGGACACTGCAGTTCTAGGATCTATAGATTGCTTGTAAATCAATAAAATATCATATCTGCTTCTTAGCAATCACCTTCCTCAAGAAAATCAGCTTCATGCAGCAGTAGAGAGCTGGAGATGTGTTTTGAGGGTGTGTGACCCTGGGGACTCCAGGGTCATCTTTCATCCCACCCCCTCAACACTTCTGTATGGGAGGGGGCCATGATCACGTCGCCATGATCATACTGCAATCCTGCCTGAATATACTATCCTATGTAATGAACAAGGTTTTTTTGCTTAAAAAGCAATCAATCATAAAGCCTGGTATAAAATATTCCACTGTGTTCTCTGCTCTGCAATGATATGATGGTGCATAATGTGTACTGTCATGTATCAAGCTAGGAGAACAGGCAAAGCACTGCATTGAACGATTCAGCATTGCCATGGTCTCCCCTCCCCCATAGCAACTTGGTAGATTCCCACTATAGATCTTCAGTGTGTCCTCAGTCACAGGAAAGCATCCAGACGTGATAGGGATGAGCAAGTATAATCTTTACTATTCGTACTCGCCGAATTGTAACGATATTCGGGCTACTCGCTACTCCCCGAGTTTCTAGTGATTACTCGGGAGTAGCGAGTAGTCCTTTAACTATCGCAGTGTATCTATATATATACTGCGAGAGTGCACTAAAAGTGATAAAAGTTGTTAAAAATAAAATATCATACTCACCTATCCGGGGCCGGAGTACTCAGAGCTGGACCGTTCTGTCTCTGGGTTGCCACGGCGGTGTGGCCCAGCTCCATGGTCCCAGGTGCGGCAGTGAAAAAGGAAGGGGTTCAATAAAGTTTATGGGGTTTATTCGTGATGCCACCCATGGGTCGTGGTCAATGTGGCCACCACTGCCATGGAATCCGCAGAGGATGATGGTAGTGGCGACAGCTGGGATGGTGAGCCCTCCACGGGTAGGGCTTGGCCCCTGGGAGGTTATAGGGATGTTGCGTGCCCAGGATGCTGCGTGTATCTTCTCTCCGCAGCTCCTTCAGCCAGCACGCGCCGGGAGCAAGTGTAGGTGGCTCCGCAGGCCACCCGCTGCAGTCTCTGCACCAATAAGTCTCACATGCAGCTCTTGAGTTTGCCAGGTATTTTACTTCACTTGTTAACTCAACAGTAACAACACTAACAGTTCCTTTCAACTCTTTACACAATGGTTTTGGACACAGTTCACACACCAGCTAGGGTACGGGTACTCACTGCAGCCAGGACGGTTCCTCTGCGTCACTCCCCTCAGTGTACCTCTCGGGCCTTCTAGTTCGTTCTGTCCTCTCGCGTACAAGTTCGGTCCGGCCGTCACGGGCTCTACTGTAAGTCATCCCACACTCTGGGTCACTAGCCCTAGTACGATAGCTTCTTCCTTTTCCGTACCGGTTGTTGGGTCTCGGGGACTGGAGTTCCCACACCCCACCGGGTGTCTCGTGGTTGGGGGCTTGAAGCGTTCCCGGCCACATCTACAGAGCCAGCTCTATGGTTCTCTGGCGCAGCCACCATTGACCCGGATTAGTTGAGCTCACCTGGCTCCCTCTACTTCTCTGCGGGTTCCAGACTGCTCTCTGGCCAGCCATTAAGGGTGCAGGCCGCTGGGCCCCGTTGTTGTCTCAGTCTGTCTCAGTCAGTACTCAAGTGAAGGGTGTCTTGGCTTGGGGTGGCTTACCTACTCCTTCACCCTCGAGGGAATCACTCAATCTACTCCCCCAACTTAGTGTTCCTAGGTCCTCTTGGAGTCTAGTTGCTCCACCCCTTTCGTGGGTTCTCTCTACTTACCACCCACACTTTGCTACTCCCGCCACCCCTCGCCCGACCTGAAGTGACTTGACCTCAGGGTCGAAGTGTGTGTGTATGGGTGTTTTTGTGAGCTGACCTGCTTACCTGTCCCAACTGCAGTTCAGCCTGTGGCCGCCAGGTCGCAGGGGTGCCACAAAAACTGATACAACTGCATCTTTTTTTGCCTGATCAGGTGCAGGATCAGTAAAAAAAAAAACTAAGGTTTATCAGTCTTGCATCTGTTTTTGTTCTGATCCAGCCTTGCGGTTTCCCATTGACATTGTTTTGTGAGTAGGAATTTAGAGAGAGAGACTTGTGAGGCACATGAACACAGTACAGGCATGCACAGTGACAAAAAACGGATCAGGATAGACGGATTTGTCCCAAACGATCTGGATGCCATTGGGACCCATTCTATTTTCAGAAGCATACTGCTGGATCCGCTGGCATAAGAAATTTTGTCATGCCACAAAAAAACAAACTTTGTGCCTTCGGGGAGGTGATCAAAACCACACAGTGGTGCGGGTCCGCCTAAATACTGATACCAATGCATGTGCCTGCTGCCCCATATTAAGTATAGGGACATAAGTCTGATTAGGAAACTTCAGGATTTGGACAAGATAGTGACGCAGGACAAAAAAATGCAAGTGTGAAACCAGCCTTAAACTGAAGGCACACTGGCATGAGACTCGCGCTAGTGCAATGCGAGAAAAACTCGCATTGCATCAGACCAGTGTTGCCCTATCAGGCAGGGCAGACTGGCGCAAGTCCCCCCACTAAACTTGCATTGCGGGTCAGAAGCAGTGCCTCGCAGCATGCTGCGATTGCACATGATTCTAACGTACAGCGGGCAATGCAAGTCTATATGTGCGAGAAAAACTCGCACCCATACTGCACACTATTCGATATTCGCATCGTGTGCTGTTAGAATCGCTTCAAATCTATGGCTGTCAAAGCCGCGGGGTTTGACTTTGCCGGGTTGCTGCTACAGTTAAAAATCTTGTTCCACCGCTGTAACAGCAGCAGTGCAAGATGATTAGTAAAAACAGAATTGAACTGTAATGTTTACAAATCCGGGGTTGCACTGGCTATTAACCCCATTTGCAGCCTCTGTGCGGTATTTCAGCACAGAGGCTGCAGATTCGGCTATTAACCCGGTTTTTGAAGGGTTAATACGATATTGGTGTGGTGAAGCTTGTGTTTAGGGAGTGTCCACACTCCCAGGACACATGGAGTCATCACACCATGGCTCTGCAGGGGTTAATTTACTGTTAACAGCACAGCCTGCAATCGTCAGCTTTATAAATTCGCTTAAAATGACTGCGGGGGTAAAGTACGCAATTTACATACAGTACCAGCAGGGCAGGCTCCTATAATGAGGAGCTGTCCTTGGTACTGTATGTAAATTGCGTACCAGCCGCTGTTTAATGTTCTATGAGGAGCTGTCCCTGCTGCCGTGGTCCTGAAATCACAGCAGAGGGGACAGCACCAAGGTGCTGAAGTTTAGCAGGGCTATCTGCTAAACTCCAGCAGCCAGCGTCCAGTTCCCGGATCCGGCACGATACGGCACCATAGACCCCCATTTTAGGGGTCGCCGGATCACGGCGGATATGGGAACCAGACACCGCTGTCCCCTGTGCTGTGATTTCAGGACCACGGCAACAGGGGCAGCTCCTCATATAACATTAAACAGCGGCTGGTACGCAATTTACATACAGTGCCAAGGACAGCTGCTCATTATAGGAGCCTGCCCTGCTGGTACTGTACGTAAATTGCGTACTTTACCCCAGCAGTTGAGTCGGGCCGGCAGGGAAGGGGTTACTTGGCTACCGGGACGGTGGCTTCGGTGGGGATCACGGCTGGTCGGGTCCCGATTTCATGCCCTGGGCACTCAATGGCTGATGGGGATGATGATTGGGGAATTATATGTGACGCCACCTGTGGTGTCTGGTAAGCGGTTACCAGCGCTACTGTGGAGCCCACTGGGACGGGGTACTAAGTACCGGACCGGGGTACTGCTGGGGATATCACGGCGGTCTTGGTCCGGACCGTGTCCCGGGTTCCGCAAGTAATGGGGGGATATTTACAGGGGATATTGTTTGTTTTGACGCCACCCACGGGTTGTGGTCAGGGTGAGCACCGCTGCTGCAGAACCTTCGGGGATGATGTTGGGCAGCTGGGGATGTAATGGCCCTCTGCAGGTAGAGCTGGGTTCCCCGGGGCAGTGGTAGTAATAGTCTATACATGGTGCTATGGATGTTGATAGGGGTAGTAGTAGAGATGATGGTAGTTTGTGAGGGCACGCAGGGTTTGAGCACAAGGATCACACACACTCACGGTTTTGAAGTTTTCCAAGGCTTTACTGGTGATGGTATTCAGTAGAGTACTGTCCACAGAGTCTGTACCGGGGCCGGGTTGCTCCCACCCTGTCCAGGGTCCTCAGCTTTGTTGTGTGTGTGGCCCTGCTGCCGCTTTAGCTAGACTGCTGGCCCTGTTTCTCCTCACAGGTACCCACTTGCTAGGCAACTTGAGTCTTTCTGTGTATTTCTGACCCCGCCATGTTGCTTCGCTGTGGTACGGTGTGGATATATAACCTCCACTATCCCGGTGTTACTGTGCTGTGTGTGTCAGCTTCGGATCCGGTATCCGGTCTGTGCGCTCCTCTGGGGCGAATTATGAGATAACTCAGTCTCCCAGATATGTTCCTCCGTTTCTTGTACTCCTCTCCTCAGACCCTGGCTTCAGGCCTAAAAAGTAGTCAGGGGTCCCTGTCAGGAGTTCAGCACTGCTCCCATTTACAGGTCCCCCTCCTAGTGCTCCCTGCACTAAACTGAACTGTCAACTATCAACTAACTACTTCCTCCTCAGACCAGAATATATCAGGGAGCTGCTTGAGCTCCCCCTTCTGACCTAGAGGTGCTAGAGCAGTGTCCAGTGTTGTGTGGGGAGTTAACCCTTGTGATGTTACTGTGGCACATTAACCCCTGGGGTGCCACACTACAGCCAGGTGCTGAGGTGATGGTGTGGTGCAGCAGAGGTAGTATAGCTCCCACAGTTGGAGATTTTTCTCAGCGCGGCAGGGTAGATGATAGGAGTTGTAGTTGCGGTCCTGCTATAATTGCTGCATGCGGCGGCGGGGAATCAGGCTCTCACACACACACAACAGTCTCTGTTTCAGTACCTTTTACTGGTGTCACTGTGCAGGTACGGTCCAAGAGGGTAACCAGGTGGCCGGTGAGGTTTGGGACGTCCACCTTAGAGAGTTGTCAGGCCTCCTCTGTCTGTGTATGCGATGATTTGGGTAAACCTGCTGAATCTAGATCTGTCGCTCTCTTCCTCTCAGGATGCTCCTTACACAACTGCCGGTAAGGACCTCGTCTTGGGATCCCTATTCTTTTCTTGGGGTCCCTGATCCTAAGCTGGTCGCGTTTGGGCACTGTGCTTCCTGACCTTCAGGAGGAACTAGATCCTCCTGGTTCCTCCAAGGTTTCTCTGCCACAAGTGGTTAATAGCAGGCACGGACTCCGGCGTTTGGGTGAACTATAATGGTACCTTTACACGCCACTACCGAAGGTTAGAAACCACCAGGTGTCGCACGTGCACGTTTCAACGGTTCCTGACGGTACCTGATACCACATTTACACGCCGCTACAAGGTGCTCCACAATAGGTTGTTTCTATCCCTGGAAGCACCGACGGGTGCCGCAGGTTACCTTCTGTAGAGCACCTTTCCTGATTTACACGCCGCTACCACAAGGCAATATGGGAGGACCTGGGGCAGCAGGGACAACACATAGGCGTGCCAGATTTGTGGATTACGAGACGCTCGTACAGTGATTGGACAAAGCAATAGCATCATGATTGGCCAGCCAGCGCAGGAAGGCTGGCTAATACATGATGCTATTGCAATTGTGTAGGGTGACTGGTCAGCTCCTTAAATATGCCGCCCTATGCAGGGACAACCAATCGTAACGCAGGATCTTCCACCAATAATCGCTGAAGAAGGGCGGTATCCCGGAGGCTGTGTCACGCCCCAGGGAGTTCACTAAGTGTCGAAAATACCTTCCTGTTCCTCGATTACACTCCGCTACCATAGGGTTTGTATCTACTTGTTTTTGAGCACGGCTGAAAGACAGGTGTCGACAGTGACAGGAGGTTGTTACCTGAATTAGGCTGGTTTCACATTACGGATTTTTCAGATCCGATGCTGTCTGATCAAAATCGGACAGCATCGGATCCGAATTTGGCCCCATGCAGCCCTATGGGCATCGGACCGAATCGGATGTGCACTAAATGCCATCCGATTTGGTCCGATCCGATTCTGTCCGATTTTATTATCGGTGCAAAAATCGGAGCCTGCTCCTACTGGGAGCACAAGGGTTAAAAAAGAAAACAAAAACCTTATGCTCACCTCCCCACGAGCCCCCGCCGTCTCCAGCCGTCTTCCTGAAGGCTCCCGGTGGCTCTTCTGCTGTAGAGGACCTGCGGTGATGTCACAGTCATGTGACCGCGGGTTACCATGGTGAACCCGCGGTCACGTGACTGTGGCATCACCGCAGGTCCTGAACAGCAGAGGAAGACCTCTGCAGCCACCGGGAGCCTGCGGGAGCCACCGGGAGCCTTCAGGAAGACGGCTGGAGACGGCGGGGGCTCGTGGGGAGGTGAGCATAAGGTTTTTTTTTTTTTTTTTTTTTTTCAGCCCGGAGGCAACGATTTTATGCCGGAATCGGATGCCTATTTGGCATCCGATTCCAGGCATCAGAAGGGAGCCGATGCTGTCCGAATTTATCGGACAGCATCGGCTCCCTTCAAAATCGTAATGTGAAGGTAGCCTTACACGCCGCTACCTCGCTGTGTTTTGACGGTACAAGGTACAATTGTCTCCGACACCCGGTGGTTTCTAACCTTCGGTAGCGGCGTGTAAAGGTACCATTAGGGTAACCACTATGTTCCCTTCTTCTTCCTGTGCTCCCACTGGCCTCCGTCCTTCTCTCTAGGGCGCTGCACAGCTGGGTCGGTCCTCTCTGGTTCTAGGCCTAATTCCCAGCAACCAGCTCCTCTAGGCTCTTCAGTCCTAGCTGACCTTCACTTACTGCCTTACTCCTTTGTCTTACTGCCTTAACTTCCTGCCTTGCTCCTCCCTCACAAATGGACCTTTATAGGGGATCTGGCTTAAGGGCAGCCAGTGGAGCTCCCCCTCCAGGCCTGGGGTGGGTAGTGTTGGGTGCTGTGTGTGCCAAGGTGTACATCCCTCCCCGAACCGGTGGGTCCTGTGGCAATCCCCGCAGGGGTGCCACACAGTCATCTTAAGCGAATTTATAAAGCTGACAATTGGGCTGTGCTGTTAATAGTAAATTAACCCCTGCAGAGCCAGGGTGTGATGACACCATGTGTCCTGGGAGTGTGGACACTCCCTGGACACATGCTGTCACCACACCATAATCATATTAACCCTTCAAAAAATGGGTTAGTAGCTGAATCTGCAGCCTCTGTGCTGAAATACCGCACAGAGGCTGCAGATGGGGTTAATAGCCAGCGCAACCCCAGGATTTGTAAAAATTACAGTTCAATTCTGTTTTTACTAAACATCTTGCACCGCGGTGGAGGATGATTTTTAACTGTAGCGGGAACCCGGCAAATTCAAACTCTGGAGTTTAAATTCACCGGCAAATGCTGTCAGCGGTCCTGAAGTTTGCTTCAGTGCCGTGGACAGCTTCACACTGACACACAGCACATACGCACTCAGGCACCACACTCGCAGCACACTCACATGCATACAGCCATGCACACTCACCACAAAAAAAACGCATATATCTCGCATCAGTGTCGTGCATCCAACACGCTCAGTGTGCCCCCAGCCTTATAAAGAACTCCAAGACTACGTGGATTTAAAAGATTATACTACCCTCTTTCCTGCCCACTAACTGTGAGGACTGCAAACGTGCTACCTTCAGTTGGGGCAGTCACACACCCCTCATCTCCTCTCATGCCCATTAATTTTGGACACTTGGTCAAGCCCACTATCCCTGGGCAGTTACTCCCATTGACTTCGGGTCCCCAATACTACAGCTATGTCCTTCTATCCCCAGTATAATGGGAGCCGTAGTGCGCATGCTCGACTGTCATGCCATTCATTCCGGATTCTTCCACCAGCCCAGATAAAATGGAGGGATGTGGCAGTCGTATGTCCGGCCTGCAGCTCCATTTTGTAATGGGAATAGACATTCCCCCTTCTGCTGGTTGTGGTCCCGGCGGTCGAAACTCACCGGTCATGTCCCCTCACTGAACCCTTTGTAGCCATCGTCCACGGCTGCCGGCGAGGCCTCTAAGGTTCTGTTCATACTGAGGGTTGTACGTTTTGCAGCGCTGCCTCGTCAAAATACTTCAGAAAACCTTACAAAACTACTTTTTTAATGCAATTTCCAATTTGCTGTTCACATATGTTTTATTTTTCAGGTTTTGTATATTGCTATAGTGGATCCTGAAGAAACTCTCCACAGTCCTGTCAATCAAAACACTGCAAATTAATCTTCAGGAAAAGAAAAACTCAGAAAAGGAACATTTTTTGAATAGATTTTTATTTGAAAAGTCTTTATTTTCCCCTCCTCCGAGATCCTCCATGTGTGTGGCCGGCCAGCCCCTGTGTGCAGCATTACAGCCCCCCCCGGTCACAAGTCCACGAGCGCTGTAGTCAGGGGTAAAAACTACACTTCCCGGCATGCCTGGCGTCGCCGCACATGCGCACATCTGTGTCGAAAAAGAAAGTCCCGCGCTGTCCGCGGAGCTGCTGCCGGGGAGGAATGGAGCTTGAGTTCGTGAAGTCGGTGAAGTGTGAGGAGGAGGAGAGGACGATCACGGCCCCGCGCTCTGCGGCTGTCGGCATCACCCGCTGCTCGTCTAAGGACAAGGAGGTCAAAGGTGGCGGGAGTGAGGAAGCGCGGCGCGCGGTGAGAACGGGAACACGTGACACGCGGGGCCGTGACGTCACGTGCTTGAGCTGTGGCTCTGGTCATGTGACAATAATCCGATGTAATGACGTAATCAGAAGGCAGCAATTATGTCACGACATGTGGGGGAGGGCAGGTGTGATATGTGACAGACGTGGTGCGGACACTACGTGCGATACTGTATGGTCACATGTTATTGTATCAGAACAAGCAGAGTAAATGGGAAGTTTCTGTATAGCAAGTCATAATGGTGAGATTCATCTCCAACCAGTATGGAATGGGTTAAGGGTCAGGTCCTGCTCCCACCGGTATAGGGAGGATTAAGGGTCAGGTCCTGCTCCTACCAGTATAGGGAGGATTAAGGGACAGGTCCTGTCCTACCGGTATAGGGAGGATTCTTAAGGGTACAGGTCCTGTGCCTACCGGTATAGGGAGGATTAAGGGTCAGGTCCTGTGCCTACTGGTATAGGGAGGATTAAGGGTCAGGTCCTGCTCCTACCGGATTATAGGTGAGGATTAAGGGAAGGTCCAGCTCCTACTGGTATAGAGAGGATTAAGGGTCAGGTCCTGCTCCTACCGGTATAGAGGGGGTTAAGGGTCAGGTCTGCTCCTACCGGTATGGGGAGGATTAAGGGTCAGGTCCTGCTCCTACCGGTATAGGGAGGATTAAGGGACAGGTCCAGCTCCTACTGGTATAGAGACGGTTAAGGGTCAGGTCCTGCTCCTACCGGTATAGAGGGGTTAAGGGTCAGTTACTGCTCCTACCGGTATGGGGAGGATTAAGGGTCAGGTCCTGCTCCTACCGGTATAGGGAGGATTAAGGGACAGGTCCAGCTCCTACGGTATAGAGACGGTTAAGGGTCAGGTCCTGCTCCTACCGGTATAGAGGGGGTTAAGGGTCAGGTACTGCTCCTACCGGTATGGGGAGGATTAAGGGTCAGGTCCTGCTCCTACCAGTATAGGGAGGATAAGTAGGGATCAGGTCACTGCTCCTACCGGTATAGGGAGGATTAAGGGTCAGGTACTGCTCCTACCGGTATGGGAGGATTAAGGGTCAGGTCCTGCTCCTACCGGTATAGGGAGGATTAAGGGTCAGGTACTGCTCCTACTGGTATAGGGAGGATTAAGGGTCAGGTCCTGCTCCTACCGGTATGGGGAGGATTAAGGGTCAGTTACTGCTCCTACCGGTATAGGGAGGATTAAGGGTCAGGTCCTGCTCCTACCGGTATAGGGAGGATTAAGGGTCAGGTACTGCTCCTACCGATATGGGGAGGATTAAGGGTCAGGTCCTGCTCCTACCGGTATGGGGAGGATTAAGGGTCAGGTCCTGCTCCTACGGTATGGGAGGATTAAGGGTCAGGTCCTGCTCCTACCAGTATAGGGAGGATTAAGGGTCAGGTCCTGTGCCTACCGGTATATATAGGATTAAGGGTCAGGTCCTGCTCCTACCGGTATAGGGAGGATTAAGGGTCAGGTCCTGCTCCTACCGGTATAGGGAGGATTAAGGGTCAGGTCCTGCTACTACCGGTATAGGGAGGATTAAGTGTCAGGTCCTGCTCCTACTGGTATAGGGAGGATTAAGGGACAGGTCCAGCTCTTACCGATATAGAGAGGGTTAAGGGTCAGGTCCTGCTCCTTCCGGTATAGGATGTATGCCCACAAGATGTTCCAGGCATGTCAAAGATGGCTGGAAACGGAAAATGCCTTTACTGTGGAAGATGTTGTACAGGTATTTCTTATAGAGCAATTTCTTGCCAAGTTCCCCTCAGATATATGGGAATGGGCCTGGGAACGCATGCTGCACACTTTAGACAGAGCTGCAACCCTGGCTGACGAGGCCCTTTCTCTCTGACCGCAGTGGAGGAGGCTATTGCGTGATAAATAACAGCCTGCCCCTCCTCCCCAGCCCCCACCAGTTATATCTGCCCCTCCACCCAGCCACAATCTGATACCACTCCTCAAAATCCTGGGCCCCAGCATTTCTGACCACGACCTGGGGGATTCACAGAGAGGAGATGTTATGGGTACGGGCAACCTGGGCACCTGCAAGCTAGTTGTCCCTCAAGGGCTTGGAGGGAGCCCCATGCACCTCCACCTTGTCCCGTGAAGCTTGTGCACTATAAACCACAGCCTGCCCTTGCGCCCTGACCCCCTCCAGTTATATCTGCCCCATCACCCAGCCGCAGGTCGATGATAACCACACCTTACAATCTCGAGCCCAAACAGTTCCAAGCACAACCTTGGAGAATCACAAAGAGGAAATGTTATGACTGTGGGCAACCTGGGCACCTGCAATCCGGTTGTACCTCAAGGACTCGGAGTGAGCCAAGTACACCCCCACCTCGTTCGGTGCAGCATGAGCACTCCATCTCACCTGAGGAGTTACCACCACCCAGGCCAGAGTGGACCGCTGACCCCTGCACCACAGATACCCGTTATGGAGTGTATGGCCTCTGGCCTTTGTTCCCAGGCTACCAAGAGCAACCTCACCTTGAGGATGTCTCAATTGATGGACCCACGTGTGGTTCGACCTGAGGCAATTCACCAAGGCCCAGGAATCCCTATTGTCATGACGAGGGGTACTCGCAAATAAATACAGCGAGCTTGGGTGCGTTTGAATTATGGTCATAAGGAAAAACTGTGCTGCATAGGAGTTACGGAAGGACTTCCCACAGATATCCTCCTTGGAAACAACCTTGGGGAGTTACAGTGCCATTTTGTGGGAGCAGACACTCTACAAGAAGAACAAAGAACTTATTGACAATTAACTGATGTGGAATAAAGTGAGATGGCCAAAGATCTGTGTAGACCTCCTGTCATGCTCACTTATTGAAAGGGGTGAGAAGTTGTGATGATGGGATATGGTGGGTTATATTTTACTGGATTTAAAAAGTGTTGTTGCTGTGCTGTGTATTCTTCTCCTTCCTGTTGACTCATTACACTCCAGAGGGTCAGACAATTGAATTCGTGTGGACATATCCTTACTTTGTCGTGCCAGCCCCTCAGCCTGCAAATGTTTGTATTCACCTCCCCTGGAGTGTGTCAATAGACCTGGTTTGGATATTGGGAGGTGGTTGAGGTGTCTGACCCACAAGGGTCTGGGGTACTCAGATCTCGGGCAGTCGGGTGCAGGGATATCATGGGTGGTCGGTGCCCGAGTCTGTGCCCTTGTGGTGACAATAAAAAGGGGAATTATTTACAGGGGTAAAAGTTTATAGGTGATTTGTGACGCCACCTGTAGATCCGGTGATGGCATTGGCGCCGCTGCAAACCTCCGGGGGGATGGATGGCAGCAAGGTGTTGTAACTCCCTACAGGTAGAGCAGGGTCCCCCGGGGCAGTGTAGGTATAATGATGGAATAGGGTAGCGCAGTCCTTGCGGTGTAGAAATGGGGCAGCGCAGTCTCTGCTTCGCGGTGTAGAATTACCTCCGTTCACCAAGAAGGAAACACAGACACTTGCTCACTCTGCATGGGTACTTTACTCCGGTATTCTGCAGCTTACAGGGTATGCAGTTGTTAAAGATAGGGTGGTGAACCGGGTAGTCCCGGCAGTAGGCAATGTGCCACTGAAGCTCCGGTGATGTTCCTTCTTTTCTCTTTCTCCGTCCTTCCTCTGCGCACTCCTTCTTCCTCGTGCTGCCCTGCACGAATCCCACTTACTACCAGGCCTGTCGAGTGATATGAGGATACCTTCTCTCTCTAAGGGGTGCTCAACCCGGTTTGGTGCTTCTGGTGGGGACCATACGTATCTTGGGCTGGTTTGTGCTTCTATGAAGCTTTCGACCATGCCGGTGTTTGCGGCTCAGGGTGGAACCTCTGTACCACTTCGCAGCCGGTACCCCGTTTCGGACTGGGCAAGGCTATTCAGTTACCCTCTAGCCGCCCCTCTCTCTGGGTCTCCAGGTTGAGGTGCCCTCCCCGTTACTACTTCTCCTCTCGCCTGTTCTGCTGTTCCGTATTAATTATGCAGGTGCACCACAGCCAAAATATTTTGTAGTCAAAAGAAAAGGGATGCTAAATGTCAGCATCATACACTGTTCATAATAAAGAGAAAGTGTTGACATACCCAAAGCACGCCACAAAGTCAAGCAAATTGTAAAATTATATAAACTTTATTAGACACATAGAAACACAGTTAAAACCAATTAAAAACAATGCACAGATACACAGCCACAGAAGTATCAGACATAAAAGTAGTATCTGTACATTGTTTTTAATTGGTTTTAACTGTGTTTCTATGTGTCTAATAAAGTTTATATAATTTTACAATTTGCTTGACTTTGTGGTGTGCTTTGGGTATGTCAACGCTTTCTTTTTAATATGTACAGTGTTCTGCTGTTCCTACCAACTGCTCTGTTCAGTTCTGTTCTACTACTGTTCCTACTTTTCCCACTCACTAACCTAGCTCTCCTCACACCAAGACTGGTTAGCCTGGTAACGGGTTGTCTGATTGGTCCCCTATCACTAGGTGTATGTGTGACGACCATCCCCTGTGAGGACGAGCTGCTGGTAGGCAGCACCCCGAGAAACCCCGAGACCCTTAACCCCTATACAGGGATCTGGAATTATAGCGGAGCCCAGGGGGTAGCTGCCTATATGAGCAACAGAGCCGGGGAGGTCGCCAGGGGAAAATCAAGACCCGAAAAACGAAGTCAGAAGTCCGAGTCAAAACCGAGAGGGCAGCGAAGGTACAAAATCGTCAGGCAGTAGCAGAGTCAAAAATCCAGGCAAAGGTCAAGGGCAAAAACCAAGAGGGCAGCTGAGGTACAAAATCAATAGGCAGAGGCAGAGTCAGAAATCCAGGCAAGGTCAGACACGAAACTAAACACACACACTATCACTGGGGAACCAAAA